>OY292519.1:9360307-9960307 GCA_958496365.1 Subacronicta megacephala | reverse complement strand
TTTATGTTGCATGAACTCTTCTATGGTATAAAAGCACTTATCCACTAGCCATTTTCTTAACTTTATTTTAAAATATTTAAATGGAAGTTCCCTCAGACTCTTTGGCAGTTTATTAAAAACTGATATGCTCATGTGATACACATTTGAAACTCACTCTCTAAGTAATAGGTTAGGCTAGCTCGTAGAGTAAAAAAATTGCATTTCATGTTTGTATTCCTTAAGCTTTAAATATTATAACTCAATAATTTAAGCAAGATTGCCATCTACTCTTGATATGTACGGTTAATGGCAATAGGCTCGCCACCGGTGTATATTAGTACAACTTTGCCTAACCCTTCGGGAAAAACAGATAATGTAATGTTACAGATAATGATAATGTTACGTTACCACCTACAATTATTGAAGATTGACAAGTCCCTGAGCAATGTACATAAGTTATGTAAACAAACAACAACATAAAACAAAATAACACAAATTTTCTAACTTAACCGCAGCATCGCGATATCAGCTACTCGTCCACAGGCACGATAATTACGGCGCACCTCAGACGCGCCGCAATTAATTCCTGTCCGCACTCCCGCGGCTCTTCTGCTGCGGTGTGCGCTGTCCCTAACACGGCATCCCAACGCGAGGATATCCTACCGAATTATGTGGCTCTATTACCTTATTGATAATACGATATTGCTATATTTATTGTTCGTAGTCGTCACTATATGATATTGTATTTATCAGTAATTAGGCGGAAAGATTAGAATGATATTGCTCAATTACTCCAGAAATAGTAAAGGTTTTTATTTTTAGAAAATACTTCTAAATGCTATCTGTTGGGTACAGCGGCCGACAGTGTATGATGGGATATCTACTACTGCCAAATTATACACTGGTACTTTCAAACTTTTTTGTGCCGTTCACATTTTTTCGCCGGCCTTATTTAATCACGACCACTTTTTTTTTACTAGCACATACTAATGTAAGCAAGTTAAGTTCCTGATGAAGGTTAATTCTAGAGAGAACTATCCTATAAAAAGTCACAATAAATTTTGACCTGAATTGGTGATATGATAGGTACGGATAAGACGTAGGTATTGATATGGACGTCCATGTGTGCATCGCATCTCGTGCCTTAACAATGTCTAGAGACGAGATAATAGAACGAAAAGATTTAGTCGCGGCATGCATATTAGGCCATCTAGCAAGTGCTACCGCTTAAATACCAAAAAACGGTGTTTCATTGAGTGCAATTAAATTTTAAAAGTAAAACATTAGATAATTTATTTTGGCGTATAATTAGATACTTTTTCAGACGCATAAATTACAAAAATCTCTAGGACTTTCACAAAACCAAACAAATACCTACAAGCAAAGGATCAGCGACTCTTTCTAAAATTAATTGCCGGACCCATTATTACAGTAACGAACTACACGTGTGCCCAAAATATCAATTAGGCGCGTTCCGACACCACGAACAAAAGATATAGCGTCCCTAATGAATTCGTAATCTCCGTAATCTGTTCAATGAGAAATGGCGAATTCGAAATAGCGGCGGCTGCAAACAAATTAAACCTTCCCAAAAATGAATTTATCACGTAGGACGGGTCACCTAACTATTCGTTTGTAGCTCTTGTCTGAACAATGTGGCGAGGCGTGCTTCTGCCGCCTTTTATTATGATCGCCTCTTGTTTGCTGCTATTATATCGACAATTTATTTGGCAGGTTTATGAGATCAAAGACTACTATAGTACAACTAAAACATAAAAAAGCCAAAAAATAATAATTTTAATCTCGCTGACCTCGAGACGTTCTCCAAATTTTATTGTTCTACGAGTTCATACAAAAATCTCAAAGAAAAAGCATACATACGTACATATATATAGGGGATTCGATGAAAATAGCAATATCTAGTCCACATCACCACTTTCAATCATTCTCAGATTCCAAAATAATCTTTATTTGGACTATTACGAACACTTTATAACCTCCTTTTTATTAATACATAAATGGTAATATATTAGTTTACTACGAGTTTGTGACCCTGTAAAATAATAGTTATTTCCCGTGTTTATTTTCAGTTACTTATAAAATAAAAAAAAAAGGTTTATTGCAAATTGTTACTTATGAAAGTTATAACCTTAAATATAAAGTAAAGTGGGGAATAGGCATGATATACCTATGTTTATATTGATGTGCAAATAACTTGACTGAAAATGAGACGCAACACAAGAATCCTCGACGATTAGCACCAAATGTCGCATGTTTGCTGGAGCAGAATATTTTAATTTAAGCGGAGTCCGGCAAGAGTGGCGACCGCCGGCAGATGGCGCCTTCCTGTGATTAATATGCAGGATGGACAGTGTCGAACCACCCCGAATCTAACTCGACTATTGTTTTCCTTCATTTTGATAACAATTTGTCCAGCCGAACCGGATTCGAATGGTATTTTCTGCACGTCGAACGCGGCTAAACTTCACCATTTCGGTTTTCATTTTCTTATGTATGAAAATGTTCATGGTGGCCATGAAGATTCTAACATATAAGATAAGATCTGTCGCGCAAAACAAATATTACCTACTTATACGCTGACAATATTTTGGCAGGTTTTTTATTAGTTATAAAAATAAGAATCGTATTTGTATTTAATTCACCAAAGTTTTTTATTTACGGGATAGCAGAAAACAAAAGACAATTAAGTTACAAATTATAGCTAAGTATTTCTGTATTACGATACTGTTCCGTCCACCCGGTTATCTGATGATGCATTATGGAATAAAATGTGAGTTAAGACTCAAGTTTGCACAATAAATAATTGTTTCCAGAGACGTAATTGCCGTAATTTCATGAATAATTACCGCCGCAGAGCAATTAAATAAATTACAGAAGGAATAACGAGCTCCTTTGGGCTTTAGTTTTAAGTTGGGGAGCACCATGTTGCACTTTACAATTGTAACTCTTTAAAATTACCTACTCATTTATTAAAATGAAACTACTTTATTTGCAATGCTAGAGCTATCACATTTCACATCTACCCGCTCTATTTTCCTTTCTTTATGATCAATGTTAAATGTTGAATTTAAAAAAATATTAATATCTTTAGTAACCTGTAGTAAGAAAAATTTTATACTTATTTCTGATTGATAGATTGATTACTGTTGCGGAAAAGCTGATTGATAATGAGACAAATCCAAATAAACAGAGTAACAAAATGCTTACATAAAAAACATCGTAACTGTAAAACCGTGAGTTCCGAACAAAAATCGTATTTACCTAGCGACAATATTTTGGCATTGCAATCTAAACACGTAACCGCAAAATTGTAGCGCCAAACTCGGCCGCTCTGAAAATTTTAAAAAGAGAATCGCCGCTGTCATAGACGCGATATGGCTCGCTTCCAAATACCGGGGCCAACGGGGCTATGGACCGGTCGCGGGGGGCGAGGACGTCCCCACATGGCCAGTTAGTTACGCCGCGAATTATAGGGGCCATTACGATTCATTAAGGCCAGTTAGGCTTAAACCGGTGTTTACCCACGCACACACACGCACCCTGCGCACACCAACCTCCGTTCGCAACAGTTGGTATTGTTTTAAGCGCGTCGGAAAGGGACAGAGGACACGAGAGGGTTGCAATTTAAAATTTTAAGCTACAGAAATGTGGGTGTAATTAGTGGCCAACGTAACGAGCTTAGGGTCTTGCCAACTGAAGTGTGAATTTTTGATTTTGGTCAAGTCTGGTTTTTGCAGAGTAATAGTTCAGTTGTTGAACTTGTTCCATTATTTTTACATCGTCCACTGTCGACTGGGCACAGGCTTAGTGGGTGTGTGCAGACTTCAGACGTTGTCATAGGTGAGAAAATCCATAAGGCAGGTTTCCTCACGATGGTTTTCATTGCTTTTTAAGCGATTTAGCGACGCGACGTTCAAAATCTTGAGATTTTGAATAAGAAGTTTTTGCTGTCTTTAAATTCAGTGCAAGATAGCACTTTAGGAAAAAATACGCTGTATCTGATATTATATAAACGTTTGCCAAGAATGAGACTACAATAGGATCCAAGGCAAACTTATTGTATATACATCGCTCAAACCACAAATAGTCTGTTATCTCTATTACGAACCAGGTATAATGATAGCACAATATTTTATTCATAGTGATTCGCTATCGCTTGAGTTCATATGTAAATAGCCTATAACCAGCAGTTCATGCCTGGAGGTCTGCCAGTATTGACACTATCCGCTATCGAGCGAGCTCAAACTACGCGATGCCTTCGATACGCAGAGAATGTTAAACGATATTTTATGTAGCTACACAGTATTGATACTGTATTCACAACAATTTATAGTTAAATGGAAATGTTATTGGAATTAAACGTGTTGCTGAATTTATTAATGCATTATGAGGTGATAACAATATAAATAATTGAGAAAACTTGAGTGTCACTTGTTATTTCTACTCGAAAGGTCAGGTAAATTTATAAGCTATTAATGTACTTTCAGGAAAATTAAATATTTATTTAAATTAGAATCTCATCATTAATAGGTCATTAGTCTAGTGGTCCTAAGTAATCCCAACTGATACGTTAGAGGTTTTGGGTTCAATTCAAGTGTCGATTCAGGTCGAGAAAAGTATTATTGAGTTTTTCTATGAAATTCTCAATAGCAGCTCGGAGTTTGGATATGTGCCCGGTGAATGGCAATAGGCTCGCTCCCCATTACATGGAACCTAAAATATATCAGCGAACTGTGGGTGTAAATTAAGTACACCTCTGCCTAACCCTTCGTAGAATACAGGCGTGATAATATGTTATTAGTTTGACACAAATCTAGACTCTGAGCTGCTACTGAGAATTTTATACAACAACCCAATAACACTTTGCTGGACTTGGGAATCGAACTCAAGACCCCTGGCGTAGCAGTCGCGCTTAGGACCACCAGACTAATGAGGAATTCAAACTAATAACTAACTAGATTTCGATTTTTGGACAGCAAATTACAATAAAACACCAAGCAACTGTTATAACTCGATCATGGTGGAATCAAATCGAGCGTTTAACCTGCTCAAACACAAACTAAACAGCCATGCCAAATTCAACCTACTACCATAGACGTAAAGGATGAATGAAAGGGGAAAAAAATTGGAATAGTAGCATCTGCCAATTTGTAGCTGCCTGCATGTCGTAAGTAAATAAGCGGCGCATCGTTTGCCGATGCTTTTGACAGGCAGAAGTATTGTGCAAACATCCACTATTTGTATGTGAACTGTTTTTGCGCTGCCTTTTTTCATTTTGCACGCTGTACCTGATTTATTGGGATTATTTTATTGCCAGTTAATGTTTAAATTTAAATAATTTCGATGAAAATATGATTACAATATTGTTTCAAGCTGATACTTAATGTCCATTACAGTTTTTAAGAATTTTAAGTAAGAACCTTAACTTACTTTGTACTTATTTAAAACTTTGCTTTTGGTTCAACTAAATATCGTTAAAAATGTTAACCAAAAAAATCTATCTAACTAAACTATCTCTTCTAAATATCACAAGACAGGAAAATTTTAAATATTTTTTTCTTTTTTGTCAATAAATGAGTATCATTAAAAAAGCAGGCGTGGCAATAAGTACTTACCTATTTTTAATGTACCTACACTGCATTTACAGTAAATAAGTGTAAACTCACGCAAAAATTAATATTCTTTATGAAACCCCTAAACATAACGAACTTACCCATAATTGTGGGGAGTAATTTATTTTCAAACCCAGACACATTAACAAGAACCGGTGAACGAAAGAAGTACGAAAAAAACGCACATAATCCAAGTCCAACTAAGCCCTGGGGCTATCTAATAACATTTATTACTCGGCTTCCGGTCCCCAGTGTCCACTTCCGTTGGCTGATAAACGGGGGCCATTTTTGCCGCCATATTTATTTATAGGTGTTGGTTGGCGATAATATCGATGTTGGCAACACTGTATGGTCCGGGCCCACGTTGGGCGCCAGCAACCGGAACGCTCCAGACTATTAATGTGATTACCATAAAACTATTCATGTGATTTAAATTATTGTTAAAGTTAATTTTAATTGTGCTGTTCATTATTCACGGTTTATGAAGCACACTATTTATCTATTTATTTTGAGATAAATAGTCTCAAGTGTGCGTATGTAACTACTTTAGCAATTGTACATATTGTGTTACTATTTCGTTTATAGGAAAAAATATATATAATTTTTATAATTTAGAAAACTCAACTAACTTAGCTAGTCGAGGAGTATATAGTAGTATAAATATTGCAACCAAAACTCCAGTACCGATAGTTTTTATTAAACTTATAATTACATCAATCTTGCTACCTTCTTCAACTCATAAAATAAGAATGAAACCACCTAAAGACAAAGACAAGAAATGAGTAATAAATGAAATTACTTTCATTTCATTAAAGAGAGTAATAACATTGAATAGGGTAACAGCAGATAGTTCACGAGCGCCTATTAATCATATCGATGGGAAGGCGCAAGTGTTGGCGCGATTTATATGTTAGCAAGTTTTGTGCCGCGCGCGCACCCCGGGACTAATGACTGCGATCACGGTATAAATGATTGTAGCCTGGCAAATGTTTGTGTTAGCAGTTTTCATTATTATTGAGCCAGCTAACTATTAACTATTATTTATTTCGCATAAACATGCGAAATAAATAAATAACGACCAGTATATTTTTTTTTTGACTGCATCGTTAGTCTAGTGGTCCCAATCGCGACTGCTACGCTAGAGGTCTTGGGTTCGATCCCCAGGTCGAGCAAAGTGTTATTGGGTTTTTCTATGAAATTCTCAGTAGCAGCTCGGAGTCTGGATTTGTGCCCGGTTAATGGCAATAGGCTCACCCCCTATTACATGGGACCTAAACATACCGGCGAACCTTCGGGGAATACAGGCGTGATGGTATGTTGTTATATTTTGTTTTGTATCGTTCACTTAAAGAGGCCTACGTGCAGCAGTGACTGCACTTACTGGAACAATGGAACTAAACGTGAGGAAACTTGCATGCCGAAAAGAATTTCTCGGCGGCGTGTAAAGTCTGCCAATCCGCAGTAGGCTAACGTAAGAGATATCCACCTCATAATCATATCATAATGAGAGGAGACCCGTGCTCAGCAATGGAACAATAAATGGGTTGATTATGGATGGCAACGGCAATAAGCGGGCCCCTACTATATATGACCTAAAAATACTGACGAATTGACACATTAGAACAGCTCTATCTACCCTGATACAGTTTACAAGCATAATTATATGTGCTGTTATGTTAAGTTTCACCTACAATCTAGCCTTGAAAGCCCTTGTTATTTCATTAAATTGAATACTTACTCTGAAATAGCGTTAAGTCCTTTGTAGAAAGATCTCTGTGATGTTTACCACAACTTCTCGTTTACCTCATATTACAATTTAAAGGCTTGTTTGTTTCAAGTGGACAGCGAAATCCGAGGCATAAATCGCGAAGATCCTTCCCTGGGATGAAACAGAGTGCCTCAAGGGACCGCAACATACCATACATCATAGCGGCTACTTGACAAACCGCTTCTCTGGGATCACAATTTTGATTCAGGAATATTATGGGACATATTTGAATAACATTCAATTATTTATATTTTGTTTGTTATTAGTTACTAAAGTAACTTAAAGAAAGTGAGTAAGATTGATAATTTCTGAAGATTGATACCTATTACACAAAATAACAAGGAAATAAAAAGAACAAGGAATTTGTTATTAGTTACAATTTGAAAAATTACCAATATTAATATAATTACTAACTTTAATCCCGTTCTATATTTTTTTAAACGATGAAGCACAGAATCGGTTAGATTAGAAAAGGTATGAGGTTAGATCCGAAACAGTAATCTTTATTTAAGTTTATTGGTAATTTTATTTTCCATCTACAACTTTAAGGATTAACAACATACAGATTTGTAGGAATTAGCTAAACAACATTTGCTCAAACACTTACCACGACAATTAACCACACCTTTAATTACAGCAAGTTACCTGAAGATTTACTGCGTGCAGCCAGGTGTGCTAGTCTCGGAGGGCTATCCCATCCATCCCGCGGCCGCAGCGGCTCCCGCCATCCATCCTCCGCCCACCAACTGGCCCTTGGCGGACATTAGCCGGCCCTTGTCTTTGCCACTTTGATTTACGTGCCCGAAAAGAGATCAATCGCTTGAGGGCAGCTTACTAGATGTGTTTTGGATATTGATTTGTAGTCTCCTGATATGTTAGGGCTGTCACGGTGCGAATAGAAAAGGACACGATTCAAATAACAACATATATTATTTTTTTTTAATAAAAAAGCTTACTAGCAATGTGGGTCACACATTACTAGTATACTTGTTAACCCCTCGTGCTAAGCAAAATGCTTGTGTTACGAGTGGGTTCACGTCGGTAGTGCAATGGGTGGGGTTCGAACCGGCAACCATATGATCCCAAGTCCGACGCCCTAGCCATTAGGCTACCGACGCTTCTATTGGTTTTAAAAGCTATTGCGTTTCCTATTAATAGGTTTAGTCGATTATCCTTCTCTATTTGTTAGGCATTTTCCATGCACCTCAAAGACGTAAATTAAAAATGTTTCGACTTGGCGGGTGGGACTCGCGGTGGCTTAGGGGTCATAGCGTCTGGCGTACCTACTTAACCAGAAGATGCAGATTTGAATCCTGCCCGCGGTCGTATTTTTTTCTGCAAAAGTTATTAATACTAATGCAGATATATAATTATAATAAAACTTCTTTTTACGGATTTTATCGCGTTATAATTACTAACACAGTTCACCCATGAACATGGATGCTGTAAATGTTCACAACAGCACAACGCGATAAAATCCGTAAAAAGTATTCTTTGAATGTCTAATATTCGCGTAAGTGTCAAAAAACAGCATATAATTATAATTTAAATATAAAAGCGAAACTATTACTAATCAACTGATCAGAATGTTATTCTTTGAAAGATATTAAAGTACAGAAAGTATCTATAATTGATTGTCGTTGCAACATGTAAAGATTTATAACCCAATTTAAGAAAATTACTTGATAAGACTACAGTTTTATACACTATAACTTAATTTAATGTAAGTACTTATAACAACAAATGGATTAAATAAACAACCATAATGAAGTGAAATATCACCTATAAATTTAAAATAGCTTACGGGTCAGTGAAAAGTTGTCTCATACAATTTATAATCGTCAGAGCGTTGGCTGTGAAACCTCCTGATTCATAATTAATGATAATATCCGGCAGATTCGGATTTTTCATCCGACGAGAAAAAACGCCGGTCGGCGGAAAATAATCGCGAAAAAGCCTTAGTCATTTATAATGCCGGCTGTAGAGCGGAATCACAGCCTTGGAAACGGTTTATCACTACGGTTTAAAAACCACACATTAATATATTTTTTAATTAACTATTTGTTTTTTAATACAGTGTTCGCTTCGGTTTTAAGGCGCTGACAACACCCAAATAGGCATATTTTAAACAAGTTTTTAGCCAAATCCATAAAGTTTGTGACAGCGAAAAAAATGTATGTTAATCTTGAACATATTCCGGAGAAAACTGTTGCTTTGAAAACACGTTTTGGAAAAGTTTTCTCGATCCAAAAAAATTGTAAACTAACCTCTTAAAACGAATTTTAAACAAAAATATCTGTATTACTAAGCAATGCACGTTGGTAAAATTAATAACAATAACGTATCATATTTAAATACAGAACTTGGTTGCTTTATATTTTCGATAACTTAAGTTTTTTTTTAGTAATTAATTGTTTTATGGTTTTGTAAAAAGCTGCGAGTGGCTGCGAGGGTCGCATCACCGCGCTTCTCTTTCTTTTCTATGCAATCCGACAGTGATCGCATAGACGTGCTGCTAGACGGACCTATGTCGCGTCGCTCCGCGCGCTATCCGTACATTACGTATTTTGTTGTTTGACAATTTCAAACATAAACATACCTCAAAACATATTACATATGGCTTTTTGTATTTTTTAGGTATTTTTTAGGCATTTTTCATTATAAAGTTATTTTAGTGGAGGAAAAATACGACATGCGGGCAGGATTCGAACGTGCATCTTCTGGTTACGTACACCAGACGCTAAGATGAATTTTGTTCCCAAATAAGATTGAAAGACGTAAAGACATTGGTAAAGGATATGGTTGAACTATAACTATAGTTCAAATATAAATAAAGTTCTAAGTAGTAAAAATATTTGCTGTAGAAATGGAAAACGTACAAAAATGCCAGCCCAAAAAGCGCTTTTATACTAACAAACAAAAACATGTCATGAAAGTAATAAAAAACAACATTTTTTATAGTGTCATAATTATGTCTTATTGGCAAAACAGATACACGAACAGTAATGAAACTATACGCTATTTGCTACAAAGGATACCGTAATTCGTCTACATTGGTAGTGTTCGGTTGGCCTAGTGGTAAATGCCACGATTGAGAATTCGGAGTCTCAAGTTCGATACCTGTTGGTGACAAGTGCAGTTTATTATTGTTGTGATCTTTTTGATTTTATTTTTAGTTTTTATAATAATTATTAATATATTTCCTAGAATTATTTCATTTTCATTACAGTAAAAAGAGACGTTTACTTTTACTTACTTAATATGGCAAAAAGCTATTAAGTGTAGAAAATATTGTACTATTTTTTGTTGCTTGTATTCTTCAATAGCATCCAGAGATAAAAAAATATAGTACCCGGAAACTCCGAAAGTCAAAATAATATTTTTAAAGCCACGGGAAATCATGAGAAATAGATTTTTATTTATTTATTTCAGGCAACAGAGCCCATGTATATATAATACTATAATACAATACAATAAATCTTAAACTAATAACAAATAAAATATCAAACATTGTACCTACATATAAAATAAGAATAAACACTATTTCTCGCGAACAGTTGGCGTCGTGTGTAGCGCGGTGTCCGGTAGCCGGCCTCGCACAGTGGAACGAATGTATGGGAGAGGTCGGACATTCGCACCTCAAACATTTTTTTTTTAATTTAAAAAACTAATTATGTACTTACTTGACTATCTCATGCCTTCAGAATTTGTTCTGACAAATTTTCTCCTATCTCTCGTATTAAGGAGTTATTTAAACATTTATGAAATTTCACCAAGAAAATGACTTTATTGATCACTCTAATTTCTGATTCCGGCCTTGTTGTGGTCTTCGCTAATGTACTACACATATCAAGAGCTGCATTTAGTTTTAAGACACACGGTGCGCCAAACGTGCACTTTAAGAGATATAGGATAATGAAATATATATATTTTTAAATTTTCTTATAATTATGTTTACTTCGATTTATTTAACCGTAAATAGGCATATTGCCTATTTACAGTCAGAGGATATATATGTGTATTTAGATTTAAACGAACATAGCGTTTCAAAACACAAAATATGTATTTTTCACTATCATACTACGCATATCAAGAGCTTTATTTAGTTCTAAGACACATGGTGCGCCAAACGGGCACTTTGTGAGTTATAAGGTAGTTTATATTTATTACAAGAAAAAATATATTTTAGTTTAATTGATTTCTCATTAGACGTACTCGTCAAAAACTTCGAGAACAGAGTTCCCAATAGATATAGAAATGGGCGCGACATGGGCATTCGACATGATTTTTGTCTTGGCCATGTTCATCGTAAGACCCACTTGTTGGGAAACTCTGTCGAGGTCATTGAGCATTGTGCTGAGCTCTTGCAGCGATTCTGCGATGGCTAAAATATCGTCGGCAAATCGAAGGTGAGTGATATACTCGCCATTTATGTTAATGCCAAAAGCCTTTCCATTTTAGAAGCTTGAAGACATCTTCCATTGCAGAGGTAACCAGTTTCGGGGAAATAACATCTCCCTGTCTAACACCTCTCTGCAACGGAATTGCCTCCGTACACTGTTCCTGTACTCGGACCGACATGGTGGCGTTTTTATATAAGCACTTCAGTACTTTGATATACCTGTAGAGAGGCGAGATGTATTGCCCCTCCAACCAAAGGGAGGATCCTCCAACTAGGCAGGTGTTTTTGCCAGTTTTCCAGTTAAGTAGGTCCAACTCCGAAAAGGAGGTCACTCATCGAATCTGACTCGGCTGGGCAGCGTTCGGGAAACTTCGCAACGTCTTTTCGTCGGGATTACCGCAGTGCCTTAAGACAAAAGTCTTTTACCAGTGTGTGTCACCAGTGATGACCTATGGCGCAGAAACGTGGTCTCTCACTATGGGCCTCATAAGAAAGCTCAAGGTCGCTCAGCGAGCTATAGAGAGAGCTATGCTTGGCATTTCTCTACGCAACCAAATCAGGAATGAGAAGAACTAAAGTTTTCGACACAGCTCAAAGGATAAGCAAGCTGAAGTGGCAGTGGGCGGGGCAGTCTATGGGGGACCTACCCTAGTTACTACATGCTGGTTAAAGAAAAAAAACAGTGCTATCCAGCCAAAGAAGATGTTACAATAACAGAAAGCTCTGCAAAAATCAAATTGTATGCCCTGATGGAATACACTACGATAAGACTATAAGTTTTTAGAAACCCCTGTTTCGGAGTTTTTATAGAACATCTGGCCAAAATATTTATAGTGAAAGACGAGTGAAAATGACTGATCCAATCTGTCTAGTAACTTTTAAGAGTTAATTAGAAGGAAACCAAAAATATAAAGATATTTACAAATATGGATTGAGTTCCCTACACGCTCGGATTCGTTCAATGGAATTAAAGCATCGAGCCATTAAATAGGGCCATTTAAGGAACCGGTTCTTTCGGTTCCGAAGTCAAGCTGGAACCGGGTACCCGGTTTTTTCGGTTATTTGGTTTTTTGATAAATTTAAGTGAAAAAAGTTGATAAGCTGTGTTATCTTTCGTTTAATATAGATTTTCTACTATCAAAACGAACAATGTCCTATACTCCATTTGGTTAGGTACTTAACTAAAGGTAAACAAATCATAAAAAAGGTTCTTTTATAGGGCCATTTTTCATTTTGAAATAAAACGTCACCAAAATAAATTATTCAATAACTCAAAATCACATTCTCCTTTTATACTAGCATAACTTACTACTTTGCTTAATATTAAATAGTTACTATTATTCTTAAGCTTGCAAACAATTAATTAAATAAAAATTTATAATTATATGAAAAAGTATTGCAATGTGCCTACTAAAACGAATCTAAAAATACAGATATTCAAAACATTTTTCGGCGTAGTAGACTTTAGATAACTCGAAAAAAATGAGAAGTAGTACTGCGAGGAAGCGAAGCGAAATAATTAACCGATATTATACTTAGTCGGGTAACCAGTCGACATACGTAACAGTTTGTATTTACTTTACTTTCGTTCGTTTTTGTGTTTCTTTTGCCGCAAATGGTGTTAATTTGTTATTATTCTTTTTGTTCGTTGGTTTTATTAATTGTTGGTTGTGTTGTTATTAATTTCACTCCCAATTCATATGATACCATTGTAATAAAAGGTTGAACAGCTCTGAACGTCGCCATTTTTATTGTTTACCTTTAGTTAAGTACCTAACCAAATGGAGTATAAGTAGGAAGCTTTTCTCTGTTTGAAGGTTTTCAAAATATCATTTATTTTATTATTATTATTTTCAAAGTCTCTGCTTTACTCGTCGGAGAACTTCCTCATTCGTAACATTTCAAATGCCTCTATACGTTTCCTGAGGTCTTCTTTAACCGTCAAAGCCTCCCATCCGTATAGAAGGATGGGCCAGATAGAACAGTGAAGCATTCTAATACGCAAAAGAAGATTGAGGTTACGGTTGCAGAGAACACGCTTCATCCTGTTAAAAGATCTGCTAGCGATTTCGATACGGGTTTGGTTTTTATTTCCTGCTCACTCTCCCTAGATGCATTTAACCGCGTACCAAGGTATTTGTAATTTTTTGCCTCCTCAAATTTGTGTCCATTAACAGAAATACACGTGTCTGGATATTGCGGTTTGGCTGAACCGACCATGACCAAGTAGGTTTGAGTTTGGCCTATCTCCTTTACATTCTTGGATTTGCTTTTTCGAATATTTTGTTCATCTTTCTTACAGGATGGATGTTAAGAAGTGGCAGGTTAGGTCGGATGATGAGAAGAGACAAGTAGCAGATAGGAAATCGTATGTTCAGAATGAGTTTAGACGTAGATTAGGTTTAATAGTAAACTAGTATTTTAGTAGTAGTAGAAAATTATTGTTCTCTGATTCTGCAGTTTCAGTTGAAATTACTGGCTTAAATAAAGGTTTTAGATTTATTAAGAACTAGCTTTCCGCCCACAGCTTCGCCCGCGGAGGACAACACGATTTTGACTGGTCCTTTCTCAAAGTCTAATCTATTTTTGTACCAAATTTCGTCAAAATCCAAACGGACTTTCATCCCCTATTTCATCCCCACGCAGTTTGAAATTTGAAAAACCCCATATCAATTTTTTTTTTCTTATCAAGTGCCTAAACACAAAGTTTAAGCGTTTATCTTCAACAATGACAAACTCCTATACAATTTTTCATCCCTTATTACAACCCCTTTTTTATTACAACCCCTTTTTTACGACAAAACGCAGCTTATATCCTTTCCCAAGGTCTAATCTATTTTTTACCAAATTTCATCAAAATCGGTTCCGAGGTTGGGCTTCAAAGCGTGACTTTGTTTGGAGTTCCATATGAACTTTCATCCCCTATTTCATTCCCACACAGGTCAAAATTTTAAAAACACTGGAACAAATTTAATTTTTACTTCTTATCATGTGCCTAAATTCAAAGTTTCATCGTTTTATCTTCAACAATGACCAACTCCCATACAAATTTTCATCCCTTATTTCAACCCCTTTTTACAACAAAGCGTAGTTTATATCCTTTCCCAAGGTTTAGTCTATTTTTGTTCCAAATTTCATCATAATCGGTTCCGGGGCTAAACTTGACTTTGTTTGGACTTCTAAACGAACTTTCATCCCCTATTTCATCCCCACACAGGTCGAAATTTCAAAAACGGTAAAACTAATATTTATTTATTTCTTATCAAGTGCCTTAATATAAAGTTTCATGGTTTTATCTTGAAAAATTACGAACTCCCATACAAACTTTCACCCCCTATTTCAACCCCATCAAGACTATTTTTTGTAATAAAAGGTAGCCTATGTCCTTTCTCAAGCTTTAGTCTATCCCAGTACCAAATTTCATCAAAATCGGTTGAGTGGTTTAGGCGTGACAGACAGACAGACAGAGTTATTTTCGCATTTATAATATTAGTAGAGATTTAGTATAATTTAAATTAGGTTGATTGTTGTAGTTAGTTGTGGTTATGTTGACGTTTGAAAATAAGATGTTAGTTTTAGTTTTCTTGTCTTTTGTTGTACATAATATGTATAATATATAAAAGAATACATATTTAATGATAACCCTTTCATAAATAGCTTTAATATCATAATCACATGTATTTCCGAACGAGGGAGAATAAATCTCAAATATTGATAATTTAAATTTATATTGAACAGTACATATATGTACAGTTAATTGTACATAATGTATTAAATTATGTAAATAAAGCATTAATGTAATAAGTGAAGCATTTTTTTATTATTTACCCTTCAGAAAAAATCCTATTTAACAAGTTTAATAAATTAAGGTATTTATGACCTCGCTTGTAGGGCACTTGGACCACCGTGCGCAGGCGGAATCTTGTTAGTTAATAAAATAAACTCATAAGTACCTGTTACATTTGCCCAGAAATATATAATGGGCAAACATTATATACTAATACAATTTTTGTAGGCGAAAACCTCCTTATTTTAAAGTCGGTTTAAAATATATGGGTCTAGCTCAGGAGGTCCCCGCATGTGAAATTAGGAGTAGAAAATGATTACTTTCAATAATATACCTACATATTATTATTATTGTCTTATTATGACTGCCTCATTAGTCTGGTCGTCCTAAGCGCGACTGCTACGCTAGAGGTCTTGGGTTCGATCCCCGGGTCGAGCAAAGTGTTATTGGGTTTTTCTATGAAATTCCCAGTAGCAGCTCGGAGTCTGGATTTGTGCCCGGTTAATGGCAATAGGCTCGCCCCCTATTACATGGGACCTAAACATACCGGCGAAATGTGGGTGAACATTGGTACACCTCTGCCTATCCCTTCGGGGAATACAGGCGTGATGGTATTATTGTATGATGGTATGTTATATATAAATAGATAATATTATACAAAAAACAAACAAATGAATAGTGTATTTAAAAATAATGATAATTTTGCTAGTAAGTATAAGTAGTGTGGGTTTTTATTTTCCTTTAGGTATAGTGTTTTTAATTCATTTTAAATAAAGTTGCATATAATAATTAATATTATAATAACTATTCATACTGTTCTAATTTGTTTCTAGTTTTTAGTACAGAGCAATAAATACAACACAGCGCCATCTATTGACTCATTGTTCATTATTGATTTTGTTTCTTATTTGATAGTTCGCTTCATCACCGTCAGTATAAAAAGGAGCGCTAGATAATCGGAGCAATAGTAGGCGTGGCCCAAATACCGAAACGTCGATTTCTGTTAGCTGTTGTCAGCGCCTTAACTTTAGTTATTGTAGTCAGTTTTCTCAATTTACTGTTATTACCTACTATAGATTTTTCACCCCTTTCAAAGTAATTTATGAGAATATTTGTACTAATGTATTTTTTATTTGGCATTTTGTTTTGATATGGATATTCCAGTTCCGATAAACCATTCTTTTTGTTTGAAAAACTAGATAGAAAATTAAAATCGTTTCGTCCGAATCATGTTCGGTCCCGCGTGACATCGGCTTCTGTGCCAAAACGGAAATACAAGCTTTAAAAAAAGAACGCTTACAATCGGAAGCGACGGGCAGGAAGACGCCGACGACAGCGCCGCGTCGCCTACCGACCGAATTAAAAATTAAACGAGGATCCGTTTCCGGATACCGTGACGTTTACTCTGCTCTCTTTTATTTATCAGAGTTATGACAAGCGGATGTTTGTTTAGATTTTGATATCCGAAAAAGGCTTGTCCCTTGTAAAAAGGTCCATTGTCGCAGTCAGTCAGTCAGCTATAATAGATAAAAACGCGGAGACAAAGATAAAGGTAAAGTTTTTAATTTATTTCATGAAATTGAAAGGAAAAGCATGATAAGTATATTTTTTTTATTTATTGATGTAATCGTTGCTCACTTGTATGTTCGAACAATATTGGCATATCAACAAATTACTTGACATGGTTAGGCTCATCACTTTGCCGGTATGTTATGGTTCCGAGTAGTAGGAGGCATATTCCGAGTTGATTGTTGCGTTTTCGTTGAAAAAAAAAAAACAAAAGATTATTGCTAGAACATAAAACATTTTAAGCATTTATTATTTAGAAGAAGCGCTACCTATGGAGTTTCCTGCCGGTTCTACTCCATATTTATCCACTATTTGGACCGTGTAACTAGTTTTTGACATTTCGAAAGTATCTGTAATAATAATCATCATCATCATCATCATCAGCCCATACTCGTCCCCTGCTGGACATAGGCCTCCCCTAGTGAACGCCACAGAGCCCGATCTTCGGCTTTCCTCACGATGACTGTAATAATGATCCCATTGAAATAAAACATTTGTCTTTGGACCTCTAGTGTAACAGTTGCTGTTAGAATAACCAGACTAATGATACCGTTTGCTTGTCTAGTTTTTTTTTTATTAAAAAGGCAGCTGTACCGCACTATGATTTTCTTTGCATCGTAATGCTACGGCTGCTCATGAGAATAAAAAAACTCAATAACACTTTGCTCTCCTCGGAAGTCGAAACCAAGACCTCTAGCGTAGCAGTCGCGCATGGGATGACTAGACTAATGAGGTAGTTTGTCTAGTTTATTTTTATTAATAAAGATACACACACACAACCAAATCTAGAAAAACTACGAGTACTTACAGGCCATACAAATCTTTGATACGTGCGGGAAGCGAAGCCGCGCCTCTTAATGGTGCAACCGATTGCTCAACGACGCTTCAATTAAGCCAGCAGTCGTATCAATACTATTCCGTCTATTAAATTTCATGTAAATCTGTTCAGTAAAAAAATATATCTCTAGGGGTCACATGTATTGATCGCAGCCTCATTTACTTTCCCTCCCACGCTATCTCTAATATACCTCTATATATACATAGCCTAGTAAATAAGTGGCTTCACAAGTGTGTACAGCAAATACTACACACTAAAATCTTTCTAAATGTAATCCTACAATTGTGTGTGAATAATCTGTGTATGTGTGCTTATATTAAGTGCCCGCACACATAGACAACGTACGGTATACGAACCGCGTATTCACGACTCCATTTATGTTATACTCAAACTGAAGAAATGTCTCACTCTGGTCCTTTCTAGAGAGGATCTTTGTGGGCGTGCCGTGGTGTGGGCGGAGCCTGAGACGGACACTCCTTGAAATCCTCTTTTTTGTAGCTTCGCTCCGTATCTAGGCAAGCGGCGGCCGCATTAGCAAGAGCTCTGACACTTCATCTAATTTAGTTTTTCTTTACGGTAAGTTGTACATAGTTCGGTCCATGGCGGGTCTTGGTTGGCTGGTCGTGTTTATGTAAGCGGAGAAACAAAGCTCGGAACAACTTTAGTCGTTATCGCGTTTATAAAGTTCTCGAGACATTCAGTTTTATGGGGTGTTTTGCTTGAGATAATTTTTTATCACTTTTGTCTAGATACTTTTTGTTTGCTGATATAACGATACAAAGTATACGCTAGAAAAGTATTATTGAAAAATCATATAATTATATTTCAGTTAACAGTATTATTTTTATTTAGTTAAATTTACATATCCTCAATAGTTTTTTTTTCTTTGTGCTACGATGCGTGACGTAGCCTACGTACTGACGTCACGGCTACACCAGCTACACTGTCGTAGCAAGTAACCGATGCGCTACGAATGATTATAAAATTAAAGAGATTTGATTGCAATCAAACATTATCATCTTATTAGAACTAGCTGATCCGTGCCCACTTCGATGGGCGATAATCATTTTTACTTGACCGACTCTGCGACTTACTTTGCAAATCCGACTTGTATGAAAAAGTCGTTTAATTTTTCGGGTTAATGCCTACGACACTTACAAATAACGTGGATTTATTTTGGTAAAAGAATTTTCAAAATCGATTCAGATCTAGAGATTACCCCCTACAACCTCAGAACTCACAAACTTTACCTCTTTATAACATAAGTATAGGCAACTAAACAAACAAACTAGTTTCAGTATATATATCTGCCTCTTATCTAATGTAGGGGAAAACATCGCCTGTCCAATCATTTATGAAAGATATCCTTTCACAAAAGTGGCGTCGAAAAGATTGATAGAGGAACATTTATATAGCAGGCTTATCTCGCTTAGAGGTTCATAAATCCACGCTAAAAGAAAGCAGTAATGAGTGATAGATGGATGGATTCATTATTTATGGGCAGATAAATATAATAATAATGTAAGTTAGTATAATGTGTTCCGTATATTTTTTGTTGACTGCCTTGTTAGTCTAGTGGTCCCAAGCACGACTGCTACGCTAGAGCTCCTGTGTTCGATTCCCAGATCGAGCAAGGAGCTATTGGGTTTTGCTATGAAATTCCCAGTAGCAACTCGGAGTCTGGATTTGTGAGTTAGGTTGACATCAATCAAACTGCACATTATTACAACAAATTAGAAACAAAAAAAAAACAATGTAAACCCAAACTCCCTAAAACCAAATAATTGGAACCGTGCAACTACATTATTTTCAAAATTGAAAACACACCATATTTTTGACTATGAACACAAATTTATTACGGCCCGGAACAACTACCTAATATTTTGTAGGCCATACAGTTATTTGTTTGGTGTGAGAATCAAACCCGTGATCAGTGACATAGAAGCTTATCACCACCGTGCATGCTGTCAAGTCTATCTATCTCTAAACGTAGGCGAATTTATTATACATTGTATTAAAACAATAATTTGCTTAATATTACATGTAATTTTAACATGGTACATTTTTTGTGAATTTGTCAATAACCTACATAGTCGAGGCGAATGCACCGGTCGAATTTCAAGATAAGTGCAGTTTTTGCGACATACCACATCGCCAGATTTTCTAAACCTCCAAAATAGGCTACTTCCACGACGGCGACAAAAAAATCCATATCATTTGATTGTTCATTGTCGATCCTAAACTGAGCTCACAAAATAGATACAAACATTCAATTCAATACAAATGTGGTATGATATAGGTATAGACCGGATACCGTCAAACACATTTAGAAGCGGTTCACAAGCGATGTCTTCATTTACGGCGAGGAGGGTAGCTCCAACATTTTCCTGTGCGCACAATTGCGCGCCAAAGGAAGTGGCGGGAGATAACGCCCACTGGTCCCACGTTGTTTTCCACTTGTGTACACATGTGGCCGACTTAACCGTGCTTAATGTTTATGCTCCGGTTGTCACATTATTTAAGGTAATTTTACATTATTACGTTGTTTAAGAGAATAGTTGGCGACGTATCCACGTTAATCTACGTGAAAGATTTATTTTTAAAAGTACCTATTTAAATCACAACACAGGAATCTGTAAAGTTACTAATAAATACACATTTAGGAAAATAAATTGGTCTGAATGGAACTTTAAATTAAAATCTAGCGCTATTCATGTAGGCTTCTGCCAAGGAATGCGTAAGATGAACCGGGCTTAAAAAATTGTGTCATGAAGGTAAAATAATTGACTCGAGTCGTAGCACATTTGCTACGAAAGCGTAGCTGCCGTGACGTCAATACGTAGGCTACGTCGCGCCTCGTAGCAACATTAATAGCAACAGCAATCTTTATTGAAAAATAAAACAGTGAATAACTGAGTGACTAACTGAATGAGCTTAACGAATAATACTCTTATTTATTTATTATTATTATTTTAATTTGATGAAGTCGTGTTCATTTTCCATGGTAAAGAGTAAGATTAGTTTTAGAATAATGTTATTATGATATTTATTCACAGTTTAGAAAACTAAGGTTGGTATGTATAAAGGATATAAAATGTGTCAGTAGGTAACATATAATATATATTTTTTATTTAGTTTTCTAATCTGTGAATAAATATCATAATAACATTAAATTTGACCTTACAGAGTACACAGGTAATATGGATTGTGAAAATATCCTTGGCCTATCACAAAAAAGAAAATAGCAACATATTTTTTGTTCCTATGAGCTAGCTTTATTTTTTCTTTTCTGTAGGATAATTATGAAAGAGAGTGGAGGGGCTCGTGGCTAAGTTATAACTGCGTTGATCATCAAATCTTAACACACCGAGACCCCAAATCTTAAGACCCCTTTGTACCTTGGAGAGCACGAAAAGCTATCACTCTCGGTTGTCATCCGAACACGAGAAATAAGAAGCCCAAAGATTCTGACAACCAGTCTATCCTTCGAATATCGGTGTTACTCATTGTATTGCGGAGGTCTGATGGCCGTCGCTTCGTGTAGAATACTAATCCTCATAAGTCTAGTGGTGTTAAGCGCGACTGCCACGCTAGAGGTCCTGGGCTCGATCCCCAGGTCGAGCAGTGTTATTGGGTATTTCTATGAAATTCTCAGTAGCAGCTCGGAATCTGTATTTGTGACCGGTTAATAGCAATAGGCTCGTCCCCTATTACATGGGACCTAAACATACCGGCGAAATGTGGGTGTACATTAGAACACCTCTGCCTAACCATTCGGGGAATACAGGCGTGATGGTATGTTATGTTACGTTACTAATATTCACCGCGTCTGGTAAGACTCCAGTCTCACCAGGCCGACCCCAAAAATTGAGAAAAGACTTAGATGATGAGAAGGATGGAGGATAAAGAGGTTACATTATAACCAAAAGGTCACACTTCTCGCAACAATCGTCCCCTGAAGATACACAAATGGAACTATCTCCATTCATGCACCTTCAACTTTAATTATAATTTCTAGGTCACGTCATACCGAATCAATTCATATCTTGTATGAGCATGTTCAATTTAGCACTTACACCCCATTACAACAAATTATCAGTGTCACCTAAGTACATTGTGTGAACTCAACCCTGTTAGAGCTATTTATGTCGCTGTATATGTGTGATGTGTATGTGAATACGGTAGCTTGTCACTGTGTGCGTTATCTGGAAGATTCCACTTCATTTCCCTCGACCCGCGCATGACGTCACATGTTATTTACATGGCTTATATAAGTATCAAGCAATGGCGTAAAGTTAGGGACGTCCTGTGTTGGTCAATTATATTGATAGTACCTACTTGGTTTCTGATAACGATATGGTACCTATTTTCCCATATAGCCAGGCTGAGGATTTTGACGGCCATGTCGGGGTCTTGGCGAATGTTATCACGACCTAAATGGTCCCAACTAGTGAAAGGAAAGGTACTATCAAACATTAGCTCTGCTAGGGTTATTGATACTTACCTAAATAAGACCTTTTAAATACACTTTAATAGTCAATATTTTTAAGTATTAGATGGCGCCGGTATTTTTTATATGGAGACATCACACCATCACGCCTGTTGTTCCCGAAAGGTTACGTAGGTGTGTTCTATTAAATTACATTTTTTTTTAAAAAAAAAAGCTTATTAGCAATGTGGGTCACACATTAGTAGTTTTCTTGTTAACCCTCGTGCTGCGCTAAAATGCTTGTGTTACGAGTGAGTTCACGTCGGTAGTGCAATGGGTGGGGTTCGAACCGGCAACCGTGTGATCGCAAGTCCGACGCCTTAGCCATTAGGCTACCGCCGCTTAAACTCCACCGCCACTTAAACACCGCCTACATTACACTAGTAAACCATACATTTCGCAACAAAACACATAATGCAGATGTCGTTTGCTGCTTACAAAATAACATACATGATTATAAGTATAGAAATGTTGAAAGGCCTATCAGAATAACCAATTTTAACAAAACAATTCAACTCATACATTTTGTACAGGCATTTTCCTACAGTTTTACTTGTTTACAAGTATCATAAAAGTTAATGTGTAAAGCGTTACAAGTTCAAACATTTTGCATTTTTGCGCCGTCGGCTGTCGTTAAGGAAATAAGAGTCAGCTGTTTTATCTAAATGTTAGCGTGGGGACGTAAAAATGACGTAAAGCTCCCGTTTAACAATAAATAATGAAATAAAAAGTTATGTTCCATGTATAGAATCGTATAATTTTGTATAGTGCCTCGTCAAATTGATTCATTTACATCATGCAATAATTGGCAGCTTAAAATAATATAAATAATGATTTCTGACATATGACAAATAATAATGACTTATGACTTAGAAGTATTTGAGCTATTTAGATAGTTTAAAAAACTGCACTCGCATTCAAATTAATATAACTCTTTCTACCTCTTTATTTTAGCCGCGTGTTTTCTTTGCAAATTCACTAAAGCATTTGCGGTACAACGATTTCCCGCATTCATCGTCTCACCGAAAGTATAATAAACTCGCTATAATTATACAACACTAACATAAACAAGGAAAACAAGTGCATAAAAAGAAAACACAGTACAATCGGTACAAAAGCGGCGGGTACCGCAACCTTCTCGGCGCGTAATGAAGCCGTATCTTTAATGGCCGCGATAAGGGCGCTAAATGTTTGCGCACACGCCAAATAATAAGCGGCTCGATCATTTGCGAGGGGAGACTGACGAGAAAAAAGAATTGGAGCTTTTGATGGTCCCTTATCGATGAACGAGATGGGAATGTGGGAATTGAATAAGGTTGCGTGTTGTGGCAGGAGTTTTGATGATCATCTTATGTTGTGGTCAATATTCACTTGATCGTTTAATTATAAGCTGCGTGGAGCTCGATAAGCCTACCTGTGAATGATGATTTCTGTTTTGTGACGTTAATATCTGTTGACATGGTTTTAGAAAAAATAAAAATCTTTTATTTTATGTCTGAAAATAATATCCAACATATAATTTATTTTTACACATACAAATAAAATCGACACCCTGAGATGAGTTTCTCAACAAATAAAAAACATATGCTAAAGGGAACGGTCACTATTATAACATATTTTCTATCTTTCGATGTCCCTCCATTGATAAAGTTTGAACGTCAAATTATCAACTAAGCGACAATATTCGGAGAATTTTATAAACGTTTGTTTGCGATTCTGGTTTAGCGCGTGGTCGACCAACATTTTAGCGCATGCCCGCCGCCGGCACGACCGGCTGATTGGCAGTTAACCCCGCCGCAGATAAACGCAGATGGGTAACGTTCGACAGATATCGCCTATCGTTCGACAAACTTCGCTCTTTATGGTTATTCCCCCATAGAGGGAACTTTAAGTAAAAACAACTTTACAACCATCGTTTTACGAGATGCTTTTATGTCGCGCGGTTATTTTACCGCTATTATGGCTATTACTGATCATCATAAGAAACATAATTGTTTTATCTAAAGTCATCGTAGTTTATTAATAAGAAAATGGGTATACTTTAGTTTTGAGTCGTTTCACTTAATAGAAAACTCCTAATAAAGATAAAGTCGTGAGGTCGTGTTTAGATTATGGTAAGTGATTTCTGGTTTAGCCTTTAACCTTAATTTTTCTAGATCTGCAACAAATTGCGTTCAAGTTGTTTCTGAATATAAAATGTTATCGTAATAAGACACAACTGTTCTCTAATGTTTTACAAAACCGCTAATTATCTAAGTGATAACAAATAAGTATCGTTTCTACGTAAGAAACAGCAAAACATTTTTAGAGTTCATACCAATTAAACTGAGTTTGAATTGTAAAAACAAATACATATATAACGAAAACTAATTTAATACTTACCTCCAACTGTAGAGGCAGCCGCCACTTATCGCAGTGGGTGTCATCAAAACTAAATTTGGGCAACGAGTCGCAATCCCACATCAAATAATGGGTGAAATGACGAACAGAACAAACTTCATACATCCCTACAGACGTTGACACACACAAACGCCTTGAGCAGCCAACATGTTTGTTTACGTAAATTTTAAATTGAAATAAGTAGACATGAACATTATGTAGTTTAAATAAAATTGTTAACTACTTAATAATTCCTCCCTCACTAAAACATTGAAAATGGCGTTAGTTTATGTTATCAGTTCACATCTTCCAAAATAAAACTCTCACGACACAATATTTTCTACTAAACTACGTCTTAACTAAGTGTGTTCTAAGTGTCACATTTTGTAAACTACAAGTGGATATTTAAGAATATGATTTAGTGCAGTATAGTTCAATAAATTAATCAATATAAAGTACTTAATTAATAATATAATCGGGCTGAGGGCCAAGCTCGAATTATTTTGAATAATTTATCGCATTTTTATTTTATTTACGCAACATACGCACTTACGAATCTAACATCTAACGTAACATACAAATCTAAGGATATCATTGCATTTAACATAACATACCATCACGCCTGTATTCCCCGAAGGGTTAGGCAGAGGTGTACTTAATGTACACCCACAGTTGGCCGGTATGTTTAGGTCCCATGTAATAGGGGGCGAGCCTATTGCCATTCACCGGGCACAAATCCAGACTCCGAGCTACTATTGAGAATTTAATAGAAAAACTCAAAAACACTTTGCTTGACCTGGGGATCGAACCCATGACCTCTAGCGTAGCAGTCATTGCATTTATTTTTCTAAAACCATCAATAAGGGTATATTTCTACATTATTAATTTATTTACAATAAAGATACATTTTGCCAAAATGATTGATCCTAGGCAATTAGTACACCATGTTTTTTAAACAAACAAGCAGTGTGTCACTAAAGTAAATCGCCAGATGAATATTGTTTCAAACGGAATTAAGCACGCGCGCTAGGGCCGGGGATCACTTATAATTGTTATTTTATTCATAGAAACAACAGTCCTCCGGGACGGTGGATAGGTGAACAAATATTTTACCTAGTCGAGTGCCTTTTAGTGGTGGATGACGCGGGTTGGTAATGTTCCGTAAAATTAGTGTTTCTTGTGTGTTTTATTTTACACGGGACTAAAAACATATTAACCCTTTGAATGTTGAAAAATTATTGATAGCCGAGATTTTCAATAAAAATAGGAAAAAAGTGGTTGTCATTTTAATATTTTCTTGGCAATACAAGACTCGCCTATTCCACGAAGGATTAGACTGAGTATTTAATGTACTGTCACAGTTCGCCGGTATGTTTAGGTAAAATAAACTCTAAATACTTTGCTCGACCTGGGGATCGAGCCCAGGACTAGCATAGCAGTCGTGCTTAGGATTAATAGACTAATAAGGCATTTGAATACATTTATTTTGGCAAATCTGAAACTACAGATACTTCAAAGATGCTTGCTCATGTTCAACCGAGAAGCATGACTACAGTATAATTCCAGTCGCTCTGAAACCAAAAGATAACGGTAAGCTAACCCGTGTCTTGCCGGGTACCGTGCAATCATCCCGCAAATCCCGTATCATTAAGTATCGCTAAGAAAGCGATTCGCGGACTATTACCATGTTAATAACGTAGGGGGAAAGGTGATTAATCAACTTGACGTTTAGCCAGATCCCCGACGTAACTAACCTCAGTGGCATTCGCAATTTATGCATTGGTTTGCGAAAGGTCTACAGTCGATCTTGGGTGTAGTGGTTTTCATTAAAATTTTGATTGAGAGAATTAGCTTCAATTCCATGTACCTACACAATCCAATTAATATTTCTTAGGTAACGTTTCTTAAATTTCCAATAATCTCAATATTCTACAATTTTCATTATTCTAATATTAGCGCTATATTCAACACTTGACAATATCTGCAACTCTTCTTCTGTTTACCACATTTGTATTGCGAGATTACAGCATATTATCTATAGAAAAGCATACCCGACAGCATAAAGATTAAAACGCCTTTTTTATCCAGCATGTAGCATTGTAGATTAAACAATTGAAATGTTCCACGAATTTAAACACGTTCATTTAAATTATAAAACCTGGAATTTAAATAAATGCAACATAACATAATGTAGGTAATCCCACGGAGGCTCGCGGCGACGGTCAAAAGCTGATATTTCTCCTTTTAATCCCTGTCAGATTATTTAAATTCCCACCTGCGGGTCCTACTCACCATTTGCCGCCGCTTTTTTATTTTAAACAAAAATAGAATATAAAAATATTCTCGTATTTGTTTTGGACGGACGGAATCCTTTAATTTTCGGCACGGCTGCGTGACGCTCCGTCCGCTGTCCGCTTGCACTGTTTGGGTCGCTTTGAGAAAAAATAATTTCATATTTGGATGATTATATTGTGGAATGTTTACCAGATTTAAATATTTTATTTTATTGTCAAAACAATGCTTTTGAAATGTTTGTTTGGAACGATCCTGTTCAGTTTTACAGCAAAAGAAAAATGCCATTTTATTTTGCGAATTAAAACTCTTTCATTGGACAAAAGTGTAATATATTAGCGTCATAACAATTGCACAAAGCTTAATTTTTTGTCGAGATTGCTCCGGAGGCAACTGAACTCGTTTGACAAAAGAAAAACTAGGAGTTAGTTGTCCAAAGCTTTGCCGACTCTGGTGGTTGTTCCACATTGCACCAATTTGATAGAGGAGTACCTGCCCATAATTTATATTAACTTAATTATTATTAATTTATTGTGTCGAAGTGATTATTATGGTTGTTTTCGACAAAGCGGCATAAAATGGTGTTTTGACAATAAGAACAAGCGGCTACACATCAAGCTATATAAAACCAGTTTAGACTAGCCTTCCATTGTAAAGGTTCTCCGCATAAATCAAGGCCAGCATAAACTGGTTTTGTACAGTTTGATGTGAAGCCGTGCGTACAAGTTTTATTCAAATAATTTCACAAAATATTCCACTGTAGACATGTCCCTTGATATATAAAGTAAAAATAATATAAATGGTTTGGTAAACGAATTCATTTAACTAATTTAAATTAAAAATGAGGTCATTGTAGTAACTCCACTAAGTGCAGGACAGAGCCTCGAACCGTTCCGAGGCTGGAATGTAGCAATTGTTGCCGCTGGCTTTATCCGCGACTGTCGCTTCCCGTTTTATTTGCTTTACTATACTTTAAATTCTTTCCCTCACTCGTGGTGCTTTATGCGCATGTTCGCGCACGCTCACACTCTGTGTCGCGCGAGTCGCCTAATGAAAACTTTTTGAATTAACGCACCAGTAACATCGACGTGAGTTTTTTCCATTGGACTTTGTATTGGAAATGACACGCCATGGAATTTAAAAAGTATTACAAAATAATTTCTCGTAATCTGTTTTTTTTCAAACTAATTTAGCTAATAACACAGGTTTAAATTCAAACCTTACTGCGTTTTAATTGGTAGAAAAAAGCTTTATTGCTATTATTGCAACTCTGCAGAAACCCTCGATACGTTTTGTATATCGATATTTAATTACTTAAAATGACACAATATATAAAACCACCGCCAATCCATCGATCTTTAAACAGTAACGAGCCGATTGCGGTGCACACCTCCATTGAACGCGGCCGCTCAAAAGCGAGACCGCAACAAGGCAACCGATAAATCACACGCCAACTTCAAATAGAAATGTCATATTATTTCCACAAAAGATTTAACTCCAAAATAAATTATATTTTCCCCCTTTTTCGTGCCATTGTTCACCGACGTGTGGAAGCCGCACAGTGCTCGGCGATATTTAAAAAACCATTAAGTGCAGGCTTTTGTATAGAAAAGCAGTAGGAACAGTAGCAGCCCGATACGCTCAGATGTTCAGTTGTTTGAATAGCTAATTATATTAGCATAATGTAACTACATGCGCAAAGCATGATTGACATAATATGTAGTCTTGATAGGTCATTTATTTCCAAGCACATTTATTTTGTGACCCTCTCATTATGAGACAAGGCTCGCAGTGTACACCCGTGTGTAATTGAATATCATATCATAATAATAATAAACTTTATTTTCCAATAAACTTAGTGCTAAACATATTTTGGCACGACCATTCACATTAGGTGTGCAGTGATAGCGTAGTGATATATGACCATTAGACTGCCAAGTCGAAGGTCTCGAGTTCGAATCCAAGGCACGCACCTGTGACTTTTCGAAGTCATGTGCGTATTAACAATTTATTATCACGCGCTTAAACGGTGAAGGAAAACATCGTGAGGAAACCTGCATGCCTAAAAGATTTTCCTGACGGCGTGTGAAGGCTGTCAACCCGCAGTAGGCTAGCGTGGTGGACTATAGCCTAATCCCTCTCGTACTGAGATGAGACCCGTGCCCAGCAGTGCACATTGTCATGAACCACACAGTGTCATGGAAGCTGGACCTTAATTCAGAACAATGACTTTTAATAATGGACACGAAATCGAAGATTCATAAAGTATGATTACTAAAAAATTTACTATCTTGAGCAAAGAGAGAGGAAGAAGAATAGTCAGGAAGCATTTGCCTTGCAGTGAGACTGCAAGTTTTTAAATAAATTAATGTATTATAATTTTATTCCTAGCAGTGTCAAAGGGCTCACCAAAACTGTAAACTAAAGCTTACAATATTCAGTAATAATTTAGAACTGAACATAATAATCGTGTCAATATTATTAATGATATCACTTAAGTTAAATGGAACCTGAATTCCTATGAAGCGGCATTCGTTCATTATAGAAGCTTATCACATGTTTACCGCGGTATTTTCTGAAGGCACGTGCTAAATACAAAGCTGGTGAATCTCGCCATAAATCCATTCTATTCTGATTTACAGCCTCCGACTAAATGTTTGATTTGTGCTCGTAAATCGAGATGAACGCTTGTCAGCCGCACAGCTGATACTTTTTGTTTTCGGGGATATAGGAATTATGCCAGGGGTAGACACATTTTTCTTTTTCAAATCGATTTTTTTAAGTATATAATTATACACACGTTGTTTTGGATAGGTAGGCTTTATTAGCCAGTTTGGTTTATTGCTTCGGTGTTATTTATTTCTGTTACCTGCTTAGAAAACTATAACTAATAATATTTGTCGACTCATTGCATGACCATGCTGGCTTATTTTTAGCAATTCTGTTGTAAGATTTCAGTGGGCAATGTGGAGTACTTGACGCCTGGGCGCGAACATTTATTTTTGTACATTTTTTAAATAGATTATCATTAATGATATAAAAGAGTCTGAATCTGTTCACATTTAAAAAAAAAAGATTATTAGTACACCTCATTAATAACTGACAGTTTTCATATTTTCGTCTATTGTATATCGCTATGGTGGATTGATAAAGTTTTTTGTACTTTAATGTTAATTAGTTAAGTTTCTCAGTTTTAAGTGAACTATTGTAATGTTCTTTTGGGAAATAAATTCTTTATACCGAATATATCAGTTTTTCTGTAAAGGAACCATCTAAAAAAGAAAACTAATATAGTAAAAATAACCTCAAAACGTAGAGATATACCTGCCTTCAGTACTCCCCATAAAGTTTCTTGAGTTAGAGTTTAATTAGCAGCTTAATTTCATACAAAACTCATGGCGAAACTTACTCTGGGAGGTCGTGATAGTGCGGTGCGTTGGTACACATTAATGCATATATAAATATATGTGTCAGCGCGATAACACAAAGCTTTTGAATGAGGAGCGATAGTGGTTTGTTGTGAAACTTATTTGAAGTAGTGATAATTAGGAAAGCGAATTGAAGTAAGCCATCGTGTAGTTCATAAAATACTAGCTTCGCTATGCTTCTACGGGTCGTAGCGTAATGTGAAATAGCCTTTCCCATAAAAATGGGGCTATCAAATCTACTTTTTTTTTTCAATCTAAACTTAATGATATATATTAGTATAGATTAGAGATGGGTTAATGCCAAGGTATTTTGGACAATAGGAGTAAGTGGCTCAGTACAAACCTATGTTATAGATAGGTTTCTACCAAGGCATTCCGAGCATAAAAAGTAAAGGCATATCATAGGACCTAGCAATTGCCTTACAATTATAGTCAAAACTTCCCTATTAGTGTTAACTAAACGGGCATAATTTGCAGTTGAAAGCGGTAGCGGCGCGGCGCGGCGCGATTCAAATAAATCCGCCAAATAGGCGCCCCGCGCCCGTGTCGTACTGCAATGTCGTTAATTCGCCGATTTAAATCGGAAACACGCGATAAATTCGCCGTTTAGCCCTTTTGAATTCAAAATTCGAACGCCAATTATTGTGAGTGTTGTTTGTAGTTTAACTAGCAACTCGTGCGGCTTGGAAACAGACACATTGAGCAACACTTGATTAATGCGAAGGAAAATGAGTCTAATAAAAAGGCGATCAAATTCCAAAATAATTTCTCTGTGAAACAATTTTTAGACTCAGTTTTGTATTTTTTTTTATAATGACTGAAAGGGTAAAATAATAAGAAAACCTTCTTCCATCCTCTTAGTCTTGTCCCAACTATGTACGGGTCGGTTTCCAGTGCAACTAGATGACTAGGTACTGGCGGCTGAATATCAATATAACTGACGTCAGACCTTCGCGATCCAATTTCTAGGCAATACTGATATTCAAAGTATAGACTGATTGTTGTCAGGCTTCTGGCGATCACTATCGATTGTCATAGATTTCTTCGATGCACGGAGGGGTCCCGATTTGTTTTAATGTATGTAAGTGTATAAATGGTCACCCATCCACAGACTGATCGTAGTAGGCACAGCTTAACCTTCCAGATCTGTTGATCAGCGTAGTTGCAATTAATTAATAAATACTTACATAAAACATCCCGAAATTTTCGATATTATCTGGTGAGTTTTGTGAATAAACACGTCTGTCTGTAGGTATATTATTAACTGCATACATTAATATTTAGTTTGACCCGAGCGAGTTACTCAGGTTTATTTTCCATGTAACAGATTCAACTTCATTTCGACACTTGAACCAGAGACAACAATATACGCCTAATATTATATTGATAGGTTTGATTTCGCCCCTCGGTCGCTTTTTGTTCGTTATTTATGGCGTGCGCGATACAGATAGAGCTGGCGGCGATATCATGAAATATTAAACGCATTACAAGTGGCATATAGGCCGGAAGATGAGGTAAGAAAAAACGTTCGCATTCATTTGACTGTGTGTGGTTAAATTTATGTGGATTTGTTGTTCTATTTCGAAGATAATAAATATAAAAATGTACGGTAACAATTTAACATGGTGTTTAGTTTTTAGGCAGTACATTATAATTAGATTACGAAATCTTCTGCTACACAGTTATTTTCCTAATCTGAGTTCTGCTAAAACAAGATTCTAAATATTTTGGAGGTCATTTTAACAATAAGTAGGTACGAATTATTAATTATGTAAGAAACATAAAATAAATAAAAAAAAACACTTCATAATTGTTTTTGCTGCAATTTTATCATAAAGTTTATTATTTTCTTTTGCATTACCTTAAATCACTTTAACAACTCTACTTTCATTTTTAGCTCGCTATAACAAGAAAATAATTCATATATAAAGTCGTAGCCACATTATTCCAACGCTATAAAGTTTGGCAACAAACTTTGCCGCAGTTGTATCACGTTCACGAATCACACACAAGTTTATTCGCTCACTTTTATCGTAACTGGAGGCGCGTTAGAGAAAATGATTTATACGATTTATCATAAATAAGTTATTTCGACTCCATTTGGAAAACTATTGTTGTGTGCTATCCTGTTTAATGTACAAAAGGATAGTTCATATCTTTCAAGTCCTTGTAGACGTTGTAAAAAGATATGGTTTCTTCACATGCTATGCATGATCAACATTTCTACATGATAGTGTGTTTATAAAAAGCAGTGTTAGACCATTGGTCTGCCAAGTCGTAAATCTCGATTTCGGACCCAAGGGCTCTGACTTTCGCAATCATGTGTCATTTCCTAAATAGTTATAAACTGATACTAAATTTAAAGAAAAAAATCGACGGCTGGCAGGACTGTTTCCTGCATCCTCCGGTTTGGTATAGCGTACCTACGCTTGATGTAGATTTTCAATGCCAAATTGTCCTTCTCAAGAATGATGACGTAAGTAGTTAATTCGTAATTCGATTTAGTTGAAAGTACCTACAACTCCATCAAAAAAAGTTAAATTGTCATATTAATCTAGTGGTTCTCAGCGTGGCACTGAACCTGGTACACTTTACAACCTGGGAGTACTTCCAAAGATGGGAAGAGTTATTGGGTTCTTTTTCTTGTTGAATTTCTGCACGGTTAATGGCAATTGGCTCACCCTTTTATAATTTACAACTAATAATTCCAGTAAACTGTAGTTATACATTAGTACAGCCAAATCCTTCGGCAACTACAGGCATGACGGTTAAGTTAAAAGCTGAGGTCAATACTCGATACATAATCTGTAAACCAAATTTCACCAAACCTTAATAAAACCTGAAAGAGTTATTGAAGCGTTATTCACGTAATAAAGTATCGACAGGTCCCTCGAAATATTTCTAATATCATTGTAATCTACATATTATTCCAATAAGTGGGTTTTCCTCCGGCCAATATTGCGCTCGGGAGTCGAGTGGCCGACCCTCCCGGTAAGTTTTTACCTTTTATTGTTTTATTTATAACTTTGTGATTGATGACGGCTGAGAACTTAGCTTCATAAATATTGAGAGAACTCACGCTGCGAAATAGTTTGGGTGAATCTTTTGCCGTCTCACAGTTTTCCAGCTTCGTATTCGGATATGCTTTGTGAGTACATTGAAGTGCCTTGGATATTTATAAGTGTGTCTGGAAACGGGTACTTAGCCTGTATTCTATTTAATAATACATACAAATACCTATGTCAACATCCGTTAGAATAAAAGAAAGTTTAAGGTAACAAAGTAAAATAAGTATCTTTCAAATCTGCTGGATCGCGCAAATTCGAAGCGGGTAGTAGTAGTCATATGGTTGCCGGTTCGAAACCCACCATTGCAATACCGACGTGCCACTCGTAATACAAGCATTTGCCTTAGTACGAAAGGTTAACAAGAATACTAGTAATGTGCGACCCACATAGCAATGTGGGTCGCACATTACCAGTAAGCTTAAAAAAAATGTTGTAAGAAAATTTCTAAAAAAAGAACCTATACTAAGAAGCTCTTAGGGAGTTATGCAAAAGGCATATGTGACTGAAGACATAGCTTTTTGTGTAGGGCATACAAGAATGAATAGAATAACACTAAACATAGTGAACACCATTTTTCGAACAAGAGTTCAGTGTTTAAGGAATCGTAGTGGATGACCACAAATACTGCGTTATCAAGGACAATCGGCAGGAAATCCGCACCACAAACCAAGTCCGTGCACTGAACGATTCAATTTGCATAAGCTGTTGTCGTTAACGTTTGTTTAACTGGCGATATGATACAGATTTTTACCATTGATCAGATAACTCCGACAGTTGTGATTTTGACTTTTTGATAATCAACCTTACCGTATTACTATATTTCGTATAGCCAACTACATGTTTTAATAAAGACCGATAGTAAAATTAAACGTCGCTTCTGTAATCAAAGTTTATTCAATATAATTATGTCTCAAGTACAAAATATCTTAAATTATAAATTAATGTGAAAATCTATTGCACTTCATTATATTGCAGCTGATTCTTCAAAGTAATAGTACCGTAAGTATAAGTATATATTATAGTTCAAACTTATACTCAAAATATTGGTTTAATACCAGGTGTGCAGCTTTTTTAATAAAAACCAGTAACATATAGGGTATTTAAGCCCACATTCGTATACAAAATTGTTGGAAAACAGAACGTTTATCCTTTTTAATATTCAGCCGAGCACAATAACTGCGGTCAGAGGACGGAAGCTCCCTCCCGAATGGTTTCACGATTATACTACACCCTGAATCTGTGCCTAACTACCGTATGAATATTAGAAAATTTTAAATTGATGTGAAGGGTTTGAGAATTAAAGTATTCTAATTCGCAGTTTGTATCACCCTGATTCCGTATTTTTGTGATCAAGAGTTAATTTATTACATTTGTATCTAATAAAAATATCCACATACTATGGTTTGAGCCTCAAATAGCAAAAATCAATAGTAAATATGAGTAAACAACAAGTATCTTATTCTGTTCTCCAGGTGACATAAAAATGTAGCACCTACTTGTATTGAAGCAGGCTATCACCATAAAGGTGGCATGACAATAGCGTTTGAGAACACGCCAGGGTGGCGGCGTATCTCTCGAATAGCCTCCATAAAGTGGCATTCACAAAGAGACGTCCGCGCGGCCCGGCGGCCGATATCACAATGCGGCAAACGACGCCGGCGCTTCCTGTTCCGGCCGCGGCGCCACCGCCGCACAGATTTATGCCCGTCGCTTCCTCCCGCCATATGCGTGGTCGTACCAACTACCCTCGTGCTCATTTACACAAAACTCGAGTTTTTCAAGCACCTGTGTTACACGAATGACGTAGCGGATGTCGGGTTTTTGCTGTTTAGCGGTCGCGTGAATACTTTAGCTCGAATTTTAAATGGTATTTTTTTAAACGTATATTATATTCAACTGAATATTTTAAAACTACTAAACAGTCAGTAGAAAAGTAATTCATTTAAGATTGATTGTAGTTGTTTCATGAGAGCCTTTGTTCAGCAATATACGCTGATATATATATCGCTAAAATTCTTGACGTATACGTCCTAATTAATATTGGATGTCGTTAAAAAGGCCGCCACGGCACGTCTCTTGCGTGAAGTAACGAAGTTAATTTAACGCGTTTACGTTAATAAAATATTCGTGGACTGGGCGAAAAGGCGCTCGCAAAGTTAACCGGTGGCGGTGTAAGGGTTAAACCGCCATGATGTTACGAGCTTAGATTATGAAGCGGTTAACGAATTTTCGTAGCCAAAATCTGTGAGTATATTTACGAATACGTGGGTGTGGAATTCTATTACATGGGACTTAGTTAATCTTTAGTGTAATATTTTTAAAAAAGATTCCACGCAAGGTTTTTTTTCGCGTATTTATGGGTGTGTTTACAATACCTACCAATTATTCACAGATACAAATACACACATCCCGAGATGCAGGTGTCGACTGCTCAGCCAACTGTTCAAAAAGGGCACTTTTGTTGAATTTATTATATGATTAATCGTAGACAATTACTGCGGGTCTTAATTATAATGACTTGATTTAGAGATATAAAGACGAATTTAGATTAATAATATAAGTATATAGTATATTTCCCTAATGTTGGTAGAGTACCTGTCCATATCCCGAGGCCCTGATGTACGGACGGCTACACATCAAGCTATACAAAACCAGTATAAGCTGGCCTTTTAATAGTGCGGAAAACCTTTACAATGGGAGGTCAGTCTAAAGTGATTCTGTATAGGTTGATGTGTAGCCGTGTATACACACAGTTCACTAATATGATTTAGGTCCTGTGAAATAGAAGGCGATCGCATTTACAATCATTAGACACAAATCCAAACTAGTTACTTAGATTTTAAATCGAACTCAGAGACTCGTTCAGCAGATGTCCTAAGGACCTGTAGACCACAAGAAGTCAGATGTTTTTTTTTAATCCGGATTATTTGATGCTGATACTCTCAGTCTAGTTCCGATACATACATAGCTTAAATGGTATAAGGAGACGCAGCAGAATTACAAGTGTCCCAAGGAGGCTTAACACTGTTAAGGAACTCTACAGGTTAGTAAACTGTTTCGACCGCTTGTAGCACTGAATCCAATTTCTGAGCCCTCCAACGGTTTAAGAAGTATGTAATTAATAGCAACTGAACTGTTGTTTTTCGGAGACAGTATTGCATGTTTGCACATCCAATCTATAGACTTCGTATGTATATTAGAAAAATCAGGATACACTCTAAGATCTATTCATCTATCATTTTAAATCGAACTCAGAGACTCGTTCAGCAGATGTCCTAAGGACCTGTAGACCACAAGAAGTCAGATGTTTTTTTTTTAAACCGGATTATTTTTTACTTATTCATAACATATGCCTATTTCCCTATCTACACGTATGTATGTATCCGACCTTACTCTTCACATTAAACATTCATAATCACTTCGGTATTACATCTTCAACTTATCACTTTCTTTACACGTCTCGTTACATATTAATAATTTATCGCGATAATTACCCATTGAACACGCGTCACAGTGTGAGAAAAGGACGAAGGAACAAAATGGGAAGATCTCGTACATAATGAACCGTCGGCCGCGAACTTGCAGCGTCTCGGAATATCTTAGCAGTTGTACCGCTATCACGTCTGTTTAGTCGAGTGCCGTCTCGCTACGACGAATAGTCCGAGATAATAATCACTAAATTACTCCCTTTTTTAATAATATTGTTTTGTGGATGTCACGGATGTCCCAGTTGGGCGCCAATATCTCAATTACGCTCTCAGTTGAATTTCAGGTAATAGATATAAAGTATTTTTATTTCAAGTTTCAAGTTCTTTATTGCTTTCATGTGTTACAATCGGTGTTATATTTATATGGACAGGTACAACATGAAACCTAAATTCATTTAATATAGGATGATTAATTCGTCATGAAGAAGCGGCACGCTTTACAGTTCGGAAGCAAAGTTTCATATAAATTTTGTACAACAAACCTTAGCTGACGTTAACTTCGTATCTTTGTCTGATCCTCTCACGTGGAGGTAGGTGGGCGAGGGAGGGGTGCGGTGCGGCTGCGGGGGAGGGGGAGCTAGTGAAATTCCAACTAGCTTTGTGAATCAATCAGGAATTAATTGCAACCCCTTCGAGTCTAGTGGAGTTGATTCCTACTTGTAAACTCAATGATGCATATCGTATTACTTTTCAGTTGCTGTAGAGTTAAAATCTTAATTGATTAGTTTACTACATTGCTGCAAACCGATTAACTACATTGAACTAGCCAATTATAAAACGGCCTTCAAATTAGCCTTTAAAATAAATATATAAGCACTAACAACCTCTATTGAACTAATCTTCGCAAAAACGGCTGTTAACCGTGACGTGTATTTGATTCCCAGATCAAACAAACATTTTTCTTTTAAATTTTTGGTAGTTCACCCCCTCAACTAAAGTAACGTTTACCATAGCAAGGGCGACAAAATAAAGAGGAAAAATTCCAAGAATTAGGGTAATGGAATATAAAAGTCAGCTGTTATAGATTAAATTTAAATATGTACACCAATTAACCATACTTAAAGTGCGTCCACTTAATGCTGTATTCAGAGCTAAGTAGGTATATATTATCTACAGAAAATTACCCGTTTATTAGACTTTTAGAAGCAACTCGAAACTCAAACCTCGAACATATTTATCGCATAAGTGAAGCCGAACAAGTTGGTTAAAGTTAGAAAGCCGCAACTTTACGAGCGCGATTTTTTAGATTCAGAGGTAGTACGTAACGCGGGGCGGTGAGCGACGGTGACGTCAAAGGAAAAGTTCCAAGTGGTTCGCAATACAATCGCTTGTTACGACGAATACTTGAGGTAATTGAGGGTTGAAAACTGTTACTTAACTTTCATATTTTGTTTTAATTAGTTTTTTGTACTACTCGTAAATTATGTGAATAAAGTTTAAATTCTTTAAAATTTAAAATTAATTAGGCAGATTTTTATTAATGAAATACTTTTCAGTCTACTTTTATTCAATTTTATTATATTATTATTAAAGCATTTTTTTAATTAAATTTATTTTCACAAAGAAATGAATTTTCTAATTAAATTTATTTTAACAAAAATATATAAATATCTTCTTATATTTACATATTTCATATTATTATGTTGTTCTTATTTCATTCTTTATCTTTGTACTGAAATGAATAAGGTTCTGTAGCCTCATAATAATTTCTCGAAAACAAAAAAAGCAGCTCGATCCGTTTTGAAAATGGACAGGTTTTTTATAATTTCTGGCTGAATTTTAAACTCAACAATAATATTTTTCTTCAACACTATCAAACAAATACATCTTCCGACAGTTTCTACGCGTGTCTGTTGCCAGAATAACGGCATTCCTCCGCCCGAGTGATCTTAGAGAGCTGTCTACCTGTCCAGACGCTAACCCCGAGTTCCCCGAGTTTCCCGAGTCTACTCGAGTTTGCTCGGTTCTGCACAAAGCGTGCCATCGCGTCTGTTTAGTGGATGAAGCGGGATACACTTGTGTCATTGTTTCAACTTCACCGCAACATATTTGAAAGGGATTCCTGTTTGTTGCTGTAAGCATACATTGTATGGCGAGTATAATTTTTTCTAATTTACATATTTATATGTATGTACAATTGTACAGCTGGGAGTGGCTGGATGATGAAAGCCGAAGATCGGATCGGATTAAATTAATATAATATATTGTAAATAATCAACGATATATTATTATATTATCAAATGATTCTAAGTCTCTTGAGTACATTTAGTCTCTTAAACAATCAAGAGAAACTTTGATCCAGTCAATTATACATTTGTATGAAAAAATAACTCATTTCTGCAAATAAATAAAATATTGATTGTTACTGCAACTCATCTATTCCAGTAGAGCCTATATCCGTTTCGACAGGCAGTGCATCACTAGTGCTGTCCCAGATAATTGCTTAAGTGGGATCTCCAGCCCGCGGCTCAGCCCCAAGCTTGTTGTCCTTTCCCAGAAACTCCCTGTCTAAGATAAGGGTAGTTTGTTGTTCACTAAGATCTTCTTTGGCATAAGATAACAGATAGCAATTAGCATCTTCGCCGGTTAGTGTTTAGTGCCCTAAGGGCGTGTTGCATTAGATATTTGTGGCAGATTGCGGCATTGAAGGATAGCTGGATTAGCCGAAAACGTTAGACCAGTTTGAAACGAATTATATTTATATCCTTTAATAATACTAAATCCCCTACGTAAACTTTATAGTAATAAAGTAACAAACAAGCAACGCCTATAAAAATTTCAGCAACAACGATGTTGATTTACGTAAAGTTTGGTCAGTTACTTGAACATCGATAAAATGATACTACTTTTTGTCAAATTTGTCACTGTTTCAGTGCTGGATAGAGGCCTTCCTTTAGATTTGGAGGGATTCATTAGTCTCCATATCGGTGGTCATATAGGGTTGGCATAATATACCTCGAATCCCATGCCAATGACAATAGGGCAAGTGCGGTTATGAATTTTTAATGATTTTTAATACTATAATAATAATAAATATAACATACCTATACGGGCCTGGAAATAGTTATAAGGTATTTCTAATATGTATTACCTATGTTTTACAAATAAATGATTCTGATTCTGTATTGTAATCTTAAACACAAATCATCACCCCTTTTAACTCAAACAATACAGCGAAGTCAATGCCGTTCTATACTTTAAATATTTAATTCGCTAATTACGTGTTAAGTTAAGGTTTACGCACGGGGAAGATTCACTATCTCTTGATGTTTCTTTGTCCATATAAGTAACTAATGACGTCACATTAACTATTCAACGGCACCTCGTAAGTTTGTGAGAGTTGCCTTAGAGCCGAAAGAGCGTCTGCTTCGCTATTAGGAACATATTCTCCGAGAACTCTTCATCTTAAACAAGAATTATTTTAGAAAAAATTGTAACCAAATAAAAGGAAAATAGCAATTTTTATAACATTTCAGGTCGATAGTGGTGTGGCTAATGACAAATTTCACGGTGTATATTACCAGAGTCACTTCAAGAGCTCATATAATAATAATTCAAACCACGACTAACAAGCTACCCAAGGAAGCCAATCCGCAATAATTTTCACTCAAATCTGACATCAACATGACCGATATTCTACTAGCAATTTGCATGTCCTATCCTTTGAATAAATTAGAGCCACCTGCCCCAAGGTATATACCTCTATGAATATGTAAGACAATGGCTTTCAAATCTTAGCCTCCAATTAGAAGGGGGGTCATTAAACCCTTAGTTAATTACATCTGCCCGTTACAGAGACGAATTGCGAATGTATGCGCCCCTCAGATTACGTGGGTATTGACTATGAAATTTAATGCTCTTGGCTTCAGACGGACATTTGAGTAGTTAGTTTCCGTTGCTACGTAACTAAGTGTTACATATTAATATACAATATCAATATCTATATAAGAATGTAACTTAACAGAAAGGTAACTTTTGACAGAGAATAACGCGCCAGTCGCGTGTACTATGCACCTGAAGATGAAAAGAAGTAGGTATAAATGTGGAAGAAACGGAAGAGTCGCATGCAACAGTCTACTACCCTTGTGGGAAAAAGGCGTGAGTATATATAATCCAGCTCCTAATGGAATAAAATGTGATCAAACAGCTACGTTATTTTTTATTATATAAGTACTCTTGGCTTTGGTTTTGTGCTCCTGTGAATGAATAGAAAGAATTAAATCAGAATCCAATGGTGTCGATCTCCTCTTCTTATGGATCTGCAAACAACAGAGAGGTCAAGCTCTATCTCAGGATCTGTCAACTAATTAAGATAAGATATACCGCAGATTTTAATTTGAAGTATTCGTTTTCTAACAGTGAAATCAAAATTAAAAGCTGTTCAGTTATTTGCGCCAACGCCATTCAGACAAAACTTCAAAATCTAAAAATCACTACGACCACTATTTAACATTAACGCAAGCTAAATATTTTTAAAGATTTTTTAATTTATATTTAACACATACACTATATTTTGAATTATGTGGAAGACAAATCCGACTCACACAGTTCGCTCCATCTCGATCATAGCCAGTGATCTCGGTAGGTTAAATGGATAAAGCGTGCGGTTTATTGAAGTCTGCGACGCAGATTCGAGTCCTATCTGAGATATAATTTTTCTTTCGATATATTAAACAGTTAAGTACCTACCTCAATCAATGTTATCATGCTATAAAGATAGAGGGACATATTGTTTAAATCAAAGGAAGAAATAGGACAGAATATTATGGTTAATTAACATTTTTTTTTATGTTATCGACAACGCAACAATTATAACTTTTTCTTATCACGAAGGAACGGAATTTCACAAATTTACGGGTGGGTTCACGTCGGTAGTGCAATGGGTGAGTTTCGAACCGGCAACCACATGATCGCAAGTCCGACGCCCAAGCCATTAGGCTACCGCCGCTTAATAATATAAAATATACCACAAAATGTTCAAAAAAAGTAGTTTCATTTCAATGTCTAAATATTGCTTGTACCTTAGTATCAGATATGAGAATATATACCCAATATACTTGCTTATAAAAGTAATCATATATTTCCAGTTTCCACATCACCAATATCATAGTAGAGTCGATAAGCGAGTGTTCAGTTTAGTGGCAGGTCAGCTGGCACTTAGCCGGCGGTCAGCTTAATCCGTTTATAACGTTTAATCGACTGGGCTCGCCGCCGCCGCTACCACGTCGATACGCCTACCACTTTAACCGATACCCAGCTATATAGAATTTCCTGTAACCAAATAACACTGTGACGAGATAAAGCGTGCTCCTATTAATTGGCAGCAGCCGCTAACGAACATCATGCGAGGTAAATTGGGGGGATAGAAAATAGATACCGGAATATTTTACATTTTTGTGTTATTTTACAGCGGAATCGCCTAAGGGTTAGAGTGAAAATGTTACCAAAATCAAACTGATAACTTTAAATGAACTTTGAAGCAGTATAGGAAAATCATTAAATAATAACTCATAAAATAGGATTAAATACTTTATAATAAAGAACCTTAATTAAAAAATAATGAAATTGAAACAGTATTTGCAATTGCTGACATAAAAAAAATCAAGATTGCATCGCGAATATAACATGAATTTTCAACAGAGATTTTTCAGCACCTTACAGTCGTGTTCAAAAGTGCGTGATAAACAAGATAACTTAGCGTCGTGCATTTTATAACGAGCTAATTATTCCGGCGTGTGAGCACGTCGAGTGCCATAAATATCCAACGCAAACACGGTATTAGCACCGGTCACGCTGCACCTTGTTTGACGACGGCCTAAAACAACATGCGTTTGCGACCGCCGACTAAATTTGTTACGGCCGGTCATTCGCTGACTCAGTGACCGCTACTGTACAAGCGGTCGGAACTGCCTTACCTTGCAATAAAGGCAAACCTCTCCTAAAATTACGTTAGGCCCTGTATTGTAATGGCGGAAATTTGTTTAGTTAGAAATTTCCGATATACCTGGAGACAAACTCAAGGAAATCACCTACTGATTCTGAAATGACTACATTGTTTATTACTTAGTTGAATTGTAATATCATTTTTTGTCTCAATGTATTGTCATGAAATTAATGACAGACACAAATAAATACTTATAAAACATTTTGTAGGTAGCAAAATGCCTTGTCATGACTACAAAAATGATATTGTCCACGTACATTCAGCATACAGAGTTTATTTACCAATATTTTAATTCTTGTTTAACACTTTTATCCCCGATTGTACGGATACGTGACTAAGCTTAAACAGAGCCGGAAGCTGAAATACTTTTATTTAAAATAATATTTTATTTGACAATTAAAAGCAACATAATAATTTTATTCGTATAAAGATATTATTTTAGGAGATATTAATTTGTTGTCTATGTTTATTTTTGTGTAGGTTTTATTGATATTATCTTTGCATATCAAACATAGATAAATATTAACAATTTATAATTATGCGGTTCGGCTATGGGCAGGTGGTTTCTGTTACGAATTTATTCATCTGTTTGGCATAAATATTGTTACTAAATAAATGATTGAATGAATCAATTGCATATTGTAAACGTACCTACATTAACCGCTTGTTTTGCTATGCTTTTACATTATTATTATTAGCTTCAAATTATTTACCGCGATCGGTATTAATATCATATCCCTAAATTACTTATGAATGAAACATGAATCAATTACGAATAACTTCCCGATTAATAAGTATAGATCGGTTAAACGTAGCTCAATAGACCAAACCATTTGATTTAGACTGCCTAAAACCCGCACATTACCATTTCCTGTACACTTGAGTATTTAGGCAGGGTTGCCAAACATGCATTTAAACGCGAACCACGCAAAACTTGGAATTCATAGCGTCCGTCGAATTTAGCTAATGTGCGTCATGTCAACATATTGTTTGTTAGAAGCGCGCCCGTGGACACGGCCTAAGCAAACAGCCATTACTCTCGGCGCCGACGAACGTGATCGCAGCCCTCGACAATTATATCGGATCGTATCACGTCACGCGTGGACTATCACTGTTTGGACATTAGCGGTCATTTGTAATCATCGGCTTTTATGAGAATTTCGCGTTTGATTGTTTTGTTTTCATATTGCTATAATTGGTACAATTCTCGGAAGTCTCATGAGCGGATTTGTACGCGTTATTCAATTACGTGTCAATAAATTCTTATTTGTATTTGATATGCGTTATTGAGTACCTAATTTATATAATTATTATAACAGTGAAATATCATTCAATTATGTAAAGTAAAGTAAATCATATTTTAAATCTATTGAGTCTCTAAAAACATTTATATTTTGGGTTCCTAATAGGGTGTGAGATTTAGGAAAATTCCCACAGGATTGAGCTTAAGGCCCAACTCATTAAGCATTTTTTCTGCTTAGCTATTGCACAGCTGATTGTTTTCAATTCACTTTCAGAAACGGGTTTTATATTGCTTTGGTAAGTAATTTTGATTTTGTGTCAGAAATAAATACATTTTCTTTCTTTCTTCTTAACCCAAACCAATGTAATATCGACATCACGCCGACAACGTTACTCGGATCGTAATATCGTGTAATATCAGAAAACAATAAGGTGGGTGCTCGTTTAGGATGCAGCGAGGTAGGTAGGTGGCACGCTAGCGACCGGTCGCAGTCGCAGTCCGCAGCGACACGCGACGCGCACCGAATGACTGATTGTCCGCACGTGCTACTCAGATGCACCAGTGTTTACCATTCCAACTGGAAAATATTCCAGTACTGTCGTTAACATGTGTTTGCGAACTGCACTTGCAGACGTGATTTATAAATATCAGCGAACCTCTGAAGGACTAAAATACATTGCGAACGCTGGTCGCGACCTGACATGGACATGGCGAATTTCATGATTCCTATGGCCGTGAGGATGGCTAGAAAAGGCCAGTGCGGTTTTTAGTCGGAACGAGTTCGACAAACCCTATCCCCTACCATGGTGGCAGAAGATCCATGAGAATTTTTAATACTATAAAAAAGTTGTATTTTAAACAAAGACCAATATAATTAGCTACAAAAGGTGATACTAATAAGTTCATTGTATTTCGTCACAAAGATGCAAATATTAAAATCTGTAACAACATAACAGTGATGGCATGTCCTGTTAACTGATTTTGCCATTTTATGTTACGTAGCAGCTTTCTTCTCTAGAAGCGCTTTTATTTTCCGTAGGTCGTTTATTATTAGCTAAGATATATTAAAATCTAATATATTACTACTTACATAACTAAACTACAAAAACGTAACGTCACTTTGTAATGGAAAGAAACAATAATAAAAACCTCACGCTTGGAAAGTTTTTTGCCAACAGTATTTGTATAGTTTCAACTTAATAAACATTATAAGTGACTTACAATAAAATATTTAATTACATAACATTAGCACTAGCTTATGTAAAGGCTAATGTGAATTTAACATAAACATAACATACCATAACGCCTGTATTCCCCGAAGGATTAGGCAGAGGTTTACTTAATGTACATCCACAGTTCGCCGGTTTGTTTAGGTCCTAGCTATTCACTGGGCACATGTTCAAACTCCGAACTGCAACTGAGAATATCATAGAAAACCGCAAAAACTGCTCGACCTAGGAATCAAACCCAAGACCTCTTGCGTAGCAGTCGCGCTTAGGATCACTAGACTAATGAGGCAGTCTGTCTTTAAGCTAAACTGTAGTTCTTAAGTGTTTATTAACAAGTGGACCTATGAAGTCATCTACAATAAATAAATTATAATAAACTACTAAATTCAACAGAAGTAACAAAAGCCCACTAAATTATTAAGTAAACAAACAAAAACTAGTCTGTCAAACACACGCTGGGTGTCCCCGGAGATCGGTGTAAGTTGTCCAAACTGACCGTAAACTTAACCAGTAAATACCGAAGCCGCACGAACTATCAAAAACTTGAGCACTATTCCCACTTGTGACCAAACGTGGTTAAGAATGGCCGTAACACAGCTGTATACACTTCACTTGAACTTTGGTAAAAGGGACGCACATTAACTTAATTTATTTACCCATTAATTAAACCAATAACAATTTGAAAAACCTCCGACAATTGCATTATCTCTCGACCGATTTTTTATCAAACATAGCTAAATACACTTCCGGCTAATTCACCTTTCAAACAAAAAAATCTAAATCTAAATAATAATTTAAATATCTCATTTTACCTAAAATTGTCACATAGTAATAAAAAGAATTTATTTAAAAAAAACACATAATTAATTAAATAAGATGAAATGAACATGGTAAACCTTATTCTAATAAACTATACACAATATACGAAAACAGATTATCACGCCCAGGCGTCGAAGTATTCCTCCGCATCACTGTCGTCTGGTAACGTGCCCAGAAGACTGGTAGCATTGCCACGTTGAATGGCAATACTAATTCTTTGTCCTAAGAATAACCCAGCCCTCTGGTCACGTGAAGAGTCGACAAGTCTCTTGGAGATTTCCTTAAAAAGGAGGCGCGCACTTGGACCCCATGGCCCGAGCTAATTTAAATTATTTCATTAATTTATTTTAAATTTATGAAACTACTACTTATAAATATTTCTAGAAAAATATGTATTTCGTGAAATATATGTAGAGAACACTACATAAAATAATTTATCTGCACGATCAAATCCAAGATAGAGGAAAACAGTATTTCCCAAATAATGTTTTATTCAAAAGTCAATACGGAATTGCAAATTCAAAACCAATATCCCAGTTCTTAACCTGTCAAGGTAGGTAACTGCAAGACCAACAGATTGCCAAGTTACCGAACTGTATCGTAGACGCGGCTGAAGTAACAGATTCGTCGGTATTCCACGACTCACGAGCCACTCCTAAATTCAATTAATCATAGTTGGGATTAGTTCCCCTTTGACGACCTGCAGACCAGACGTGACTGTCTTGTGTAACCGGCTTTCGATAACTAATTATAATCATTGAAACTTTGAAAGCAGTTATTTTGACTAAAACATTATTTCTCGATATTGTTATGATACTCGTAATTCATTTTGGAAATTCAGAAACTAATTATAAGAAAAAATAAAATTTTCTAATTTTTTTTTATATGTATATTTAAGAAACGATTTTATTCCTTATATACCTCAGTATACATCATTTTCCAAAAAAAATATAATGATGAAGTTATTGAATCTTTGTTACTCTTTTCGACCCATTTATACTAGAAAAGTCAGACTTTTCTAGTATAAATGGGTCAATCAGAATGGGTGGGTCGTTACAATTGACATGGCAACATTTTTAGAATAAATCCAGCCTAGGAAGTTATCACGTCATAAATTAATTTACCAAAATACGCTGTATTTGCTAGCTCCTTTACAAAGTAATAAAGCCACTACCACCACTAAGCTACGCTGTCAAAATATGGGGGTATTCTCAAGATATCAGTAATAAATTCTCGCCAATTACAAAGTTAGGGTAACTTCCGTTGGTCAGTACTCGAAAGGCCAACTAGTTAATTCGTAGCGTGCCCCGCCGGGAATCGAAGTCCGGACGTTGGGTAAGTAGCGGATTTATTAAGAGGCTATTCCTAAATGCCGGCGGGGAGAACTTGGCTTTAAAATTAAATCACGCTTTAGTTTGCAACTAAGCCTTCTAAATTCGTGCTTTGTCTGTTGTAGATACGGCTCTCTATTTAACTGGTATTTACATTTGAATTGTATGGGATCTAATGTTGTTCTGTTGATATTCTCTAATGGTTTATTTTGTGTTGTTGCTTTATTATGATATTAAAGCATGAGATGATGATGATATATTATTATAATAATGATGTGTAAGTATATTGTATAATAATATTGTTTTCATACTTTTTTTATAAATATGTAATATAAATAAGAGTAAGTAATTCCCTCATTAGTCTAGTGGTTCTAAGCGCATCTGCTACGCTAGAGGTCTTGGGTTCGATTGGGTTCGAGAAAAATGTTATTGGGTAGTCTATGAAATTCTCAGTAGAAGCTAAGAGTTTGGATTTGTGACCGGTTAATGTTATTAGGTTATGAGACCTAAACATACCGGCGAAATCTGGGTGTACATTAGTACTCCTCAGCCATGCCCTTCGGGGAATACAGGCGTGATGGTATGATGGTATATTTATTTTCACCAACACAGCCAAAGTTGACCTAATACATAATAGGTATATGAATATATTTTCCCATGATTTCCTCTCTTTTTTTATGATCGTCAACATAATAATTTCTACTTCTATTTTCCTTCGACACGGTCGGCTGAAACAGAAAATTTCATGAAAAGTATTTTTCAAATGCAACCCTTTCATTCGAAGCATACTTACAACAAATCAAAAGGCTAATAAAGAAAACGCGAACAAGTCTCTCGAAGTATTTCTTTCATCGGGGGCAAAGTTGCGAGTCGGGAATTTCCTGATGGGGGGAGCGGGAGGGGGGAACGGAACTTTCAACGACTTCCTTTACTACGTGTAACTGCATTCAGACAAACGGGTTTGTCATACACTGTTTGTATATATTTTTTGTAATTGTAGTATTTAATTTTACTTTAATTTTTAACTGCCTCACTAGTCTAGTGGTCCTCAAGGAGACTGCTAAGCTAGAGGTCTTGGGATCGATTCCCAGGTCGAGCAGTGTTGTTGCGCTTTTCTATGAAATTCTCAGTTGCAGTTCGGAGTCTCGCTCCCTATTACATGGGACCTAAACGTACCGGCGAACTGTGGGTGTACATTAAGTAAACCTCTGCCTAACCCTTTAGGGAATACAGGCGTGATGGTATGTTATGTTCTGTTTAATTTTGTTGCACATACATGAGTTGACTGTGGCTTCGAACGCATAGGATTCGGTTATCTCACGAGATAATATATAATCTATGTTAATCGGGACTAATGTAGCTTTCTAGAAGTGAAAGAATTATCGTTTCGGTAGTTCCAGAGTTACAAACAAACAAATCGTTTCTCTTTATATTATTACAATAAAAGTATAGACCTGTGTTTATAGATATAAGTTTTTTATCAAACATGATACGTAAGAAAATAAAACATTAAAAATAAAGACTGTATAGATACAGTGTTGCTCCAGCAATATCTAGACTTATACAGCAACCAAAATGTATTCCAGGGTTTTCACAGAATTATTAATATTTTAGTTAGACCAGCTAAACTAAAACACAACAAGTTATAACAAGCGAATAACATTACATAAACAATCCCGACTCAATATTGATTTCAGTTTAGCCAACAATATAATCAACCCCAATTTGTCTAAAGTTCTGACAAGCACTTGCTGAATTGATTACCACTTAATTATTTATCTTGAATATTATTTGTTAATATCTTTTGCTTAGTAGTGGACCTCCTTTGGCTGAGATGATGATGATTATGATGATGATTGATATCATCACGGACTAGGTACCATTCATAAGCTCGGCTACTGATCATGAAGACCTCAGCTCCGTATTCGATTCTCAGGCAGGACAAAGGTATAAATACTTATTTCATTCTCGGAGTTAAAACTTGTACCTACTCATGAACGGAAATATGTTCGGCCACAACTAATTATAACAGACTTAAAACATATCGACTAACTGCGGTTATACATCAATATTTCACTTCTGCCTAAGAAATTAAAAGGATTTCAAGGAAAACTTTAAAGGAATACAGGTGTGGTAGATATGTAAAAACAAGTAAATACCTAGTTATACTTTTTATACAGCGTTTTTTTTTCATTGGATTTAAATAAGACATACTTTATAGTCATATCTTCGGGTATGGTGCAAATCCGCTATATACTCGTAAGTTAATTATATTCTTCACAAAGATATGAATTTTCTAATTAAAGAAAATTTCTTAGTGAAAGAAAAATTCGATCTCAGGCAAGGTTTGAACCTGCGTCTCTCTGGTTAAGTACACCAGACGCTTTGCCAACTAAGCTACCGAGACCACTGCCTGTCATGTCGAATTTCTCTTCCACATTTTACGTCTTGAGGCGACGTCAGCACCAACTATTGAAGACATTACTATGTCTTTCAACCAACACGACTGCATTTACAGGGAGTTCAATGTCGAACGATGTTGCCTTACCGTATTATGCTTATTTCTTAGCATTAAATATTGCGAAATATTCACAAAGATATGAATTTTCTAATTAAAGAAAATTACTTAGTGAAAGAAAAATTCGATCTAAGGCAGGGTTTGAACCTGCGTCTCTCTGGTTAAGTACACCAGACGCTTTGCCAACTAAGCTACCGACACCAGTGGTCTCGGTAGCTTAGTTGTTTTTCATTCACTAAGAAATTTTCTTTAATTAGAAAATTTATATCTTTGTGAACATTTCGCAATATTTAATGCAAAAAAATAATAAAAAATAAGCATTTTTTTATTATTATTGCATTGCCGGCGAATATTTTTTTTTATTGGCTTTATTTGTCAGATACGCTGCTGACAATGCTAGTTGCGCGCATTTGCACTATTCCCGACGATATGTCGTTTTTGAAATACTGAGAAGTTTCAACTTCAACGACAAGATTCTTATGTGACAGTAGTATAGAGAACACAATTGTCTCCAAGTCGCATTGTCAGTAAATATAAACATTATACTTGGTGAAATCATCTGTTCACACAGTATCACGGTAAGACAATGGCAGACAGTGACTTGTTATCTCAATATTCATTTCCTGAAAATGAATTTCAATAAGCAAATGTCATCACTATTCGGTGACGTGGAAACGGATACAAGTTCTACCTACATTTGAACAATAATTTACGATGTGTTTATTTTACTGTAACCTTCAGAAGATTTACTTCACACGTATTCATATGATTAAGTTAGTGTAGTCATTTTTGAAACTGACTAAATATAACAAAGATATTACGGCGGACATTGAAAAAACATTTTCTACAAAATATTGAACCTGATTTAATTTGTTTTCTCTCTTTATGAAGTTGAGATATGACAGAGACAGTGCGACTTAGACAGAGATTTATTTCCAATAGCAAGTAATAGATTACGATTTTGTGCATGCTGTCGTCCCGTTTATCGCTAATATTTTAATGTTTTTCAATTGTAACGACGGTCCTAACTGAATTTTGATAGCTGTGAAATAAAAATTTTGTTACTTAATAGATAACATTAAGCAGTGATACCCTGATATGACCATTGGACTACCAAGAATTGAATTCAAATTCGAATCCAAGGAAATAAAATTTTCCGTAGTCATGTGCGTGTTAATCAATTAATTTACTCGCTTAAAATAGTGAAAGAAAACATCGTGAGCAAACTTGCATAGCTGAGAGATTTTCTCGACGACATGAGAAGTCTGCCTAGTTAGGCCTCTAGTTGGGCCTAACCCCTCTCTCACTCTTTCACAGTAAATGGGTTGACGACGATGGCAACTTAATGACTACGGAAACGTCGCGTTGATATCGTTAGTCTATGCATACGTCTTCATAGAAACTAACTAGCGTAAGACACATCAATGATGGCTCTCACTGGATACTGCATCAAAGTCTGTTCCTAGGATCAAATTCCTAACTAAGGTGAATTGAGATTGAAATATAGACTCAACGGACTGTTATTGATTGACGTTTAGCTCACATTGCGTGTACTAGCCGTAATAATTAGTTGCACACAGAACAATGGTTTTGAATATAGGTTAGTAGATTCATTTGTCAAATACGAGAAACATTTTATGTTATATTATTTATAACTATGTTCCAAATTAACCCATTGGTGTAATGGAAGCAGGCGTGACTGTAAAGCGTGACCTCTTGAGTTTGATTTTTATTTTGGGTAAAGTGTTAGTTCTCCATCACAACTCGAAGTTTGGTATGCGTATGGCGTTTGCCCATTGCTGCATGGCAGGTACTACGCGAGCTTTAAGTATACTCGTATCTCTGTCTTACTTTCCTATATTCCTATCGAAGACTATATGTAAATTATGCAACTATGGTCCAAATTGCAAATATTTTGAAAAGGTTTTTGTGAAGTAAAATATTGAAAAATCATCTCTTCGTAGCTCAAATCCAGGGCTCACTTATAACATCTCTATTGAAAATCGACTTTTGTGTCACACTACATGGTAAAGAATAATAACTTAATTCTTTACTTATATAATTAAGTAAAGAATTGAGTATTTTAGACTTTATTGCTTCTATCTTCAGGTATGCTCTGCTGTCTACTCAATCATCACGCTGATATTACGGATACATCCTGTGCTGTGATACGTACGCCTATAAATTGATGTGAGCGTTGAACGTGACTTGCCCTAATGAAAATCAAACTGGAGACGGTCAGGACATGCATACATTGAGATACTGGGACGTCACGGTGATTAATTATACCAACTTATAAATATTTTGTCTGTAGGTAATTACTTATGCATAGGTATTTAATCAAGGCTTAATGACCAACATTAAGCCTTGGGTACAAAACAATAGACTTATTTTTATCTAAAAAAATATTTTCAGAAAGGACACATAAACATTAAATAACTTAGACTAATTATTACGACATAATTATTCGAATAGTGGAAGTTACTTATACATATTTTAATATTTGTGCATTGGATGTAGTCATTTAGTTAAATTAGAGCAGAATACTGGCAAAATATGAAATAAAATCCGGATTTTCGCCTCATAAAGTAAAACTTTAATAAAATCACTTACCTCGTGCCGTCGGCCGGTCGCGTAGTTTTAATCCAAAAGTTAATATTTCAATATAGCATGTAGATGGAATCGTAAAATTCCCCAATATCGTTCACTTTATAACACTGTAAAAGGGAATACACTCGAGGTATAATCAAATACTCCCAACGTCAGAGAGTCGAGTTGAAATAGAATTTTTTCGCTCTTAAAAATTGCGATCACGTTTCTAATATAGTGAAAACAATATTCTAGTGACCGGGTGATTTCTGCACAGATGCTTGCCCTACCAATATTATGTAGGTGGGGCAAACTTTTTCATAGCTTTGATATATGAGTGTCCCGTAAAATATGTGGAAATAATTTTAGACACGTGCAAACTAACGTTAGACAATTTTAATATAACTTCTCGTATGATCCTTCACGTTGATTACGATATTCTGATTTACCATCATCTAATGTACTTGATATTTGTTCACTTTTGTTCGGTTCTTTATTTCTTTTCTGCGCGATAACGTCACGATATCGTAATTTGAAATCGCATACATCGGCTGCTCTCGCGGTTTTAATGCGTGAAGGGGTCGTTTGAAAAACGCCATGTCGATCGAACGATATAAAAAACCACATTAATCTGTACTTATCTCGACGATATTATTTAATGACGCGTCATTTCGCGGTTATTTGTAACTTTTATGGAGGGAATAGATCGTGTTCGGAGATGTATTTTAGATAAGACTCTTTATGTTGAACATTATTATGCGTAAGTGAAATTTCATTGAAGCGTGCTCGTTCTGACTCGCTGTTTTATGATACTTGTTATGACACGCTTACATATATAACATACCATCACGCCTGTATTCCCCGAAGCGTTAGACAGAAGTGTACTAATTATACACCCACATTTCGCCGGTACCAACACCGGCGATCTAATAGGGGGCGAGCCTATTGCCATTAACCTGCCACAAATCCAGACTCCAAGCTGCTACTGAGAATTTTATATGAAAACCCAATAAGACTGCTCGACCTGGTGATCGACCCCAGGACCTCTAGCGTATTAGTCGCGCTTAATACCACTAGATTAATCAGGCAGTCAACTTACATAAACTAAACATTATAATATTACCTGCAAATTAAAATTAAAAGCTGATACTTGTAATATTTGTAATGTAGCTCAAAAAAATGTTTTAATTTTTATGCAATGCATGCATATCCGTTTTGTAATCCAGTCATGTTACCGCAAATAAATTTATCTATATCTTTATCTAACGTTAATTTTTGCCTAAGGCCGAAACACCTCAACATTAGGTAATTTGATTTGAAAAGCAAGAAGAAAATACATATTTTTTTTTAGTTTGTCCTAATTCACTAATTTACCTAATTTACGCGGATTGGTACTAAGTAGCTAAGGGTGCTGGGCGGCGTAGGCGAACGATTGACCCCCCCGTTCGGTGTTTATTGCACCGATTTTCGTAATAAAAATGGGTGTCCAACTTGAATAATTTTTAACATGTTTTGGGACAGAAATATAACATAGGCATATAACTGTCTCTGTGTGTCCTCGGTTGAGGGAATAAATATGATTTCTTTCTTTCTTTCTTAGGCTAAAAACCATTGCAATTGATTCTGTTACTGATTCTTAACAAACTGCTTTCGGCTTTCGGGTAAACAAAAACGAACTTTGTATACTAACAATATTTTATTGTAGAGCTTTCTATTTTGTACCACAACCAACGTACACAGTACTCGTGAATAAATTAATACCAACAACTGCCTATTAAGTATCTTCATGTGGAATAATGTTCCTACAAAAACTATTTTCCTTGAGGACCGCAAAGTAAGCAACAAATATCGTTTATCACGCAATACGATTATTTTACAAACAGTCGCCGGCAGCGAGTCGATTTGCATGAAATATAAAGGTGACCGCACACATAGTTTCCCGTTGTTTATAGCGGTCAGCAAACGCGGTTGTTTTGTTCACTCGCCCCTTTTGCATTCCTGTCTTGGTACCTTTATTGTCTTACTTTCCGCTCATGACATTAGTATAATAATATTTATGAAATAGATAAACAAAGGGAGGTTGGCACCGAAATTGCAAATTAAATTGTTGAATAATACGACTGTGTGCCCAAATGCTTGCAAGTACTTTTTGTGTAGGAATTTAATTAGTGAAGTTTACTTGTAGCGAATTGGATGGCGTTATATTTTATTTTGTCATTTCTCCTACTAACTTCACGTAGACCTTTTATTTTATTGTTGTTCCAATATATGTATTTTATTGTTGTTCTAATACCTATATGTACTTAAATATTTTTTGTAAAAGTAAAAGCTTATTTTTATTCCTCTTTCCTCAGTCGTAAATCTCAATGCTTTTGTAACGGTGTGTAGGTACTGCATAAAAAAAATATCTTGTAGGTAACAAGTTTTTTTTTCAACATGACATAATGAGAATAGTCACACGGTGAATGTCATGAATATTTTTATTAAAAAATCGAACCTGTCTGGCGCAGAACGTAGGAAAACTTAACAAAAATCTAAACAAATTATTCACACGTTGTAAAAAATTCTGTCTATATTCTTCATTTTACATTTCATACCTCAATGACACCTTTTGTCTGCACCGTCTCGCTTTCATTATTCGATTATCATCGAGAACTGTCAATTGGCTGTCATATTCGGAACAATCGGCACTCGATCACACTCCTCTTTCTAATGAGGGACGACACATTGAGGTCCGAAGTGGAATTATTAAAAAAACATTAGATGTGGGGCAAAGACCGTGATGGATGGACTCTCGAATCCGATCCATTTCAATTTAAACGTCCCGATGTCTGTATAAAGGGTGAGTATCCCTCGAGTATGATAATGTGTTTTAAGTCAGCCGTGGTCCGGTTCAACTGGATTTGGTGTCTTAAAACGTATAGAAAACATTACTAAACGAAATATTACAGAGATACATCGTGACGTTTATAATGTTGCAATAACGGTTGGAACATTACTCACACCTAACCAGGAGTGATGAGCTGATAAATCATATCTAGTCGCCGATTTATATCGCAATAAACGAGGAGGGATTGCAGCAGTAAATAAAAAGTGCTAGCAACTCTTTATGATGTTTTATATTTATAGACTGTTTAACATTTGTTTCGTTTGCCTTATCTTCTACCCCTTTTTTAGGACATTATGAAAATAACCTAACATTACTGTTAGAAGCAAAATGACAGTGGTATTTAAATACAAACGTAGCAAATGCCTTCATTTACACAAGTTGATACTACGAGCCGAAGAGCTTACCGCCCGAGACTACGGCGTAGCGCGTCTACGGCGGAGCTACGAATGCTAAAAACCCAGGCCGTTAACTCGACTCCACTGTATAAAATAACCATCTGGGGAAACCGCCGCTTATCCCTTAGAAAAACTCTCTTTGTGAGGATAACTCGCTCTACATCCCCTCTTATGATATGTTTATGTACTTTGAGATTTTATGTGGACGTTCCAACGCCGAGCACGAATTTTATTGGGTTTATAGAATTTTATGACGCCATATTCCATGCAGTGGCCGCTGTTTTTCATTGTCTATTGATTTTGATACGAATAGTGCGGCGCTACGGATAAACTGTCGTTTAAGTGTTTATTTAGTGTTATGAAATATGTGAGTAATCAATTTTAAACGCAAACAGAAAAGTGTCAAACAAACAACCCCCCTGAAGCTGAGGTAATCTCTGTGCAAAACTATGTTTGAAGCGAGCTTTAACAGTTTGACGGCGCACTTAATGTATTTATACCGGGCACCGGGCAGCGGCATCTGTGGCTAATGATATCGCTGGACCTGCACCCTGCCACCCCTCACCCCTTCCAATCCCCCCCTCCACCCCAGCCCCCATGACTCGGTCATTAATTAAACACGCACAGCCGCCCGCATGTCGCAAGTTTATCTTTGGCTAAACTGTAGGTATGTGGAGTCGATTAGCCCTTTGATCAAATAATCCGGCGATAAAATAGAGCTTCAGGAAATTAAATTGTATTAAATGTCATTGTTCGGGTGCTCTGGCTGTGAAATGGTTCTATGTGGGGCAGGGCTGGGGCTGATGAGTGCATGTTTGTTATAATGTATGAAGCGGCGGTAGCCTAATGGCTAGGGCGTCGGACTTGCGATCATGTGGTTGCCGGTTCGAAACTCACCCATTGCACTACCGACGTGAACCCACTCGTGATACAAGCATTTAGCTTACTACGTGGGGTTAATAAGATAATAGTAACCGAAATCGGTATATAATATTAATTACATTACATTACATAATTCTTTTGGGTATTCAGAATTAGGTATTTTTATATCAGATATTATTTAATCTTATATTGCCATTAACCGGGCGCAAATCCAAACTCCAAGCTGCTACTTCCTGAGAATTTCATAGAACAAACCCAATAACGCTTTGCTCGACATGGGAACCGAACCCAAAACTTCTGGCGTTGCACTTGCGCTTGGGACTACTAGACTAATGAGGCAGTCACAGTCAGTTAGTACTTATTATTAGTAGTATTTTTTTATATTTATATTCGTGATTAATGGTTACACCTCTCAAAAAAGGAATCGGTCGAAATACGTGATTCCGTACAGCACAGATGTAATGCAAAGTCGCGAAGATCGTGTGGACAGCACCCCAGGGTTCGAAGACACGCTCGTTACTCGCATGCGGCGTGCAAGATAAACCGCTCGCTAGTTTAATTGGCGGTCACCTACACGCTGCGTCTCATTTCTACCGGGCTGCCGACAAGTCATCATAACCTGGACCTTCGTTAACAAAACTAGTTTCATGGAAATTGATATTCAATAAACGCATATCGAATATCAAAGCAGCAGCAGCTTTGATGCAAGAGATATGTAATTTTATGACCGGTTTTATGTCAAATAATCCCAGTATCATTGAATTCCTTGATGGGTGTTATGAAATTAATAATTATTGTAATTTAAGTATATTAAACAACGAGGTATTGAACATAACATAAACATAATATACCACCACGCCTGTATTCCCCGAAGGGTTAGGCAGAGGTGTATTAATGTACACCCACATTTCGCCGGTATGTTAAGGTCCCATGTAATAGGGGGCAAACCTATTGCTATTAAGAGGAGTGTCCCTCGCGAACGCAACAATGTTGCACAGTTGTCGCTGTCTCTATCCCTCGCGATGCGAACGCGTGCCCGAGAGGAGAAACAACAATACATTTGCAACATTTTCACGCGTATTTCTTATGTTCCGAATTTTGGAGATTACTCCTATAATATTGTTAATACGTAAAAAAAAGATCTTGAAAAAATATATTCACTATATTATCTGGGTTTCTTTCGAATCAGAATGTTTCTGTATTGATACATTGTCGAGAAATACTAGCATAAAGTTGGGCCGTTTTTCAACGAAAATTGCCAATCTTTGAGCTCGTGTAACTTTTTAACCATATATTGAAATGAAATTGTATACTACAGGAACACGTATTTTAACGATAAGATTGTTACTGCAAAATTCCAAAGACTTTCATTTGTTAATATTCAAGATAAGACCAAACTTCGTTGGTATGGAGCGCGGAGCGGATACTATCCTCTTAACCGGTCACACACTCCGAGCTGCTTCTGGGAATTTCATAGAAAAACCCAATAACACTTTGCTCACTTTGCTCGACCCGGGGATCGAACCAGGGACCTCTAGCGTAGCAGTGGCGCTTAGGACCACTAGACTAATGAGGTATTGAAGGTCTATATTATTAAACACATTTAAACTAAAAAAGATTTACATTTAGCTAACAGTGTTCGTAAATCTTATCCGTTGGAACATTTGTTTTTTAAACAAAAGACAGCAAAAAGCAGCATAGGGTTAAACAGTAAACGTTCTTGGTGACCGGAAGAGGGCGGGAGTGCGGCGGTCACTCGATTAATACTAACATTAATCTCAGCTGCCCCGTGGCAGGGGACTTTAATTTATGCCCTCATTTTGACAATTGATGAGGGAGGACATCGGAATCGTGTAGATATTTTAAACAACAAACGCAGGTGAAGTGGAATTAAACGGCGATTACGTACATTTACGATTGTATTCAATAGCGGTTTACGTTATATTAGGGGTATATTTAAGTAGAGTGACAATGTGCCTAGCAGTGATAGCCTAGTATACTGCTTACCCGCAGTAGGTTACCGGTCAAAGACCACACCATGTTTTTATTAATAGTCGATTCATAAAACGCTTTAGAATATTAAGAATATTCATTGAATTATATTCAAGCTAATTAGAAACTTAGTAACGTCAGAGAAGAGTAGTTTATTCCGTAGAATTAAATGACGTATGTAGTCATATGTGAGTCTTATCTTGACAGCCATCCACACCGATGCCCTTCAACTCCACGTCCCCTACAGTAGAGAGAATGCGATAGATATGGAAAATTGCTGCAGCTTAATATATATATTATAATCACATAATATATGTATAAGTATTTTTTATAAATTGGAATTTAATTAAAATGTTGCACAGATAGTTTTATAATAATTAAAAACAATATGAAATACTTGAAAATTGTATAATATTTCTGCCTTGATCGGATAGGTAACCGATATTGCAAGTGCAGAATAAAAATCACAACTCAGCTGAAGACCGTAATGTTTTCTTTTGCTAAAATCCTTGAACATTTACAGGCGAATATTAAACTTCAAAATATTTTAAAGTATATCGCTGCCCGGGTGGACCCTAATGAATGTTGGTGAACGGTCGGTCTGCGACCAAGGCATGCGTGAACGGCCGCTGCTCGTGACGTCAGCCGCGTCCGCGCGACCGACGCGACCGACGCGAATATTAATTTAGGGACTTCCGTATCTAGCAACATCACTTGCACTCACTGAACTCATTCATTCACTTACAGACTGCTAATTGCATGGAAACTTAATCTGCTTGAATTGTTTGATTGAAAGTTTGATTTTAAATTGACTGCATGTTCTTTGTAGAGTTGTACAGTCTTCTGCGATACAGGACTTGATTTTTAGTGCGTAAGCGAGTTTTTTTAACCGACTTCAAAAAGGAGTACGTTCTCAATTAGTCTTTAAGTTTTTTTTTTGTTTGTTTGTTACGCGATAACTCCGCCAATTATGGATTGACTTTGCTGATTCTTTTTTTGTTTGGTAGGTTATATTTCAGAGGTCGAGTTTATAAGGTAAGGATCGACTATTTAACATTTTCTTCGTTTGCTTATCTTCAACCCCTTTTTTAGGGCATTATGAAAATAAGTTTTATTTTCACATTCTGAACTTGTACATTACTGTTAGAAGCAAAAACATCACCGTCAATATTTAAATACACGAAGCAATGAGGCGATAATAAAAGAACCACTCAAAGTCACCGACTTCCGAGACTGTACATAAACTAAAATTAGAAAGTTATTTAGGTAAAATGAACAGTCATATACTTACCTAATATTATTATGTAGGTACTTATCCATCTAAACATTTATCTATATTTATAATAACTTCACTATTTAAACTCTGCTAGCTATAACTAAGGGCCAACAATTATCATCAAAAACTAATTAGCCCAAACTATTTCGCGTCCAAAATTATATATTCTGCGCTGACACAGAGGGTTCTGACAAAACTGATACGGAATAAATTTTCAACTTAATTTAACTAGACAAACACAAAGGACCGAATAAAGGGACCGACTTAATTTCAGTATTGAGGTGGAAACTAATGATAAGCTAGTTTGTTCACTACACGGAACTATGAAAACTTTGGAACATCTACTAGTTTCTGATGCTTACGCAAATTCCTATTATACATTGAAATAGAACTGCTTTTACGGATTTTTATCGCGGTATATTAATATTATTTAATTCCCGAAGTAAAGGATACTTACCGTCCATTTTTACGTCTACCCGTGGATGATGCAATAAAACGCAATAAAATCCGTAAAAAGTAGTTTTGAACATTTACCTGATAAAACCTCTGTACCTCACGAGTGTTGAATCACGACTGCGCGGACCATGGCGTCTGTTGCTTAGTTTATAAGTTGCTCCTGACTGGTGGCATTCGCTATCCCACCACCAAGTTCAAATACGTTGTAAAAGTTTAGTTAGAACTAACAAATAATGTCCAATATAAAAAAAAAACCCTGTCTCATTAGGCTAGTGGGCCTACTACGCCAGAAGTCGTGTTGTTTTCATTCGATTCCCAGGTTCAAAGTGTTCTTGGGTTTATTTATAAAAAAATTCAATAGCTACTTGATGCGTTATACGTAAAGTTATACAAAGTCAAGTATAAACTGACCTCACATTGTAAAGGCTCTCAGTAACATGCGAGACCAGCCTAGTCTGGATTTATAAAACTTGACTTGTATCTGTGCATACATCTCTACCTAATAGGGGAATACAGGCATGATGGTATGTTATGTTATGATGATTTTTTCATGTGCTCGCACTATATAGAAACTGCCACATCCATTATCTTATAATCGTTATACATGGAGGTACGCGCACAACGAATGTACTGCAACGTTCGTCAGATTTCGCGCTCGGCTTTGCTCGCGCAGCTGTTGTCCTTACACGTACGCTGAACATTTAAAATTTAGTGACGCGTATAATGAAACAATTGCCATATAAAAATACCTGTAACTCCATCAGGAATTAAAATGAACAATAGATGCTTCCGTCTCTAGTAAATTGTTAGCAGGTATAGAAATAACTCTCGGCTCGCAGTTAACTAATCACTCTACCAATACCACCTTCAATGGTTATAACATGTAGGTCAATATATTAAAAAAATAAACAATATCTTAACTATGCTGATCAATCGATCTGCAAGGTTAAATTGCACTTATCGCGGCCTAACTATGAATTAGTGAATATTTCCTGGCTCAATACTCAATATCTTTAGTGCACTCCATAATCTTCTTAGATGTTGCAATATCACAAAAGTTATATTATACTTAGGCCCTGCAAGGCACGGCAACTTAGGCTATTCGTGGGAGGGTTTAACCTGTGTGACTAGTCCAGCCTTCGGTACCCATTTGTCATACAAATCCCTATGATTCTATAGTGATAGTCTGAAGCCTGAAGTAAATCCTTTGAATAAAAGTATTGATGAAGGTGATGAAAAACTTTTCGTAAATAGCTAAAATTAGTACCCATACAGCAATTAGAAGTGATAGAATCCTGTGTCATTACAGTAAAATCGTAGAGAGTAGCAGCTACGGAATATTCATAATCATTAAAAATAATGAAGCCTCCTAAAAATAAGATCGCTATATATTTAATGACCAAAAAATCATCAAAGAGAATACAATTACTGCCAAATTCAAAGTACTGTTCTCATTCACAACGATGTATTCACGAAATTGTAAATACAACTCAGCCAAACGTTCCAGTCGTTTTAACAACCCAGGTACTCCAAACCAATATTATAGCCCTTTCAACTTTATCCTTTAATCTATTAAAACGTTCGGTATTGGAAAATCAAACAGGTGCTCGTTCAGTCAAAGGTCATAATTTAATCAACGTGCAGCGTAGTGGTCCCTCTGTGCATCTGATAGTCGCAGTTATGAAACCGCAGACTGCCATGTTCAATTTACAACGTAACCCCATGGAAAATGTTGCGATTGTATACATACCTGTGAATTTGTCCGCCATCATGATTTCTGTGGTTGCAACGTTAATAATAGACTGATTAGCCCATAGGGGACCACAGTGCCTACTTTATTTGAGAGATCTCGAAATTGATAATTGGTGCGATTCTGAAACTGAAACTCTATCAGCTTAGTGAGAAGTCTATTAAAGTGTTTATAGGTATAATGTCATGTCTTATGTAAGTATGATATACAATGAAATTTTTAATCAGTAAATAAACAACCACACTTGATAAAAGTAACAACTGTCTGAGTCAAGGCTATTCACATTTACTGTAAACTTACTGGTAATGCACAATTAATTACTTTAATTATTTTTCCAAACAGAATGATTCCTGACACTTACGCGAATATTAATAATTGAAATAAAACTCTTTTTACGGATTTTATCGTGTTTCAAATAATATTAATAGAACGTGAAAAAATCCGTTAAATTATTTTAATTTTATAATTATATCATTTGATCGGTCTGACAGGATATTATTGCAATAAAAATAATTTTGATCAGATATTTACTTCCTAAATCCAAATTATTATTCGTAAACTCTTTAGTGAATTCTTTGAATTACTAATTAGTTCAAAACAAACATATCCTACATTTATGTTATAGGAATAACTAATGACTGTTGCACGGATTTCCACTTTATTAGTTCGTACCGGGAATTCCCCGCGTTTAGTTTTACCATACATTTTCATTCGGCAGTACTGCGCTGGGGGAACTAATTAATATAGCTAATATGATTAGTAGTTGTTCTCTTGCAACTTGTGTCTGGCAATGCAAGACCTTTGTGCCGGTAGTGTATGCTTTCAAGATTTTCTAGTCTAGCAACTATAACGCACAAGCAATACGATATTTTAACCACGTAATAATAATAATTAAATAAAAATCGTTAAAAAACCTGATTCTGCACATTGAAGATATTTAAAAAAACACATGGGTTGCGGCATATAAACAACATCGAAGCCTTTTGTTTAATTCTCTCTGTTAGTCAGTTTATAAGCTGTTGGCGCAAAAACTTCTGAATAGGTCTTAATTTCGTATTCACAGTGTTTTAGCATATTATGCTTTCTAGTAGAAAGCATATTATGCTAAAACATTATTGTACCTACATTTTATATTAATTATTTGAATAAATCCTGAAATAAAGTTTAATAACGTGTAGTGTATGAAGAGCGAAATAATAAAAAAACATCACTATTGGTCTCTGATAAAATTCTTTCGATTCCAAAGTTTCTTATTTAACTAAGAAAAGTATGTCTAACATTATACACGGGAGTGAAGCCGTACGCAGAAGGTATTTGTTAACATATGTATGATTTCCTAGAAAAAAAAGTTATAAGATATTTTGTATTATATTTTAGTATTATAATACATTTTTAATATTTGTCTAGGTATATATTTTCTGGTGAAAGAAAAATACAGTAGCTTAGTGGCTGCTGTACTTAACCAGAGGTAGGCAGGTTAGAATCCTGGAAAATTTCATTTACTGCTACTGAAAAATTTACATCTTTATGTTATGTTATGTGGTTTTTAGCTAATATAAATTTCAAGGTTAGGTCATTGTCAACCAACTTTCTATTTCCAACAGTAATGATCTTGAAAAATAAATTATTACCATGTAAGTAAATAATCTGGCTACGTAAAACACAGTGAAGTATTACATTTTTATTACACAACGACTGTCGCTGGGAGCCCGAGGGCGGGCGGGGGCGGCCGAGCAATTATTGCGTGCATATTACTCCCGCCCAGGGCACAATCGCTGGACACATGACTTATATCTGTTTTTTAGTCAATTATAAGTGCTGCGAATAACAAACATGAATACCAACGAATTTTACACTGATTTTGACGAGCTTTTAAGGTTTTTAAACATTACCTATACCTAATTAATAGTTATTGTTTGAATGTAATAAAATCTTTTGAGATTTCAATGTTGAGATTTTGGAAAGAATTTGCGTTCAAATATAACTTTATTTATAGGCGAAAGCGCATATTAACTACCAATGAGAATAGATGACGCAAATTTGTAGCTAAGTGCCTTCTGTGATAATATTGCAGCGCTTGTAATTATATAATAAAATAATAACTTTATAATAATTTGTATTCAATATAATATACTTAAATAACATGCTAATTATGCACTTAGTATCAATTTTTCCATCAAACATATGCTGTAAAAGGAGTACAAAGAATGAATTTTATATGCGATTCGACCAAATATTTTGGCTTTGTCTCAAATTGAATGTAATTATTGAGGAATGATTTCATTATTTGGAAATATTACATTGAAATGATCAGTGTTTTCAATACCGAGAGAATAATATCCTCCAACAGAAAGGTAACTAAATCACGTTTCGCTTCACAACTATATATCATGAGCCGAGACTAGTTTGGGAATTAAGCTAGAATTAAATGGTCGTAAATTCCAAGTTTGGGTTCGGGTCACTTCGGGGAGTGCGGCGGCAATTTATCAATTATTTACGCCACTTGGTCCCCGCGCTACGTCTGCCGTCACCTAGACGAGGTGCCTATGGACCGAGTCACTGATCTGTTGATTGACGCTGTGGATATTGAAAATAAGCTTGGTACGGCTATAGCTTGCTAGATATAGAATTATTTTTACCTTCAGAAATCAAAATCAATCACACAAAACTGCTCATGTAAGCACGGCTACGCATCGATCTATACAAATTCTCAGTATCACATGGAAGTCTAGATGGCAAGTTTAATGGCAATGTCTTCGCTCCCTGGGACCTAAACACACTGGTGAAATGTAGGTGTACTTTAGTACACCTCTGCCTTATCTTTCGGAGAATGCAGGTGTGAATAATTTTTTTTTGTAGTTACCTAACCTTTTATCAATTTCTATAAAATCAAATCAAATCAAAACATTTATTTGCAACTAAGTGTATACAAAGGTGTTACATTTTAAATAGTAAGACTAAACCATATGACTATAAAAAGTTAACTACACTTTTTTTTAAGACTCCCAAGCCAAGTGTACAAACAAAACCTCCTTCAGCAAAATACCTTGACAAGTAAATAAACAAAATGTAACAGCCAGTACATGTATGCTAGGGTCGCACAATCAGTCACTTAGTGTTGTCCCAGTCCCGAGGACGGTGCCCGTGGTCGCACATCGATCTACGTCAACCGCAGTTTCGGAGTCGTGGACTTGAGTCAAGAGTCGTAAGGCAGAGAACAGATGCTCCCGGGAAATATGCGATAAATTATTTGTAGATCTACTGAGATGGATTTTATCACGGATGATAGAATCTAGCTTGTTGGGCTCCCAAAAAAAAATGAGCCACACGATGACTAATGTTTGCGCGCCGTCAGGACAGGTCAACTCAAAGTTACTGTAGCTCTATGTTCAGATTTTGCCCTACCATTGTTAAACTCGCGTATCTTATTTTATATCTATTCTCTGGACTTCAAAAGAGACCATGATTCTCTGAGTATGTTTCGGCTTTTCTTCTCAGTGGTCGTCAGATAGGAAATGCCGGCGCCATCTAGAATAGCCAGCAATAGAAAATAATTATTTCTCTATTTATATAGTCCCTATGCGCTTTTCTGCCATCCATCGAATTAAGATGAAGCTTTAGTGAGTTGTACGCAGGCCTTCGAAGATCTTAGAAATATATTTCTTATGCAACGCTTTTCCCTATAATTATGCTGTTAATGTAACAAGTGCCCTAAATGGCCAACTTTAAAATAAAGTTTTAAAAACAACTGAAGTCAAAGAAAACAACATTTAAAGTCGCAACGATATCTGCTTAGTTTTTTTTTTAATAAAATATTTTTTTCTTAAATCAACCTGCAACATTCGCCCTAGCTCCATAAATCGTTTTCAATAATTCTCGGAATGATTTGTTTTACAAAAAGTTCTCTAACTCTAACTCTAATATAGAATATAATATTATTTTCAGATTGCTGGTAAGAATGGAAGTTATTTCCCGCTGAAGTCAGCTAAGAACCGTGAGTCATCTGCTGAAACATTTATAATTTCGATTGTATTAGTTCATTGCAGCGTCCACAGTCACACCCTTCATATAAATACTGCTAGTTGAGTTAATTAAATATCGAATATTTGTATAAGTAGTAAACAAATATGGAAGTAAATGAACGCATTTTGTGCATATTTCCCCCTTCGGATTTAATAAAGTTGCGCTATCGGACGCTGGTAAATATTTACACTGACTTTTATAACTGTTCCTACAACGTGTATTGCACTTTGTACTGGCGATGTATTCATAGCTTTAATATGAATTAAAGACATGGTTTTCCTTACTGTTTACCGAAAAACACCGAGTATAACTGAAAAGTTTTCGTTTGGAAAAAAAATCGATAAAAATGTAACAAATATATTTAGTTATTATTTAGTTGAAATACAACTACTTTATACTTGATTTTATCGCGTTATTGATAGGTATTATTTCAGAAACCAGTATAAATTGTTTAGTTTATATGTATATTTTCATCCCTATATAAAGTTATTAGGTACAGTGATGAATGGTGATGTTATACCTACACATAAACTTTTTTTACCTTTATTTTAATTTCCTTAGGCCATATTTCACTATCTCGGAATAGCCGCTAGTCACTGAAAAAATTCAAAAATGGAACAGAATTTGTATGAAATATACTGCCGAATAATTTACCGAGAACATATTCAGAGTTGATAGTCTGTTTAACAGTTCTAGTTTTTGGAACCAATAAATTACATTAGCATTTTTAGTATAAGTAGTAAAATTATGTGTACATAATAAATGTATCAATAACCTTTTTTTTAAATTATGGTATAATATTTTGATACGTTTTTGAAATGAAAATTACTTAGTCATTATTAATTTTTGAATAATTATAAAGAAAATCTAAACAATCAGTACAAGCACGTAGTAGTTTCATAGTATTTACGACATCGGTTAATTAAGACGCAGTGAGCTGAATGGGCAATTTCTCCTTAACTGCAAGTGTTACCGTGATTTACGCGGACCATTTGTTATCTGTTTTGTTGCACCCATTGTATGTATATGTACTTACAGGTAGGTAGTTATGCGACACTCATGATTTCCCTTGTTAAGTTGGGTATTCAACTTGTTCCAGATATAGTAAAGCTTATTTGTTGTTAAAGACACGGAAAAAAACATTAACGCCGAAAATCCAACAAATGAACCTAAAAAGGAAGTCGGAGGGTGAGTGATACCTGCAGAATTGAATAAGGTGGTCACCTAGTCAATATTGTTGGACCTCGTGTCGTTGATTCGATCTCTAGTCGAGGTAAATTATTGTGTAATCCATAGATATTAAAATGTTTTTTTCGAGTATGGGAGTTTTATTAACTTATGAAGGCCCCAAGCCGCGGATTAATTGACAAAATGTTTATATATGTTTAAAAGGATTTTTAGGAATCAAAAATGTATCTAAACATCTAGTCTATTTGCAACCTTAAATAACATTATAATTTTAACCTGAATGTACGGAAGTTGAATAATTTCACAAGCCTTTAAGAACAGATTTGATCTGTAAACGACGGCCCGTCAGCTGTTAAGCCGAGATCTTTTATATGAATCGTTCAAACAAAGGCGAGGCGTCGGAGCTAACTTAAGCTTTTGTTCGTTAATTCCTTGGATGAACACTGCGCTTTCTTGGTTGTTGTACGTTGGTAGAGACGTCAAGAATCGTTAATGAAATGTTATATATTTTTTTATGGAAGATAATGGGATAATAGAGATAACTTTTGTAATTGATGATCAATCAATCACACCGAATCGGAAAATAATAATAATGGACAAAATACTGGAAGACAAGAAAAACTGAAGCTGATGCCTATAAATTACAAGGAATGTATGTAAAATCTCTTGGTAAGTACTTTTACAAGAATCGTTTTATTTGATGAGATTTTATTTATTTTCATTCCTTGCCAAAAACTCATGTTAGAGCTACAAATGCACTCAATACGATAATAAAATGGTTAACTCAATAGGTAATACAATTGTATAAGGTATTAAATAAATACCTAATACAATTTTAATTAAATAAGTATATCCATCACACTTTAAATCATTCAAACACAAAGTGGGTGCTTTTGTTTCAGGTTTATATAATATACATTTACCATATTAAGAGCCCCGTATTGTCTTGACGTCATCATTCACGAGAAGCGAAAACGTAACAATACGGGATTAGCAGTTGACGCCTTTATAAATATTCATTTTGACAGTGTTAAATTCGAGAGCCGTTTGGAGTTACGTTTTGTTTGCGACAGATGTGTTCTCGAAAACTTCGGAGCGATAATGTTTGCGTAAATTTAGCGAGCAAATGGAAATCTTTACCTCATTATTGTTTCAGTTTTTGTCACCATGCGTTTGGAACTCGTCGAACTAGAGGACGGTTCTTTTCAAAAAGTTTGAGAAATCTAACGGTTTTGTTGGCTTAAAAGGCCACATTGAAAAATTCGTTCGTCTGGAATCATTTTACATTTAAAATTCTCTCTTGTGTACAAACAATAATTATTATAATATGATTTTTTTCTGCTGGTGCCCATAAAATCTGATCTAATTTACAAAACAGCATTATTTTATATAGAAAAAGTTACGTAATAAAAATCTTGACTCTTTCCACTATTCGAAGAATCTCTTACTACTGTATATTTAGTAGGTACAGTTTGCTTTTAGCCTTACTCTGCTTATCAGTAAGCTAAAGAACCAAGTACCATTAACGTTCGTTTTATTCTATAATCCATTATAAAATGCATATGCATACATTAATGTATAATCTGTAAGCATTGACGGTGATAAATTGAAACTTGTGACAAAGTAACACTAGTGAAGTCAATCCTACCCTAGGTATATAAGCACATTAGCCTGCATCGAGGTGTCCATAGTGAGGTAGTGGAGCGAACTATCGCGGTATCTTCACGCTCGGCCGAGTGGAAGCCTTCTGCTCCATCACACGCGTCGATCGCTTCACGCACACCTATAAAAAAAAAACAATATTTTTTTAACTTTATAAATATGTGAAGGACGTAGTAGGCAAATGTTGATAACGTCAATGTGAAAGAAAAATTTTATTGTGTGAAGCAGTGATCTCGGTAGCTTTAGTTCGCTAAAGGCCAGATTCAAAATCCTAACTCTAACGCTTTATTTATGTTACTCGCTTAAAAATCTTGAAAAAATGGAAACTAGTAAGGTTTTTTTGAAATCAGAACGGTTGACCACTTTTCAACCCTATACTGTCAATAATAAGGGTTAATTTATGGCATAAGTTAATGAAAGAGAAATTTACAGGGGTACGAGCTATTTTTTTTTTTGTATTATTTGCTTAAGTACATACTTGTTTTAACATAAATAATACATATATATAAATAATATATATCGTAAGAGCACACCACCGGGGAACTCAAATTGCCATTTTTGATAAATATTTAAAACATTTTTAATGTAAGAAGTATCTATAGAGTTTTCTGCCAAATTTTCTTAATAAGAACTTTTTTTAACAGTGCAACTAATTTTGTTTTTAACAAAAGTAGGTTCTTATTGTTATGGTCGAATTAAACACTTTTCGTCTTCTACTACGAATGTGTACAGTTGTAAGGTTCTAAATCGAATCTATGTATCAATGTTTCGCAATATGCTTGGTCAATGGCCGAGACTAATTAACGCAATTAATATATTACCAGTATACGTCATTAATGCGATTATGTGCCTCAGTAATACAGTATTACTGACTAATATCAATATTGAATCAAGTCTATATCAAAAGCAAGCCATTTATGAGCGAACATGACCTCCGATATTGTTTACAAATAATTAATTGTCGAATGCAACTGTGGCTGTTGATATTGGCGTAATAAATGCAATGCCATATTCTATCCGCATAAATAAATATATTTCTGACAGTGACTTATACGTTACCAATATACACTCTATTCACAGTAAAGTAAAGTTCAAAATGTCCATATAGTTTTACAGAAATAATAGTGCCCGTAACATGTTAACGAACAGTTTCAAACGGTCGTATATACGGAATTTAAAAAGGAATTAATTTTATTCATTGGGAAATAGAGAATATATTGGCTTGGATTAGTTAAACGATCTTGTACGCAATTGTACGCGTAACCTCATAATGTTTATCTTCTAAATTGGACTGTAACTTGTTGATAATAAAGTTGAATATGATTTGAGTAGTAGTGTAGATACGTGTGTCATGAGTGCGTGTGTTGAAGGGGTGATACAGGGTGGTAGATTCGGTGCAACGCGTGCCCGTGAATAATGCGTCGCTAACGGGCGATTAATGTCCACATCGGGCGATCGGCCGTTTTTACCGTGCTTACATTCGATTAAACGGATCATATCCAGATATGCTGTTGACGATGACGGAAATAACATAAATAATTTCATTAAATATCACACATTACATTTACCGTGCTATTTTACGGGATAAATTTATAGATATTAAGCCAAAATTAAATGTAGTAATGATATGAATATTGAACTAATTTCAAATTTATTTGATTTATTTTATTCGCATATCAAACTTGAAGTGACACTTTAGGAATCTTGCCGAAGAACGTAAAGAAGTTGTCGAACCGTAGATTATAATAATATTTCTGCAATAAATAATTATGATATATTTATATCTGAATTGGTTCGTTCAAAAATGCGTCGTAAATTATTTTTTAAATATCACTCGATCTCTAAATAGTTTTTCCAACTAGATCAATCGACGATTGAAATGTGTAGACTATACCTTTTCATTATATATTTGTTATAATAAAGTACATAGGTACCATCACATAAATTAGATAGGTACTCAAAGCTTATCTAGTTAGCAACTGAGTATTGGCCTAGGATTAAAGTAGATGCCAAACTGTAAATCAATGAAGCCTGTCTAGTCAGGTTAATCAAATGTATCCACCAGAGCTTACGAATATGCAAGAGGTACTGTCGCGAGCACAAGGCTTGAGAAAACATTAGGGTTTAGTAAAGAAAATTAGAACGAAAATAGATATGCTAAATATGTTTTGCAGAAACATTATGGTATCTATTCGTACATTAAGTATTTATTTTGTCACTCTTAATAATAAATATTGTCACGTACTGATCATCCCGCTTGTATTCCCCGCAGGGTTACGCAGAGGTGTACCAATGTACGCGTACAAATTCAGCCTCCGAGCTACTAATGAGAATTTCATAGAAAAACCCAATATCACTTTGCTCGACCTTGGGATCGACCCCAGGACCTCTAGCGTAGCAGTCGCGCTTAGGACCACTAGACTTATGAGGCAGTCTTATATTATTAAGAGTGACATTAAACTTAAATGATAAATTCTTAAAAAACGCTGTTTTTTCGATAAAATATGAAAAAACTTAACACTTGTGTAAGCACCTGTCCAATGTAACGCAGCAGCATGTGCGCACATTCCAGGCATAACTGCGCGCAACCCTACTTGAGGTTCAATGGAATAAGGCTAATACGCTATCTACCACTGCTGGTTACCTTATCAAAGTCTGGCTCATGAATGAAATTTTTGAATAAATACATTAAAACTAAAAAAAAATATTTTCGACATATAGCGAGCGGTGGTGGCCTAGTGGTAACGGCCACGACTTATGAGTTGTAGGTCGTAGGGTCCAACCCAGACAGGCATTTAAATTTGTGTAAATTCTTTCATGATCACTGCTCCCAAAGTGGTGAAGAAAAACACCGTGAGGAAACGGCATTTCCTTGACCCAAACATTCGAAGACATATGACATCTACCAACCCGCACTGGGCCTGCGTGGTGCATTACGGGCCATACCTTCTCACCGAGAGGAGGCTTGTGTCCCAGCAGTGGGAACATTAAAGGCGGATGGGGCTATATGGGTAGGGAAATGGAAAAGTATATACGGGTCGCGGAGGAATGACAACTCGCTCCCATCTGACACAGACCCGTCGCCTTCCCCGGACAGCGGAAGTCCATGTCCAAAAGAGAATAGTACCTATAGATAAATAAGTATTTTTGAAATATGTCAACATCTTACAATATCTTTAGGACCAAACCAGCAAACAAAACCCAATGAAATATTCGCCATAAAGCATTTCCCCATTTCCCCCTTATTGATGACAGGTACGTTTAAAAACAAGGTTTTTTATCATGTAGACACAATAGCCCCATAAAGAGGCATCCCGTCGACAGTGAAAAATGACACTCATCATATCAACACCATTTTTATGAGCACAATTTCTTTCGCATAAAAATAAAAATCGCATCTTTATGAAAATATCTCTTCAATTGTCATTCATGGCGGCGTTGCGCGTATTTGTCACCCGCCATGTCGGTTGCGGGTCGCGTTCCAAATATAAAAATGCAATTTTAAACAAAAATCCAGCCACTGGATTCGAACCCTCACAATAAAAAATAAATGCGTAGCAAACGCAGAAACATGCGCCCAACTTTTATTTTGGCAGATATTTTTCAGCTTTTGTCATGGAACGCCCAGGCTTTGTAGTGTTATAGCGAGGATAGTTTATGATCGAGGCAAATTCTTCTACAGGCGTTGTTTTTAATTATTCGAATAGGTATTGTATAACTGATGTCATTTAATATTTGTTTTGTTTGGAGTCTCCTTTTAGGGAAATAATGCCTGTGTTTACGAAAATCATACCGTTTTATTTACTTGATCATTTCATTTTAAATTGTTTTTATTTTTAAAATAAACAATATATTGTGAGTATAAAACACTAGAGCTAAGGAAATAGACATTATATTTTAAAAAAACTTTTATACAACTCAAAGAGTTTAAAATAAACAGAAGATTAAACGAGAGATGTTTGGGACCCCAACAACAAAAGTAAATCGTGTTCCATCTTAGCTACAAAAAACATTGCGACTTTTTCGTCACAATAAAATAAAGTTTACGATGTAATTCAAAAAACACCAATATCAAATACAAATACAATCACCAATAAATTTGATTCGCGAAACAAAATCAAAGAACGGTTGTCTCGGGGGGTTCTGTACATGAATTTGGTATTCACTGTGTCGTCAAGAAGACATCAGGAGGCAGAGTAGCAAAATATTATAATAGCATAATGGTGTCAGGTGGCGTTGTTCTACAGGGATACGCTTTTACAAACACGGTTACGTTAGGGATGGGCTGTAACTCACTATCGATATAAAACTTGTATTTTTTATCGTCGTATCAATCTTGCTAAACTAGCAGAAACGAAAAATATGTGATGTCATAATCACATAGTTTCGTCGTTTGTACATAATACTGTCAAGACTATGCGTGCGTGTAGCTTAATGTTTATTTTTGTCAGCGGGTAAAAAGGGATAGGTTATCTTTTTTAAACCGACCAAAATAACTGAATTTGTATGTTGTAAGTATGCCATTTTAATGTAAGAGAATATCGTTGCAGTTTAATATTTTTTGGGAATCAGAATTTAATGACATTACCAAAACTATAGGGTCGGCAACGCGCGACTTACCTTAGTAGTATATAAAAAAACTATCGATAAAAAACGCAACAACACTAACTCAAAATTCGGCGTTGTGGAACGTCGCGACTGACGCCACGACGACGGTGGGTGGCATCGCATACACTAAACGGGGTTTAGGCTCGTGATATGAAAGCGAAGTGACGTCACCAGCTCTTCAGCCAACATCCATGTAACTTTGTACGAGATCGCGTCGACTTTTATTGCTCGTTGGATTGTCGTGTGCTTAGTTTTATTGCACTCCCGGTGTTTAGATACCGCCTCTGTGGCGTGAATGCCAAACAGCTCGGAATATTCATGTACCCAAAAATCAACGCAGCTAACCCCAAACCAACGGATTTTATTACTGTTTGCGAACTATCATCATTCGAGTGCGCCGTCTACCTAATGTATTCAAACCTTTTTATATGTAAACAATGTTATATGAATTAATTTAAACCCAGTGAAAACCCCAACAGTAATGTTTACTCGGATAACGGTGATTAGGTAAAATGCACGAAAACGGCAATTAAGAATGAAAAATGATCATTACGCTCGTTTATAATTAAAAAGCACCCACATATTCATATGCGTACTAGTCTGTTTCGACTTTGATTAATATTGGACTTGACAGGTTGGAAGCTTTCAAGGTGTAACGAAATGATCATCCATTTATAAATGCTTTATTACTTTTAGAATAATTAATAAATAGCTAGATAGATAAATATATTAAATAAATAGATAAGATAATAGATAATTTCTTTAACACCTTTGAATTAATTGATATTACTAAAGCAATAAATTATTGTTCTCATCTTATTTCTAATAACTATCTAATTAAAAACATGACATTACAAACATAACTTCTGTATTCCCATAAGGGTAAGGCAGAGGTGTACTAATCTACCTCCACAGTTCACAGGATGTTTGGGTTCCATGTAATATGGAGCGAGTCTATTGCCAAAACCATACTCGGTTAACACCACTTGACTAATGATGCAGTACAATAATCTAATTTGAATAAACAAAGCTTTGGGCTTAACATGGAGAAATCAAAACTTGTAAATAGATATAGAATAGTGATTATAGGCTTTGGTAAAATGTAAAAAAAAATTGGATCTCAGAAATTATTCCACAATTTAGTGCATCAGTGCTTTATTGTGATATGAAAAAAAGGCTAAACAATAAACACACCAGATTAACCCATCGCAATGGATATGGATAATCCATATCTGTCAAGTTTAAATCGCGGCAAACGAAAATGTCAACTTGTAATCTATGTAATTAAGTGAATGTCAGGGTGGGTTTACAGTAGGGTTACCACAAACATACAATACGTTTGAAAAATTCTGGTCCTTAAGTCCGCAAGGTGTTAGACTTCGTTTGGGTTATTAAAATTATATAGCCACATTCCATTACATTACTCACGGTAGTTTCTGTGAAAAGTATAAGAAACAACTTCTATGAAAAATTGATATATAAGATATGAATCTTGTTGTGAAAGAAAATTACGATCTCAGGCAGGAGTCGAACATGCGTCTCTGACCTCACCAGACTTAGAATGTGGAAAAGAAATTCGATATTACAGGCGGTACTTACTGGCTTAAGCGTCCGGTGTGCTTAATCGGAGAGACGCAGGTTCGACTCCTGTCTAAGATAATATTTTCTTTCACTAGAAAAATCTTTTTAATGAAATGAATTCTCTGACAACCCTAGTTTATAGGGACAAGCCAAGCGTCTCGTCGCCGCCGCCTCGCCATGAAACACGATTATGATACGAACGCAGTATAAGTGCGTGAGACATAATGGCCAACATTATTTTGACAACGTATTAAAATTTTATTAAGGTTTTATAAAGAAACACCAGTCTAACAAGCGAATGGATAAACAGACACCATACTCAATAATGTGATCGCATCTGTTTTTTTCACTAATCGAGTTTAAACAAAAATGTAATCGAGAAAAAGCGGTAATATACCTACAAACATAACAAAAGAAACTAATAATCTAATTTATTACAATGAACTTCTGAAAAAATAGGGCGTAAAACAAGCCCTGATGATAATTAGTCACGCAATATTGCATTACCCATTAATATAACATTTTTAAATATAATGTTATTTAAGTAGGACATTGATTACTTATCTAAATCCTATATTATTATAGACGGATAGAAATTACAATATTATGCCAACTCAGTAAATACATAAGTACCTATGTATAATACAACCGCAATCATCATAACATAAACATACCATCACGCCTGTATTCCACGAAGGGTTAGGCAGAAGTGTACTTAATGTACACCCACAGTTCGCCGTTATGTTTAGGTCCCATGTAATAGGGGGCGAGTCTATTGCCATTCACCGGGCACAAATCCAGACTCCGAGCTGCTACTGAGAATTTCATAGAAAAACGCAAACAACACTTTGCTCGACCTGAGGATCGAACCCAAGACCTCTAGCGTAGCAGTCGCGATTGGGACCACTAGACTAACGAGGCAGTATCGCTATCATCATTTAAGCCAATTTACCTTAGATATACTAACACTGTGTCCTACTTACCTTTGTTAAATATCTGTGAATGCAGTTTTGATGAAAATAATCATTTTTATTTATTTATTTAAATGTGGTCCATGGCTCAACGAAGGCTTCCCTCGTAGACTTCCATAACGACCAGTAATATGCCGCCTGCATCGAACCACTCCCAGGCACTTCCAAGCAACCTTTACCAGGTCATCTGTCCATCTTGCAATGAAGCATCAAAAATATTCACAATCTAGATTATAATATTCATCAGTCCATATACTGGTATATGAACAATCAACATATTTAAAGATGCGAGACGCGACTCAGGAGATTCGCGGTGCGAACTTCGCGAGTTAATTCCTGCTAAATGAATTATTCCTTCCCGCCGAGGTGGCGCCCTCTATTGACGGAGTAAACTCGCTAAATAGTTTCGTTCCTGCCGCTATTATTGTTGAGAAACTGTCGCATAAGTTAGATGTTGAGTATGTCTGCTGACACAATAGTTTCCTAGTTGGTTAAATTGTCCCTGGAGTGAATCTTAGCTGCTGTTTTGATCATAGCTACAGAGGCTTTTGTATACAATGCCTGGAATGGTTTATTAAATATATATAATTATTCTATAGTGCATATTTTATTTTATTAAACTTTTTTATAAAGTATCAATAATATCAGAACGTATCATCATCAACACATATTTCCTCCTAATGCTGGACACGGGTGTACTCTTAGAAAGGCTCTCATTAGGCTAGCTAGTTAGAGTAATTAGGTAATCACGCTAGCCTACAGAAAATCTATCAGATATGCAGGTTTCCTCACGATGTTTTCCTGCACTATTTAAGCGCGTCATAATTTAGTAATAATACGCACACGGTTTCGAAGTGCAGAGGTGCGTGCGCTTCTTGGATTCGAACTCAAGACCTCTGACTTGGCAGTCCAGTGATCGTATTACTAAGATAGCCTGGTGATACTGCCTACTAATAGAAACACTAATTAGACAGAATTCATAAAGCAATAGGATCAACATAGCTTTGTAATTTGAGTCAATTAAAAAACGGGCAAACAACAGAAAACAATATAGCATAATTAATATATCACCTAAGAAACACTTGAGTTGATATAAAGCAAGAATACAATGTCCCTTGATTAATGCAAAGAAATCATTGTCAATTCAGAATAAACAATATTTTGAGGTATTATAGTATTGATACGGCCATAAAAGATTTCATTGTTATGTTAGTTAACTTATATAAGGCAGTATTTTTAAGCAAATTGTTTATGATTTAACGTCTGTTTTCCGTCACACTTTTGACATTGGCGAAATTATTAACATATACCTACATAGAAAAAGAAACACTTAAACTCATTACGACCTCCTGTAGAATAAATATATGTACAGTGGGTCATAGCTGTTACCTGACCCACTTAGACTCCGCCGGCCCACCTAGGGTGGGTCAGGTAACAGCTATAACCCACTATACATATAACCCAAAACATTCAAAATAGTTAACATAGAGCGGACATTGGCAACATTTTCATCCAAGCACTTTGATCCCGATTTGATAAAATGTCTATCTTTGTCAGGCTGATGCATGACACTAGATAATATAATGATTTCTCACCTAAGGGTAGCTAGTAGTAAATTACGATTTTATTTCTCATGTCCCCTCTGTCACACATAATAATTTAAATATCTTTGGATACAACCTTAATGAATACAATATATCAGACTAAGTCGAAGCCTTCATTAGAAGTAAGAGAATGATATCCAATCCTCATATCACGCAGTGTCGCGGTTGTAAAGCGGCTTTACCCCAACGTTAGGATCCCTGCGACGTTCCTAAAACCAGAATACTCAATTAATATGCTAATCATATGGAGGATTTGACAAGGGTGCGGTGCAAGGTGCAGCAAAACTGAATTCGTGTTGAAATATCATTGTCTTATCTGTTAACTTCGAATAATTTTGCTAGTCTTTGTTATGCATATTCAGTTACTAGAGTTCAGTGAGCGATACTTGCTGGGTAATCTGTCAAAATCAAACTAATATAAAAAATAAATAATCTTTCTGTTTGTGACGTCTTGCACTCCTAAACCTCTGATCAATTGTGATGAATTCTTGTGACTGTTTCTATAATGTGACCCTTGACGTACATAAATTTCCGTACAAATTATTCACCTTCTCAGAAAAACACAATCTTTTTTTAGTGCTGGAAATTTTGTGATGCATCCTACTTATCTCATAATTACGACAGTATTCCCTGAAAGCTTATGCATAGGTGTACTAAATACAGTACACAATTGCACACACTTGCAGTATATGTTTATAGATCCCATGTGGTGGTGAGTTTATTGTCATTAAACCTAACTTTAGTCTTCTACTGAGAATTCTGTAGAAGACCCCAATAATACCTAGTTGACATGGGAATCGAACCCAGGACGACTCATAGCAGTTTTGACTGCAATCAATAAAACAATAAGGCAGTTTTAATGAAAGCATATTTTGTGAAGACTGAGTTTTACACACCGATTTTGATTTTGACATGTATACATACACATCACGTCTGTACTCACCAAAGGATTAGGCAGATGTGTACTAATATACACCCACAATTCGACGGCATGTTTAGGTCCCATGTAATAAGGGGCGAGCCTATTGCCATTAACCGAGCAGGAGTCTAGACTCCGAACTGCTACAGAGAATTTCACATAAAAACCCAATAATAATAACCAGGGAACTCTAGCGTTGCAGTCGCGCTTAGGACCACTAGACTAATGAGGTAGTCAATATATATTTATAAATAAATCACATTATGGTAAAGTAATAAAGTTCTGAGTAGTAATTATCAATACAGTCATTATGGAACTGTTGTACGACACAACATTCTTGGCCAAGGTTACAAAATATGCGTTTGCACACACTTTCGACGGATTACGTCCAACTCCACACGTCGAAGTAGAGCACCTTTCACCTACAATGATTACCCAACATGTTACTAAGTAGTGTGTTATTTTATGCGTAATATCAAGCCTTCGATAGCTCAGTTGGTAGAGCGGTGGACTGTAGCTGTTAAACGATTGTCATCCATAGGTCGCTGGTTCAAATCCGGCTCGAAGGAATCTTTTTTTATTATTTACTATCCTATTTTTTTTTGTTTAATTATGATAGTATTCTTCGATGCTGTTTACATACCTTCGATAGCTCAGTTGGTAGAGCGGTGGACTGTAGCTGTTAGACGATTGTTATCCATAGGTCGCTGGTTCAAATCCGGCTCGAAGGAATAATTTTTGTTTATTTATTATACCATTTTTTATAGTTGAATTGAGATAGTATTCTTCGATGATATTTATAAGCCTTCGATAGCTCAGTTGGTAGAGCGGTGGACTGTAGCTGGTAAACGATTGTCATCCATAGGTCGCTGGTTCAAATCCGGCTCGAAGGAATCTTTTTTTATTATTTACTATCCTATTTTTTTTTGTTTAATTATGATAGTATTCTTCGATGCTGTTTACATACCTTCGATAGCTCAGTTGGTAGAGCGGTGGACTGTAGCTGGTAAACGATTGTCATCCATAGGTCGCTGGTTCAAATCCGGCTCGAAGGAATCTTTTTTAATTTGAGCCCTAACTGCAGTTTAGAAAGTTATTCTTTGGCGAGTAATACCTTAACCTTCAATAGCTGAATTGATACAACAGTGGACTCTAGCTGTTTAAAATAGTTTATATTATTTTTTATAGATTTAAGATACTTTAGAAATTATTTCACTGAACCTTTGTTTATATGGACAGGTTGGTGTTATCTTCAGTATTCAAAACTCCTCTACAGTTCTTACCACCACAGAGTAATAAGCTAATGAAGTGACGAATATTCAATATAACCGAGTCGGTTAGTAAAGACGTATATGACGTAAAAACTATTTAATTTCCTTACAATAATATGTTTGGGCGGATCGTCTCGTAATATTATACGTCTATAGGCGACTCCTCAATTTGCACTAGTATCTGCGACGATATCGATCTTTATCCTTTTGAACGCCAGAGCATGCGCGTGCACTCAGCGCCAAGCCACAAATTCACAGAAAATACCTACAAATAAAATAGGGATTCCAAAACTTCATCGAAATTAACAGCATTTTTATTTTCGGCCATAATTTTCGATTAAAATGTCGTCATGACATTGAAATTTTATTTAACCTCACATTACTTCCTACCCAAATAATCTTTAAACATATCTGCTGTCTTCATATCATGACAATGGCGTGGCCAGCCGTTTTTACGAATTCATCTCATCGAAATAGGTATGTAGTACCAGCTCAACATGTCGCTATATCGATACTGTAGTATGATATTATTTTGTAAAAAAGCACATTTTAAATTAGTTTTTAATCATTGTTATTTTCTCAGTTACTAAATACACAAAATTCGAACAGAAAAAAGGAAAATCAATAAAGGAAAATATGTATTATTATTATTATTTGTTTTATTTTGTTCTATAAATCGTCTATATGTACCAACTAACTAACCTGGGCAAAAGTAATGAAATGAAAAATCAACGGATGTATTTATTATATTTACTAATCAGTCTTATAACATACGTAAAGTAATAGTAAAAATCATTTATTTATCACAATTTACTATTATTATTATACTTTATATATCACAATAAAATATTTAACGGACCTCACGCACTTATGACGTCACAATTGTGTCTTCTATTTGTGACAATGGTGTACAAGGAACTGATAATAACTAGTGTTGCACTAGGGATGGGCGGGAGTTAAGATTAGCGAATATCGAAATTCAATCCAACCGAATTTTATTTTGGGTATAATTTAGACGATCACCAGAATTGTTTTTAAGATCCTAACCCTAAGCACCAAATATTCTTTTTGCTTCCCAAAATAGATAAATGGTCACCAAATTTGAACACAGACTACTTTAATGTAAGACTGAAATTACTTTTTTATCCAGCTGATGATTTTAGTATGGGTTTAGGTTAGGTTAGAACTGCGACCACAACGCACGAGCCGAACGAGCGAAGCGAGCGTGCCGCGGCAGCGGCCGGCGACGTGCCAGGACCGAATTCGGCCTATTTAACTAACATTTTACTGAAGTATTACCTATTTGGCTATATTATCATATTTTAATTAGTTTCGTGAATTTTATAGGCGTCCATATATTTTTATGGCAGTCAATAATAAGAAAATTTGGATTTATTTGATAACATTTTAGGTAACGTAATTTGGTGACCATTTATCCATTTTGGTGAACGTTTCGAATTTTATTGGTAGTAAAATAGGTACATTTTTGGGGGGCGTTTAAACACAAGCCTTTTATTTTTGATTGCTGCTAGTGTGATTGTTTATGAACAAAGCATTTTTAAAGAAACTGAATTGATTTGTTAATCCAGATATTAATTGATACGAAAATAATATATTATAGTGAAAGTCTCACATTAATTTTAATAAGGTTTTAATGATATTTTCATGCGTCCCATCAGTAGCGGTCACATATAGAAACCTTTGTGCTTTGGCTTTCATTGTTTATTTCGCATTTTAGAGCACCCCTTTTTTGTCACATTTGGGACACTAACGTTAAGGGCACGCGCACGCTTGTCACGTATATATGTGACAACGGCGTCCAAAAGGTTAAGCAAAATAAAAATATTAGTACTCAATTGTGAATGCATTACAGTTGATAGCGTCATTTCTACTTCCATTACTCTAAAATGTGTTATAGACGAACAATTTTCAAAAAATAATTATTTGACGTCCAAGGCCATGCAAAGTCAAAGCAAGACAAAGAAAGAAGAAGAAGTGTTAGTAGTGTCCATTATGGCATTATGTATAAGGGTATTGTAATAGTACCAAACTATTATAAGGACTTCATATTTTCAGGTTACACGACTAATAAGTGAAAGGTATTTGTTAAAAAAAACATGCGTAAGAGCTCTCCATTGTTTACTACTCCGTGATTTGCCATTCACGACGAAGTAGAGCACCTTTCACCAAGACAGATTACTTAATATGTAACATTGCAGTTGTTTATTTCAAACTTATTACCAAGCCTTCGATAGCTCAGTTGGTAGAGCGGTGGACTGTAGTTGTAAAATGATTGGTATCCATAGGTCGCTGGTTCAAATCCGGCTCGAAGGATTTTTTTTATTTTAAATTTTAACCATAATATTTATGCTTTTGAAATGATGGCTTGCGTTGCTGGAGGCATACTAATTGGCCTTTGATAGACTTATCTTCAAATAATTGTTAACCATTCCTTTTTTTATGCTCTTTTTAAGGCAATATTGAAATCGGGGAAGCAATTGTTTTCGTCAGGTATATATTAAACTGTCATAATATTATTTGTGTGTAATTTTCTCAACATACCATCACGCCTATATTCCCCGAAGGAATAGGGAGAGGTCGTCACATGTCGCCGGTATGTTTAGGTCCCATGTAATAGGAGGCGAGCCTATTGCCATTAACCGGGTGCAAATCTAAACTCCAAGCTGCTACAAAGAATTTCATAGAAAAGCCCAATAACAATTTGCTCGATCGAACCCAAGACCTCTAGCGTAGCAGTTGCGCTTGGGACCACTAGACTAATGAGGCAGTAATATAATCAAAAATGCAAAAAGATTCCTTCGAGCCGGATTTGAACCAGCGACCTATGGATACCAATCATTTTACAACTACAGTCCACCGCTCTACCAACTGAGCTATCGAAGGCACGTGATTTCAATCGCAATTTGACATCACTTTGTATCAAGCATTACAATGAATTAATTGCAGTGATTGCTCGTAATATGACCATTGGACTGCCAAGGTCTCGAGTTCGAATCCAAGGCGTGCACCTCTGTCTTTTCGATCTCATGTGCGTATTAATTGATTATTGTGGTGAAGGAAAACTTCGTGAGGAAACCTGCATGCTTGAGAGATTTTCTTGACGGCATGTGAAGTCTGCCAACCCACAGTAGGCTCGCATAGTGGACTATAACCAAATCCCTGTCGTTATGAGAGGAGACCCGTGCCCAGCAGTGGGATAATGTAATGGGTTGATGATGATGATGATTTGTAACCCTTTTCAATAAATAACATGAACTGCCGATGCCTGTTTACAATTTGTCTTCCATTGTTTATAATGATAGCAGATTTTTTGTATTGCATAATATTATCGTTATCTCACTTAATTACCTTCTTTTTGTTGCAACAGATTTAACCTGTCCTGACGAATGTCATGACAACCGGGATCGACGGCTTTACTTGCTCAAACTGTTCCTTGCTTCGGGCAAGGAAGAGTCTCGATTTGTTATGAATGGCCACCCATCCACAAACGGGCCGCAGCAGGCGCAGCTTTACCTTGCAGATCTGTTGATCAGCCTCGAGCCCCGCGTCAAACAAATTATTAATTATTGATTTTTTTTTATTATTATTATTAAATTATAGTACATACATTGGATTTCAAACCCACCGCTAAAACTTGAAGTGTCTTACTTATTTATATATACTTATAATTTTAAATGTAAGCAAAAATATCTCATTAGCTATTGTTGTTATCATTTACAATACCTACGTTCAAAAAATATCTGATTCAAAAGGTAATTAAAACTATAACGTTGCTATCGTGTGAGTGATATCAAAATAACCCCAATTTATCGCATTTCTTAAATAATTTAATGAAAATGTAACTGCTAATGTTTATATTATAATATGTACGGATTAGTATACGGATAAAACTTTGTTTTGTACGCATTTTGAACGGCACGATGCGACGCGACGTCCGGAAGCAGCGACGTTGCCGCCTAGATCTGAAATCCCCCAACATTCCCCTTACTAAAGGTCAAATAGATAGACTGAATATCCATCGAAATATTATACCCGTGTGATATCATCTAGACTTACACACAAACAGCAATGAACGCAAAACAAGGCCGAACTAAGGAGGGTAATTTTAAAGAAGAGCGTGGTCGAACGCGGCTAATTTGAATAGAAACTGTCGCGGTGGCCGGCGATAGTTGCGCCGTTTCCGACCCGTCCCGTATCGGCCGTACGAAACGACCCTTAACGAGTTCCCGAAGAATTTGAACTGTGAGTTACATCACTTACTCACGTAAATGACTAGTTCATTGCACGACTTGTAGCAGATCGTTACCGCCTAACTAAATTACGTTCGAAGTTGTGACGAACTGCAGAGTTTCATATACTTACAAAGAAACATAAACGTAGGTTGACGATATCGACCTTCAAAAAGGTTTGGTGCCTACTCGCAACCAGCGCGTATGTACATACAAGTATGAATGTGGAGGAAGAAATAAAAGTAAGTACTCGTAAGTATGTTAGAATCGGAGCAAGTTGCATTCTGTAGTTTTGCCTAACCTTGTATTGAAAAAAGGAATTAAAATTGATTAATGGTTAGTGCTTTTTTATTGAATAATGTTAATGTAGTTTATGGTGAATATTTAAGTTACTTGTTGATGATAAGTTACCGGTAGATATTTGCTTACTTATCAAATTCAAATCATGGTATTGTACCTAAGTGTTAAATAATATTGTAAAATGTCTTATTATTTACATTTAAACATAAAACAATGATAAAATTCTAAAATTTAATTACCTACACTTTCTAAAAGTTAAAATGGCGGTTTCATTGCAGAGATTTTCTTTCTATAACGCAATTTTATACAACGAATTTTGAAGTAGATAACAGGTACATTAAGAACACCTGTGGCTAATGATTCTCTCTCCGTTGGAATAACTTATCTACATAAAAATTATAATAAATTAAATATGCCAAAGTCAAAACAATATTATGTAGGTATTCTAATTCTTTAGCAAGTAAAAATTTAGTTGATGTTGATATTAAAATAGTTTGAGTTTGATTGATTTTAAATTTTAAAGTGATTTATTTTGACTATCAGGCTTAATTTCAATTAAAATTAAAACTACCCAGTAAATATACGAGAATCCTACGGGCAATTTGCCAAACGCAAAGCATCCACGTCTACAACCAGATATAATGAACTTAAGTAGACACCTATCAAAAATTCACACGGTAAATTGACAGCAGTCATATCGAAAGGGCAGCCCATAAAGATCAAACAGGTACTTGTCAAATAATTCAGGGGCGGCCCACCACTTAGCATAAGGTCAAACTGACATTTGGAACAAAATTTACGTCGCCGCCGATTCGTAACATCGCAAGGAAACCTACGTCACGCAACGCTAGCTGTAGTGATGGGCAAAATGATGTTTCATTTATTATTTAAGTCCATTCATAAGTTTCATATGATGTATTTATCGATAAGCAGCGATAACCTAGTGATACTTATGCCGTTCGGCTGCACAAAACTGCGGCTGCGGAAAACATCACCTGCATGCCTGAGAAATATCCCGTTATTTTAATAAACAACGCAATGTGCGCCGTCACTACAACAGAAATATTATTACATAGGTAATTAATTAAATAACTAAACTTGATCATGAAAAATCCTATCTTTTATTTCAATAATGTATATCGATTAATCGCCTTCACAACCCTACCCAGCCTACCTTTTAACATAAACAGAAGGGTATCAAATACTTCAGACGGAATTGCCCTGTCAAAGGCTTTACTGAATTATTAATCCGTAAGTTTGAAAAGAATGCCTGATTTAATTACTAAAGTAATTTCTAACTGCTATTTAACACGAAACGCGTTTAAGAACGTGCTAACTATTGCGTTTGGTGAGGTCAACATTTTAAAATTAATTTCTATTATGTGCGTCGACGTCATATTTATGTTCCAGTAATAACTCTTTCTTAATAGGCAAATTAAGGTTTTAAACTGTCGTTACTTGGTTAAAGTTCCGGGTCAACATTATGCCTACATGAACTTACGTGTTTATCATTTTTTTATATTTTAGTGCGTGTTGTTAGGTAATTTTAATTATTACAAAAGCCTTATTATTATTTAAATAATACAAGCTTTAAACAGACATCTCATCTCAGACATTTTAAACATGAACTAGAACTTTTATTTATAGAAGCGGCCTGTTAAATTGATCAAAAAAGTTTCCAAAGGCTTAAGAGACACTTAGAAGGTAAGTGGCCTAATCTACTGTAAACTTACAAATCCATTTAAGCCGTATCAATCAAAAATACTTCCGCTAATTTACGACGGTACCTAATTAAGTCAATCTCCCATTAAATCCCCCTTTCTTAGCGACTCGTCTCTCGTCTGGAGGCGCATAAAACGCGCGAAAACCTAATGCCATTTCACGCCGGAGTAAACCTTTCTCTTGGAGTTAACGTCTATTTAAACTCGGCTTAACTTAATCGATCGAGAAGGCCCTTAATTATGGCTTTATCTTAGCGGCAATGAAGATCGAAGCGGGCGTAACTCAATTGACTTGAACAAGCTGAGAACACCTACCCAAGTTGCTATAACACTACACACATGTAAACAATCGTTTTCACACTTTATTAATTAACTTTCAATAACTCGCTTAAGACTGATCCATAAAAGACAAGAAATAAAAACATCTGTTTGAACTCTGGTTGGTCACGGCTATTTCAATCAACTAACCTACGTTCGGATTTCTGACCCTTGCACTTATATAGACATCGAAATGAAACTAATTATAACTTACGGTAAATTTATAGCATTCATAAACCGAGGTAGATCATTCTACATGAATCGGATAGTTGATTTTGTTGATTATTGTTGACAAAGAAGTAGCTGATAGTTATTTTAACATAAAGACATCTAATACCTCAGTGAACTCGTATTTGAATATAAAGTCATATAAGAAACATAATTATCTTATAGTAAAATAAATATGTGGATACCACGCACCGGAAAACGCAGTGTGGGATGACCTCCAACAAGATGGACAGACGAACTGGTAAAGGTCGCTGGGAGTCGTTGGATGCAGGCATATAACCGGTCATTGTGGAAGTCTATGGGAGAGGCCTTCGTTCAGCAGTGGACTTCATTTGGCTGATATGATGATGATGATGAAAATAAATTTTTGAAGCGTCGGTAGCCTAATGGCTAGGGCGTCGGACTTGCGATCATATGGTTGCCGGTTCGAGCCCCACCCATTGCACTACCGACGTGAACCCACTCGTAACACAAGCATTTAGCTTAGCACGAGGGGTTAACAAGAATACTAGTAATGTGTGACCCACATTGCTAGTAAGCTTTTAAAAAAAAATAAAAAAAAAATAAAAAAAATATGCCTACTGAGATAAACCTTCTCATCCCGGGAGAAAGTTTGTACGCAGAAGTTAAAAACTAAACAAGTAATCAAAGAATATAATTTGGTAACAAAATCTTTTCTTAATCATTTATCAATTTAATCAGTTATTCACAATAATAATGAATTAAATATGGAAAGAATATTTTAATCCATTTTGCTGTGCAATTATGCTGAACCTGGCAAGTCTACGAATTTTCAGTACCTACATGCCAACGTTTACCGTCGAGAGAGGTTTGTCTATCCGAGTTAGCGTTAAACCTCTAACCAGGAGTGTCGCCGCCATATTAATATTCATAATCGACGCTCCTTGCCGTTACGTTCAAACGTGGAGCGATGAAGAGAGATATGTTAATTTAATATGACTTTCTTGAGTGGAATTTACGTTAGTATCAATTAGTAATAATAATAATTATGTAAAGGTGAGGATTAACCTGCCTGCTTCAATATAATTCAATTGCTGTAGCTATACCTACTACCGACACGAAACAGTGAAAAACTATTCAACTAGATACAACGCTGAGATAACGTAACTCGTTGTGATTTACTGTATAAACAACCGTAAAAACTCACGTTGACCACATTGTTCAAACAAAGTTCACATTTCTTTATAATTATTGGAATAATGGAACTTATTAGGCGGTAACATTGAAATAACAATGACGTTTTAACGTTATTTGTCAACCAATTAATATTTCTGAAATATTCAAAACTTCAACATTTACTATTTTAAGTACATACAAATTACTATTCTACATAATCAGGAGGTTATTCAAAACCGCATCGTTAAAAAATGGTTATACAAAATTACTTATGCACTTAGTGAATATGCTTATAAAAAAGCACACCCCATAGCGAAGTTCCAATGACTTGCATTTCGGCTGGAGCGCGGTACCCGCTGGGACCACAAACCCTAATTATGTCTGAAACAATACTCCACCTTATTTTTACCCATTTTGTGCTCAATCATAATTACCTGCGTCTTCCTAAGGGAAACATTGTTACGGAAAATCATCGCGGAACCTTCCAGCCGTTTTATTGTGATAAGAAAAAATATTTACCTCTGAGGTTTCCTTAGAATTCGGCTCGCGATAACATTATAATGTTCCGTTATAAGCAAAAGGGTGAGTAACACACAAACAATTAAAGACGCATAGATTACTTTAAGAATTATTACAGTTATAATTTTACAGTTACATACTCCTACATATTTCGATAAATCTCAATTAATAACAAAAAAACAATTTCAACAAAATTGTAATACAACTCCCCATCAAAGAGTTCGATTGTTAAGTCAATACATATACGCAATAAACGTTGTTCGCAATAAAAAACCTTTGAAATCAAACAACAGCTCAATAAAAGCGAGCGCAATTACCTGCGTCTCGCATATTTATCTTTTTCCGCGATATAAATGCTTTGTGGGGCCCAACAATAGCTGCAGGGCGGGAACCACGGGAAGCTTTATAATTTTTTAATTAATGCCGTCGAAAATATCAAAGTCATTGGCCGTTCTGCCTACTAGTGGGGAATGCTATTAAATTTTGATAAAGTTTTTTCATGAAGCATAAAGCGTTCCACTCTTTTGGGGTGCACTTTGGTCACCCCATTCTCAAATAAATACGTCTACATTGAACCCTTTATGTTAATTAAAATCAAGCCTCATACATTCCAAATTAAAATACATACTTATATAGAACAGTTATTGATGTCTCCAATTTATTATTTTTTTGACAAATGTAATGTGGTTGTTAGTTCAGCAGTTATACTCGCATATATTTATTCCTATTTATTGATATAAATACACTATAATCTAACACACCCTTATGAATACCTACCTAGCAGAAAATTCGACCCTTATCCGAAATCGTTTCACCCATAAACAATTATCCTTTATTTATTTTGCCGAAGTATTTTAAACAGCTTCCCGTCAAAATGATTTCAATCTTCGCTCAAAAACGAAGTTAACTCAATCGAAAAATGTGTCACAATTAACACGAGTTGTGGAGCGGGAACCCTTTAAACCGGCGTTTTCCTGTGGGTTTTCCTAATGAGTGATTTTCACAGTGACGACATCACAAAGCCCGGGACTCTGATGAACTGACGTGAACTTCCAATACGATAACTTCATTATACACGAAAGAATAGAATCGACCTGTTTGTTATCTTTGCTCATAATTATGACAAACATTATAACAAATTTTGTTACTATCTTGTAACAAAATTTGCATTAATATGTTTATTGCTAATATTTTTAGGATAGAAAACTTTTTTTATGTATATCTATCGTGTAAAATGTAATTTCCAAGACATGCTTCTGAAATCTGTACTTGTATTATTTTGATGATAGGAATATAATTATGTAGCATTTCAGACTATATGTATACATTAGTTATTTTTGTTCCTGACATAAAACGGAAATGAACGGATATTTTTGCGTTAGTGACGTAATATAGATCGATCGTATATTCCGATCGCATCAATTTTAAATACTGTACTTACAATGCTCTTCAAAATAGCGCGCCGTATTCAGCGGGCGACTAATACTTATTAATAAAAACGTCGATTCTATTAAGATTTGTGCTGAAATTGCATTTGAATGAATGAACTTGATATATTGAATCGAGTCAACAACAACAAATATCTATCTATTTTTATTTATCATAAATAGGTATTTATATAATCGTACCCTTGAATTTGAGTATTTTTTTTATATCTGGCTTAATTTTTTTCTGGTTAAACGCTAAATTAAATACGGGAAAAATATCCTATTCTTACAGGTTCCATTCTGACATAATATGCAAATTGCTATCCGAAAATGTCTGATAAAACTCCATTACAATCAAATGGCCACCGAAATTAGCGTCATCAGACAACACGCATGCAAATTTCCCCCTCCTCCCTGCCTATAGAAATGTATTGTAAGTAATTGATTTAATAGTCTTCTTTGTTCCCGGCTAATGGACGGACGCATTTTGAAACGGTCAGAGGGAATTTTCTATTGAATACATTTTCATTAAATTTAGAATCGGCTTGTTTCAATGTCGGTTGAATTATGGAAAACGTTTGATAATAATTTTCATGGAAAATAATGTTGACCTCTTTTAACAATTTGCTAGTATTAATTATCTAATGGCTACGTAAAATTATGGTACTCAGCACAAATTAAGTTGAGTTTTAATTACAACCAAAAAAGCTTTTCGTAAATAGATAGTTTGTACCTATAGTTTACGTAAAGTGAACAATTGAGTCATCTCAAGACCAAATAGTTGCAGAAAAAACGCTGTAATAATTTTATTTTTCTAAATTGCATGTATTTGTTATCAAAAATATATTTCCAGCAAGTTTACACTATTCTTCATTGTTGCAAGGATTATAATTGTAGCGAGCACGATAATGGCGGCACCAGTCTTGCGGGTGACGTGCCACGAAAACTTCGTACTTTAACAACCGTCAAACGGCTTCCGTGAGTTCCGCTTTTAAACATTATTTAAATACCCTGAACTAGTTTAAAGAAAATGTATATCAAAGTATTTATATTACTGCATTTAAAAATCTAAGGCTACAGTACACACGGAAGAGATAATCTTATTTATCTCTTCCGTGACAGTACAACAGCTACTTAGAATGATATCGCGGGCTCAATTCTCAAGAAGTGGAGGAAAGGAAATTCACAGTGGTAGGTCAGTGTTCGGAACTTCGTATTTGAGTTCAGTTAATGGTAATAGGCTCGCCCGTTTAAAATGGGATCTTAACAAGACTATAGAAATATGATTACACAATTTACATATTCGTTTCGAGGTAGTAAATACAGTTAAACATACAACATACATAGGGGAGAATGGGTAACAATGGATACACTTTTGTTTGAAGGCCAATATATCTGAAGTTTACTACATTTAGCCCTAGCATTTCAATCTATTATTTGACAACACTATCAGGGTACACAAAAAACATACGATAGACATTCAAATAGCTAGAGATTTTGGTCAAAGTAGGTTTTTTTTATAAATGGGAATTTATCCACTGTAACCCATGTACGGGTTACTATGGATAAGCACCTGGGGTACAGTGAACTTCATGGGTCACAGTGATTTTTTGCAGGTTTTATAAAAAAAAATCAATTATCAAATGTTTTTTATTAATAATTTTGTTTACGAGATTACTTTTAGTAATTTAAAAGTGAACAGAGTGTCTGAAACTACATCTAATCAACAATAATTATATTATCTTGGAGATCAAAAATTACGTTATTTTAAGGCACTTAATAAGGTAATTCAGTCTCACAATTACTTATATTATTATAACAGAGCGTCTGAAACTATAACTAATCAATGATAATTTGGTTATCAAAGACTAGAGACATTATTACTATCACTAATCAGTCATCTTTACATTTAAGTACCTACTTTAATATCACAATAACAATGTAGTGCAACAAAAAAAAACCCAAAAGAAATAAAAAACAAAACAAAGTAACATCCTGCTTACTTATAGATTAATATTATATAAAATAATACTTCAATTTTAATTATCATGAAGCTAAACAAATCAAAAAGTGGTTGAGTCAACGAATGTCTATCCTAGAAAAATCTAAATCAAAAGTGTAACACCCTTGCTGTCTTTTCGTTTGTCCCGAATATGATGGATTCGGCAGAAACATTTTTATGTCTGACAAGAGCACCACTGCGACGTCAGGGACATTTGGAAGTCGAAATTTACCATTTCTCGGATCTCTCCTTAAAAAAGTAACATCGGTTTCCCCATTCTCTGCATCTTTTAACACCTTTCCAGCGTAGAAAACTTTTTTATTATTTATCTTAAACTCTACTAAGACAAAATTGCCTTCTTTTGGTAAAGTCGGCAACTGTCCAAAAGATTCTTGATCAACGACACCATAATCGGTTTCTGTTTGTTCAAACGATCCTTCTTCCTCGGAGTGAACACTTAAAGTATCGTCTTCTGTATCACTTGAATCACTTTGCAAGACTTTCCTTTTCACGGTTGTCCTTTTCTTTACCGCTTCCTTTTTTTTCTTCAACTGTTTAGCAATTTCACGTTCTTCAATCTCATCCTTATTGGGCGTGTCTGTAGCTATCATAGATTTACCTTTTCTCCTTGGTTTTCTATTATTTTTTCTTGGAGCTGCTTTAGGTAATCCTCTTATATCGAAAGGGCTCATAAAAGCTTTTGAAGGCCCTGCAACAGAGCTTACTGTTGATGGTAAAGGAGCACTCGACGTTATAATAGAATTAGAATGGTTGTAATCCACAACAGGTTCAGATTCCCTTTGATTTCCTTCCGGACTAGTTGTTGGTGGTGTGTGAGTCTGTTGATGATGAAGATTTGTATCTGTATTAATGGGTAACTGAACAACTGGCAAAGCAACTGGGAGTAATTCGTTAGGTTCGGTCATAATTTCATCATTGGTAGATGGGGCTTCAACAATTATTTGTGAATGTGGTATTAAAGACATCGCAGGTGGATCACTAGGATGATTTTCTACCAATTCCCGATCCGTGATTTCGGATGGAGCAAAATCAACATCTGTAAATATATTTCTGTCAAACGGAAATATTCCAGTAGCTGCGAAAGCGTTGCATATATTCACTGGTGTCATTGCTTTCATATGGGCATCTTTAATAGAGCTCGCTACTTCGTATATCGAAAAAGTTTTGCCGGGATTTCTCATCATCCAACTATCAACGGATGCATTGTAAGCTGTTTTGAATGGGCCAAACACTCCTACGTCCAGTGGTTGAAGCTTGTTTGTTGAATGTGGCGGGACTGTTAGGATAGTGACCCCATTATCTTTTGCCAGATTGAGTGCCTTAAGGCATATATGAGCTTCGAAGTTGTCCATGATCAACAACGATGGATTATCTTCACTACTTTGAGTGTGAACAATAAAATGTTGCATTGTAGAGATAAACAGTTCAGAATTCATCCATCCTGTTTGAGTAGCTAACCCCAGAGTGGCAGAAGGAGCACCAGTGAGCATGTGATTTTTGAAATGCACCCGTGGGAAAATCATAACAGGAGGCAGTACTTGTCCAGTTGCACCCACAATGTAACAAGTCGTGACCAAAGTACCCTTTTCGGCGCTTGTGACCTTGCTAACCTGCCTTTGCCCCCGGACCGCCAAGACTTTTCCCGACGTTTGGACCGTCATGGTGTTGGTTTCATCTAAGTTGAAGATCCGGGTCCCATTACCAAAACGTTCATGTCGTCGCATCAATTCTTCTAGGTTGTCAAAGAAAATATTCACGTTGTGACGATTGAATGACGTAGCTCGGCTTAGGCTGCATCCTTCTGGAGTCCTCAGGCTGAGTACTTGGTGGCGTTTTCTGAAGTTGAACAGCCACTCGATGCCCGCCATTTTATACTGATGCCATTTTTCAGGAACTCTTAAATCATTGGCAATTGCCATTTCGTAAGCCAGGCTGCGAAGGTCAATCGGTGTGAGACCATAAAACATCTGACTACATTTGATTACATAATCTACTAAAGATTTTTCTTGATCGTCGGAAAATATTTTGTTAACCGCATAGTTTGGTGTTAATCTTACGGGTCCACTAGCTCTTTCAGTCTTTTTACAATATCGATATAAAGTTGCATAAGGGATGTTTTTGAGCTTAGACACCACATTGATCGATTTTCCCTCCTGATGCACCAGGTTGATTGCGTCCTGCATCTCATTTTGAGTATGCATTCCGATATTAGTTTTCCTTATCCTATTTCGAGGCATTTTGTAACCTAAAAGACGAAAAAATACAAATTAATAAGCGAATTGCAAAGAACAAATGCATGGGGCACAGTGGATACTTATCCACTGTAACCCAAATGGAATTTATCCATTGTGACCCAACAACCGTTATCAGAATAATAATTCGATAAAAAAACATACATTCTTGTTACAGACAAAATAATAGCATTTTAGGCCACCCGAAACACTGCACAACATTAAATAACCCAGAAACACGCAAAAACCTTAAGGAATTTGACACCACACACTTTTTAAAAACACGTTAAAATTTTATTTGGTACTTACTTTGGCGATACGCTGTCGGCGCGCGACCTGCCGGCGTGCGAGCGTGGCGGCGACTGGCGCGGCGGGAGGGGAACACTCGAGGAGAATGTTTGACGAGAACACAAGTGTTAGTGTGCGTAAATACACGGACAGCGGCAGTTTAGTCACCGTGACCCATTAGTCACTGTTACCCACTCTCCCCTAAACAATTTTATGTTATACAAAATGCATTTTTTTAATGAGAAGGGACAGAATTTTCCCACACTAGGTGGTATATGTATGGATTTGACCAAGTGCGACTTGGCACTCATCACCACCATTATTAACCAGTTTACTCTACACTTAATGAGCTACGTCTCCTCTCAAAAGGAGAAGGGTTAACCTATAGTTCACCGGAATAGCCTAATGTCTCCTGTATGTGTTGGCTGAGTAGGTACCTAAAATATATATAAAAGCCTATTCATACCCTTGAAGTGGTCTACGCTGGACCAGCCTGGCATGGTCGTGGTGAATTTTGTGAGTCCCATTTCCTCTGTTACATCGCAAGTCAAGAACAGTGCGGTTTTAGGTCGATACGAGTTCAACATACCCTTTTTTTAGTACATAAAATCCTCTTCTTTATTGTATAACTCGACAAACGAGCAGACGATCTACCTGATGGTAATTAGTCGTCACCGCTCATGGACATCTCCAGTATGAAAAGAGTTGCAGATGCGTTGCCGAGCCTATTTAAGGAAAAGAAAGAGAAAGGAAGGAAGGGGCCCTTGCCTTATAGTTACCAAGACGGTCTGGAGTCCCACTTAACCTTCCACCATTCCGGGGCGTATCCGAATCCACTTAAGTATATTCTTTTTTACGGAAAATCTGAAGAAGAAAGGTTATTGTTACATATTTTGTAGCAGTTTCGTACCTACTACATAATACAACAACACCCTTTTTGGGTGAGTCACGTATCAATCACATATCAAACTTAGTTTACCGAGGCGATATCTTGCGAGGAAGAAATGCGTGAGATTTGCCACTAAACTAAATTATTCAAAATTCTGATACGTGTTCATGATGGCAAGTTTGTGGGAAAAATATTTTGGCAAAAAGAAATTCGTTTTTTTCCGGAATGGTCTTTATTACATACCATCAGGCCTGTATTCCCCGAAGGGTTAGGCAGAGGTGCACTTAATGTACACCCACAGTTCGCCGGTATGTTTGGGTCCCATGTAATAGGGGGCGAGCCTATTGCCATTCACCGGGCACAAATCCAGACTCCGAGCTGCTAATGAGAATTTCTTAGAAAAACTCAATAACACTTTGCTCGACCTGGGGATCGAACCCAAGACCTCTAGCGTAGCAGTCGCGATTGGGACCACCAGACCAACGAGGCAGTCTTTATTAAGTTATACATTATCATATACAGTATGGTAATTTTATCATCATATTGAACAATAGCCAGCCAAATAACATTCATTCAAAATAGCTAATAATTCATAATGAAATTATTTTATAAACAAAACAAGGCATTAGCATTAAGTTTGGGTAAGCTTTGGTAAATATCTTAAATAATTACTAATTTCAAATCGATAGCATCTACCTACTCCCTCGTTTATGCTGACGAACTCTTCCTTTCTGCCACTTTAAAAAAATATCTATTTTATCTCTTGATACAAAACCTTTAAACGATATTCTTAAAACAAAACATTATAGGATAATACTCCATAACTTGAATGTATGTTTTCTTAATCTACAAAGCAGTGTTCGCATGCGACGAGCCGCGATATGAACAGCTCACAACAAAAGGGCTGTTACATTTTATTGCGTGCAATCGTCGCCAGTAAACTCGAGATAGTACTCCAGCCAACAATTAAAGGGAGCTGATAAAGCCAACGGATTTTACCTAAGTAAAGGAGTCGTGAAATTCCCTTCATTATTCAAGTTATTCTATATTTAAAATGTGTTATGTATTTTAAGCTATGTAACGCTAAGATATATAAATCTTCACGTTTTACGTAATTATCTGATATAATAATTGACACTAGTCCTGCAATCGGTGAGCCCCTTAGTTTAGATTTTAAATTGTTTTTAAATTTGCAAATTTATTTATTTAACTTATTAAAAAATAAGTACTCAATTTCTAGTCGCGAGGATGTCAATGGTTGTGTGTTTTCCTATAGAAAAAGTTAAATTATGTTTATTACTAGCTGTTGGTCTTTCATGATCAATAAATAATAGCAGGCACATATTCATTTTTTTTTAAACTGTGTTTGGGACATATTCATTTTTTTAAATTAAAATAACCGTTACTTAATTTTTAACTTTTTACCAAAAATAATGTCAATACCAGCTGCACTTGTAAAGGTAAAATTATATTCTTTGAAACGAAACCTCCAGTGAATAGATAAACACTACAGTGCAAACACAATATTCTTTTTAAATTCATGCTGCGTTAGAAATAGGCAAAAACTCAAGCGTATAGGTGTCGATTTGATAGGCTTTGTGAAAAAATTCTCCGCTCTATATGCGGAACGCACCGCCATCTGATATGAGGCGTGCCTCGCGAGTCGCGACTCGCAGCCCTCGATAGTGATGATTTATTTTTTGACAATACATCGAATGATATTTATATAATTTATGATGTATGATGATGATATATATTTATTTATACAATTTCAGCTTTGCATGCTAAGTCGGCCGGATTTTTATATCAAATCCTAATTTATGGTTAATCAAATAGTAGCCTATAGTCTAAACACTATTTAATTACATCTACGGTGTATCAATTAAATGCAAAAATGTATTTAGAGATAATTTACTTTCAATGTCTAATATTTGCGTGTGTCAGAAACTAGTAAGAATTTTTTTAACGCTATTTACTTATTTGATATTAAAACGATTTTAAATTTAACAAACATTCCAGTCATATTTTGCGTTAAATACTACAGAAAAGTTTTGTCTACGTATATCGATACATTTGGGGAACAAAACATCACTAGTGCGAATAAAATGGGACAGTATTGGTCAAATAGCGCGGATTGGTATTTGCGCTGGAACACGGCAGCTTCTGCGTGAGCAACCGCGTCCGCAATCACACCCTGTTGTCAACACGCTACCCTGCACTGTTCCATATTTACACTCTTTTTGGGTGGACGAATTAAAATTAATTCAGGTGGTTACCATATGTCGATAAGTAGTTTTTTTTATTATGTATCGATAATTATGATACTGATTTGCTTTTTACAAAGCCACTGAATTGCTTTTTATAAATACTTATTTTTATTTAATAAGTAAGTAGTCATATAATTTTGCCACTAAGGTATATGGAGGTATTAGGTATTAGGAGCATCAAATACATATTTTTTCTTTTCTTAAACCTTCGATTGAGGTAAAAAAGTAACGTTTCAGATATCTTATTTGTGTTCATTTTTCAATGATAGTACCTACGCATGAAAAAAATGCATATCATGGTATGAAAACATGGTATTAGAAGTTGCTAACGGAAGTAAGCTGTATTTATGTTATTTATTTTGGCACCAAGCACCCATAAACATTGTGGGCAATACATAGTGTGGGCAATTACATTGCCCATTAGTCTCAGACTCAGAAACCGCAAAACACACGAACATTCAACAAAAACAAACGTGAGGATTGCCTCTGAGCAGCGATAATTTGTCAGGTGCTACGCGCTCAAAGAATAATCAGGAAGACAGGGCGTGACTGATTATGTTTAAATTTTTAGTTCTTGGTACTTTTTACTTAACTTTAAAAAGACAACTTTCTGAACACACATGGCCTTATGGGGTAATGTGCAATTTGTGTAGATTGTATGAATTTCGTAGACCAAGAACGGCAATATTATGTAATTACAGAATTCATTGTCAAAGCACAGAACCAAGACGGCTTCGTATTTAGAAACATATTGAAGACATTCATATAAGTAATAATAATATAATCGAGCTAAAGTCGTAGACGTAGCTAAGACTACGACTCTACGATGCCTCCGATGTCTACGATGCCTACGATGTCTACGATGCCTACGATGTCTACGATGCCTACGATGTCTACGATGCCTACGTTGCCTACGATGTCTATGCTAATACGGGTCAAATATTAATAGTGATTGTTCACTATGCAAATATAAATAATTAATAACATTAATACTGATAATATCCTGATAGAAAACCCATTTATAATTCTATAACTCTCCTTCATTACTCATGAAGGAGAGTATTCTTCTTTTTCTGATCTGTAAATCGACATGAGGACCTCGAACACGACAACTGCGATTGCAACCACTACAGACTTACTAATAGTACCTAACTACGCCAAAGATGCAGTTTTATTTATAATTAAGTTTTCAATCATGCTGTATTTCTATTCAACTTTAAATATCGTAAATGTTGTTATTTTATTGATATTAAAATTAGTCCATATCTCTCAATTTACTAAGTACTAATCAGTGTTTATGTTTATATTGTTGAAATGCCTAGATAAGTAAATAAATTACCTATGTGCATTAATGGTAGGAAGGTAGGGATCGGGATCGGGCTTGGAGCTTTAAATAAAACAGAATTAAAATAGATAAACATTAAATTTATTCTGATAATGGGGGGCGAAATCCTAATCGCCCTCTGACTACCTACTTATTTTTAACTGTCAATACAAATAATTATGATAATGATTGTTTATATTAAGAGGAGTGTCCCTCGGAACGCAACAATGTTGCACAGTTGTCGCTGTCTCTATCCCTCGCGATGCGAACGCGTGCCCGAGAGGAGAAACAACAATACATTTGCAACATTTTCACGCGTATTTCTTATGTTCCGAATTTTGGAGATTACTCCTATAATATTGTAAATATGTAAAAAAAAAATCTTGTAAAAATATATTCACTATATTATCTGGGTTTCTTTCGAATCAGAATGTTTCTGTATTGATACATTGTCGAGAAATACTAGCATAAAGTTGGGCCGTTTTTCAACGAAAATTGCCAATCTTTGAGCTCGTGTAACTTTTTAACCGTATATTGAAATGAAATTGTACACTACAGGAACACGTATTTTAATGATAAGATTGTTACTGCAAAATTCCAAAGACTTTCATTTGTTAATATTCAAGATAAGACCAAACTACGTTTGTATGGAGCGCGGAGCGGATACTATCCTCTTAAAGTAATGACGTGCGATGTACCAGTCTTTACAGTACCGTTGACTGTCTTGGGCCTGCTTTGTCTTTGGCTCGTTGCGTGGGAACAATCCGCACCGGTGCGACGCGGCGCTGGCCCCGCTAACGTCTTCTTCAAGGGGGATGAAATATCTAAACGCGAGTCTCTTAATGGCTTTCATTTATTTCTCTCCCGAATCTCGTACTGAGCGTTGGTAATTATTGCGTTTCCAGTAGGGTTATTAAGTTTTGCTTCGGTTAAAATGAGAAATGGCCACATTTATTCGATGTTCAACTTGATACCTTTGGCGGCGAAGGGCTGAAAATTTAATTTTAGATGAAGATATTATGATGTAATTATTTTAATTGTGGTACGCCATGGTGGTATTAAAATTGTGCCCCGAATTGGAGAACGTTATCTTTTTATTTCAATGACAGTGTAATAGAATGAAAATAAATCTTGAATTATAGTCAAACTTTTCTTTACACACCAATGGAGAATCTTTTTAATTTCATCATTACTTTTAAAATAAATATTCACCATTAGTAGACTTACCAAAAGACTTAGTCAAACTATCTTAAAAAAATATAATTATAAATCTTATCGGTTGAAATTTATAAGCTATTAAAATAGTTCATAAACATTATTTAACATACCATCACGCCTGTATTCCCCGAAGGGTTAGGCAGAGGTGTATCTAATAATGTACACCCACAGTTCCCTGGTATGTTTAGGTTTCATGTAATAGGAGGAGAGCTTATTGCCATTAACCGAGTACGAATCCAGACTCCCGAACTGCTACTGAGCATGTTCAGTTCAATCAGTTTGCTCGACCTGGGATTCGAACCCAGGACTTCTAGCATAGCAGTCGCGGTTAAAGAGGCAGTCAAATAATTTATAAATGCTATCTTTCAACTTCATAAAAATAAACTAAACAAATATAATCTGATCTACATAAATAAATCGAAGCTTATATAGATAATCGAGTGATCTAAAACAAATGGCAAACTTAGTATAGATTAGATCGGATGAATAGCGTACATAATTGTCCGCCCTAATCCCGGACGACGGCAATCTATCTGTTTCTTTCCCCGATTCTTCCCCATCCAACTTGTAAAGACTTACTCAACAACTTAGTTTGTCGAAGTGATTCGACTCATTGACGATCGTTACATTATTTAAGGTTTACCTAAATAGATATTCAATCATGTATATTTTTTTCAGTCAGAAGTACTTTTCATTATTAGTTTCTATTGTCAATATCACTGTTTGAATAGTTAGGGTTTGAAATGGGCGTTGATTTTTTTTTATGAAACCATTCAAAGATATCTACTGTATAATATAATTATGTAAAAGTCTGAGCCTCAAAAAAGAACTTACTTCAATGGTAGGTACGCTTTCCACTAGAGTGAGTATGTCTTTCTCCTAAGATACGGTAGGTAGGTTTCAATCACCTATTGTAATTTCGACGCTTTATTTTAGTCTAGGTAACTATAAAAGTACTTTTTTATTGAGGTAAGACATTAGCGGTTAATTCGAGGGAAATTTTACAAAGTAACCGGACTTAGTGGCTAGGCGCCGAATGCCTCCAGCCAGGGTAAAAGTACTCATAAAACGTCATTAAAACGTCGCGACGTTTCAATGACGTTTTATTTCTGAAATATTTGAATTTCTGAATTTTTTTTATTTAAATAATTGTAAAGTACCAACATACGATATACTTGCTGCCAGTACTAGGGTAATACGTTATGTGTGTAGTATGATAATGACGTCAGTATTTCATTGTCAAGCGACGATACAAAGTTTCAACCGGAGCGTTCTCATATTTTGCGCAAAGCTTCGGGCGTTTGCAAATTGTGAACTTTGTCGAGATAACACGCCTCGGCTAAGCCTACCGTAATAAGCTCCTCCTTCGAGCCTCCACTGTTTACTTTTGGGCGTGTTGTTGTTTAACAGCCTCCAATATTTATTGCATTAATGTTAAGGCAAATTCTCTCGTCCGGCGTCGTCGTCGGGATTTTGATCCGTTTACTTGAGTTCACAGTATTTGGCATGTATTACTTTTTCACTATTAAATACTGCCACCTTTTAAAAATGATCTAATCAGAATCTTAACTCTCATAACATAAACACACACCAGGAATATTCAACTAAAACAAGTGTTGAAACTTGAACTAACACTTAAAAGTTAAATGATAAATTAGAAATGCATCTGATTTGGTTAGGTACATGCAAATATAAGATCGCACTCATTACACATATCATATTCGAAACTCGATAATTGAGTTTTGAAAATGAAAAATATAATTTGAAAACCAATATCAAATATAAATTCAAAATTATTTATGTTACTTACCTGAAAATTCTTGATCTTTTTTGCTAACTAAGGGGTAGGTATATTTAAACCTACTTATTTGCATAAGAAACCTTATAATCAGTTTTGTGTTATTCAATATCTTCACCTATAACCAATAACAACGTATCAAGAATAGCGCATGATTGTTTAGTGTGTGTACATACGTCACGCCGCCAGTTATCCGAGGCAGGCGGGCGATTTGCGCCTGCCTCGAGTTATGCGTCGCGCGAGCCTTACACGTTGCAACCAAATTTCTAAGATGCGTTGGAAAGAGGCTCTGCTTCAATATTTGTATAAATTCTTAATGTTTTCATACCATCACGCCTGTATGGATACGTTGAAGCAGTATATCGTACGGGTTAATGTCTGTAGATAAGTAGGAGGAGATATTTAAGAAAATTAATATGGGAGATCTTTATAAGTCAAGCAGAAACCTAAATTTCTTGAATGTGGTTCCTCTTTAGAATGTTTGATTGCCTGTCTGTTTGTATATTTTAACGCAAAAGGAAGGTGCTGCACGAAATTGCATGCGGCTTTCAAAGTTGTATGGCTGGAAATCTACATCCTTTTGCATCAATCGACGGCTACTATAAGAATAATTATTATATCAATTGAATATCGACACTATAAATTCTAGTTCAAGTATGAAGTTGAGCAGCAAACAAAGTGTACGCCATCCACCTTCACTGGCCTCAACTCCAAATGCCCGGAGACCGCCTCGAGGCACGAATACCAAGACAAACCGAAATCTTATCAAACGACCGCCATGTTGGTCTCGTTAATAAGCAAAACTGCACACAGGGGCCGCCATAACTTACCTGAAGGCTGTTTGTTGAACACAGCCGTGCCATAAGCAAACACTAGCGAACCTGTAACTTATGAACCATGAACGCTTCAGACGTTTACAGACCGATGGTATACTTACATTATTTATTGGTCACTTCCATTGCTTACATTTATACGAACCTTGCAACCATTGTGGAACAATCCGTTCTAGGAACCTATGTAATTTTTTCAAGAAACCTTAAAAAACACTTTTGTAAAATAGCAACTTACCTAAGCAAAAATTTTGCTATAAAAACTTTTACGAGTATAATACCGTCTTTTCTTTTAAAAATGTTTTCCAAAAGGGTGGCTATTGTCAACTTATAAATTAAAATGCTCATAAGAATACAATTGGAAACCATATGAATTCATCACAGCCTGAAAGTCTCAAGTTGCCTTTGAAGACTTTTTCCGAGCTCTTTTCTTGTTCTTTTTATTTTCCTCAATATCTTTAACTTTTTTATTTCAAGTAAAACTTGGTGTTTCTCAAGTCGTAAATTATGTTTAACAAAGCGTAATGTTTAATTGGATGTTGAAAATTGTGACAATTCATCTCGCAGCCGACACTACGTAGAAAATTTCGATTAAAACAAAATCGGGGCGGTGAGTCCCGAGGGAGCGGTTCATTTTATACCAATTAGTTAGATACAGGCAGTGGATTCGTCACGAGTGAATGAATACCCCTTTGAATGGTGCCGGTATTACACGTTACGACTTTGGGATGACATTCGATTTTTTTTATGGCAAATATATATTGTCTATCGACAAGTCTGCCAATGACAAAGTGTTACAGAATTCAACTGTTTCTGCCAGTGCTTCTTCGATATATCTAGTTTATTTTATGCCATAATAGATACAAAACTTAAAGAGCTAGGTAGCATATAATAAATAAGGAAAAAAGTAGAAAGTCGCAAAATGAATATAAACTAAGTGATAAATAGTTAAAAAAAAGTAGATGGTGTGAAAGCTGATAAAGTTTGTGAAAAAGGAAATTATTTTGGTCAGGAAGGAGTATGATGATTACGATCCAAGACCGTAGTACCACATCGTCCATCTTTTCCCGAATATCCTAATAAATACATAATTATATTTTTTAAATCGGATCGTAAACAAATCGTGTCGTATAAACGTCCTCGAGTTACTCTAACTTGCTCATCTAAACCGAGTTGTCGGGGAATCGGCAACAAAACGGCCATCCAGCTAAGTTCAGACAATAAACAGTCGCAGATAACGGAGCGAGTTGCGTCTGCGCTCATTGTTGAGCAACTTTGTGGGCGACGAGATGACTGCTTAGAAAATAAGCTTCTGATACCGCGATTTGTAGAGGCATTGTGGAATAATGAGCTGTGTTATGTTTGTTCGAGCTGTTACTGAGAGAAAGCGGATAAAGCTTATCTACTTGTTTAGTAAAAACATATAACTGCCTCATTAGTCTAGTGGTCCTAAGTGCCACTGCTACGCTAGAAGTCTTGGGTTCGATTCAGAGGTCGACGGGCAAAATATTATTGGGTTTTTTTATGAAATTTTCAGTTTGGATATATGACTTGTAAATGGCAATAAGCTCGCCCCTATACTATTGGATCTAAACATCCTGTGGGAGTACGTTAAGTACTGTTCCTAAGTACGACATTTTTATTACCTACTCAGGTTGCCAAGGACAAAGTTTATACATTACCTAGTAGTTATACCCGCCTTATTATTACCAATACCGTCAGAATTTTCAGAATCCGACGTCTTAGACACTTTATAAGCAACTATACATATCAAATTTCAAGTTTGTAGGCTTCATATTGTAACGTTTTTTAGTAGATCAATGAGTGAGCGAATGAGTAAGATTACCCACATGATTATCAACCGTGAAGAGTTCCCAGTATCTTTAAAGTTTTAGAATTTTTCTAGAACTTTCAACTTGCAATGGGAAACTCAACGTCTTTCATTGTTCGCAATTTGTATGCAATTATACAAAGCTAAGCTCTATCAGATGAAAACTAACAAGAAAATCTCGAACCCCATCCCGTTGCGGACCATCGAAAGTTCGTTAAAGTAATGTCACTCGATCCCGTCCCCTCACGAGACAAATGAGACAACATTACTTTTATTAACGAGATGGAAAGAGAGAGAAAAGCCTAGATAATACCCTATAATCACAGTTTTGTTTTCCAATCGGTGCTAACGATTATTGGCGTGTTATTCGGGTGCCATTTTGAAATTGCTTTAGTGTTAAGACAAGTCGTTAGAAGTACAATAAAAAGTGAGGGCACGGTGATTAGTTTGAAGGTGATTATTTGCTCTTGGTGCTTAGGGAGCGTTTTCTTTTTCCCGAAATAAAGAGACGGACTGAATGAATTACGCATTCACCTACATTAGTAGACAAAAATAACAAACTTTGTTCACAAGTACCTATCTTGTTGTAAATTTGTACAGTTATTGCATTACACCCCTAACCCGTAGATCATTGTTTGGTACACTTACTTCTCTCAAAATTGGAATAATTCTTAGAAAAAAATATCTACTTCCAAGTTGCCTTTTTTATTAAAAATTACAACACCCAATCCAACTCCTCTAGGGAATAAGCTCTGGTTGGAATAAATTCCAACCAGACTCGAAATAAATATCCTTGGCACACAAATATTTGCTTCGAGTGGGAATTGAACCCACGACACGCTACGCTGATAGTGACGAGACTACCTATTAAACTTGCAGTCGTAATTATAACATACCTTTGTTGCGATTTAGATATGCACCAATATAAAACACAAAATATACTTTTATCTTACAATTCAAACTACCAAAAATTCACAGTAAACAAAACAAAGGATTTATACCGAGCCCTTGCTTCTCTTACTTAATTCAACAAAGCGAGATAAACTAAATACAGGTACTATTCACTGTCACCACAAAGCATAAGTGCTTTGTTATTTTTTAAATTGCAGATTGGCTGCTATTATGCATATCTCTTTTGAGTCCTCCACTTATCATTTACTAACAATATTTCGTAGCAACACCCAATCTAGGAATGAATATGGATTACAGATATGCAAAACTAGAATTGATTTGCATAAACTCTACCTTGCCTAATAATTCCATTGGTGTCGGTATAGGTGCCTACCTTTTTTATATGCTGAAGTGCCTCCCTACATATTTAATTAAATATTAGTTTTAAAAAGGGGTTAGTACGTACACTTTGTAATTCTAATTGTTATTTGCAAGTTTTCAGGAACTATCGCAGGTAAGTAGTTAGTTTTCAGGAAATATTTTTATCATATACCACTACTTCATAAAGTTCTTGATGATAAGCAATGTTCCATACCTTGATGGGTAAGTATAGGTTTCTACTTACTTGCGCTCTCGACTTATAAACTATATCAATAGTAGGTAAGTACCAAAGTGCATTTCAAACTGCGTCGTCAGTGGTACGTTATTCAAACTAAAATATTCCCATTTGAAAGACAACTGAATTATGTAGGGAAAAATATAACAACAAAAAATCTCTCATATTCAGATGCGCGCTGGTCTACGTAATCCAATTTTAAAATGTTGCTCAGACCATACATATTATAAAACGCGACTTTGTCCGGGGCTTAACGTTTAAATTAGTTTATTCCCCTTAACCGCGCTTAGGGTTGCAAAATTTAAATTACAAATAAAAGCACTGAAAAATAACCTCGAGTGGGTAGTGGCTCAATAACGATGTCTTTTAATTAAAGCGGAAGGGGTAGTACAACGACTTAATTCGGAATTATGGGCGAAATTATCGTGAAAGACACCCAAGAGTTTCGCGAATTTTGCAAGAGTTCACGCCGCGCCGAGCAAACGACTTCTTAAATAAACTTGAAATTTATAGCCACTTGTCTATTTATTATAAGGCTATAAAAGGCAATAGACCGACCCTAAAATAATGTCCATCTATAATTTACTTGTTTCAGAGGTGATTTGCGGCGTTCTTACAGTATCGGTAAGCTGAGATTGTTACCTATATTGTCGGTAAAACTTTCTATTTTAACCTATAAATTCTAACTAACATCACATAAAAAATTTACAATGCCAATTTTAATCAGATTAAAATAATTTGCTATTACTATCCCGTAGCTGAGTAAAAGGCCTCAACATACATAAAAATATGTTATATTTATTATTGGACTGCCAGGAAGATATGTGCTATTTCTATAGTATAATGTACAGTTTAGCCCCGGACCAGTGACACCGATTTAACACGCTCCCAGTGCCGTCACGGTCCAGAGATCGGATCGTTCAACTGTGGCACAAGTGGCATATTGAAATACGCCGCCCGGCTGACTGTCCGTCCGTCACGTAGCCACTGCCCCGAGGAATCCCTTCAAAGTTATACCTATTTGAAATCCACGCTTCACCGGAAATCTGTCAATACTCATATTTTAATATTCACATATCCCAAATTTCTGATATATCGTAAAGGTAGAAATGAAATCCCAAACATTGTAAGAAATATGTAATATTTTTAGTAGAAGTGTTTCCACTCATTTGTCTAAGTTTTATTTTATGCTGAAACAGCAGGATCATCTTACAAAATAAATTAAATATGTCTACTAAGATAATTTACCCGCCACCCTTTCCCAAAGTTAACTTCATCGTTTGCTGTCACAAAGTAACTCATACAGAAACTAAGTTAACTTACCTACCTATATCTATTAAAATAAACATTGTATTGCAATGTAAACAGAAACTTAGTCAATCTATAAAAAGAACTAGGTTAAGAGAGACTTTATTGAAAACATGCTTAGGTATTTGAATAACTTGGAAAATTACAAATCTACATGTTAGTTAATGAGTATCCGTAGAAAGCATAAATTATTATTGTAAATAGTTTTGTCTTTCATTGCCGTCTATAGTTGTAAACTAATCTATTAATTTTACTGGCTTCAACTGCGCCCTCTCGGTTTACAGGAACATTGTAGTAAGTATCGTCGTAACTAGCGTATCGATGACTGCTCGGCTTAAAATCTAGTTGAAGGTAATCCCCCTCCTCCTTGCGCAACTGACCCTTATCCTTGCCGTCGTACCTTGGATCTTCGTATATAGTTATAGTCTGTTTTCTATGCGCAACTACAGGAGCATTTTTTGGGATTTCAGCGACTGGATTTGCCCGAGATTCTCCGTAGCCGTAGCCGTAACCATGGTTAGGTCCGTATCCATAGCCACCCTCGTGTCGCAAACCTCTATCATCGTAATAGCCAGGACCGCTATAATCCCTCTGCCAATCGGGTTCTCTTTCCCATCCAGGATCCCTCTGCCAGTCAGATTCTCTTTCCCAGCCTGGATCCCTTTGCCATCCAGGTTGATCCCAGCCTCTTCTATCGTCCCATTTTTGCCAATCCCACCCAGGGTCGCGATGATAAGTAACTTCGGGAGCTCGGTACTCATGCCGATCCCGTATGTGATCCCTGGCGTTATTATTTTGTGAATTGCGATACTTGTTATGACGTAATGTGTCATCTAAGTAATACTTTTTGCCATAGTCTTGACGACCATGTTGCTTTAGTCCTGTGTCACCATATCTGTTATAGCCGCCACCATTATAATTGTCCTTCACATATTCTTGACCATTATTATGGGATCCATGATAGCTCCTACCTCCCTGGTTGTCATGTGAGTTCAGTCTACTATTATATGCAGCTTGATCCCCTTCATCGTTGAAATCATCAAAAAAAGTACTCTTGTTCGATGACTCATCTTTGTGATATGAATTTTGGAATCCTTGGTTGTGATGTCCTTTCTTGTGGCCTCTCTTGAAACCCTTGGCTTCACTGTCCTCAGCTTTATCGTGTTTGCTGTTGTAACCTTTATATGCGTCACTATCTGAAGCTGATTTCGTATCATGTTCCTTCTTCAAATACTTCGCTTCGTCATTAGCTTTTGAATATTGGTTCTTGTGGTTATCATTAAGATGACTTTCATCTTGGTGTATTTTTTCACCCTTCTGCTTATCATGCTTGATTGACTCAGCGCCTTCATTGTGGGCTGCATCTTTTAAATGTTCTTCTAAAGCGTCTTTTATGGTTGATCCGTTCACAGTTGAAATTAACAAAAGCACACAAACAAACAAACTAAAACAGTATTTGTACCGGGGTATCATTTCATCACACTATAAACGTTAGATGTTACCAGTAAAGCGATACAACTTATAATAGGCGGGATTTGGATGGTATGAAGAGTTTTATATCGATAAAAATCGTGTTGGGCTTCACGGTCGATCAGGGCACAATGACAGGAACCACAGAAGCTGTTGTGGGAACAATGAGGCAAACAACTGCCTGGCCTGTCCATGACATGACATTATCGAACTAGAGGCACGCGGACGTTCTGTAGGACAAACCGATCGAGGTCAATGAAGTCCAAACGGGACGTTGACTAGAAGGTCATTGAATCATCAAAGCATATTTATTATGAAGTAGATACATATGTCACTTTTCCGCGTCGTAACATAGGAAGTATTTTGAGGATACTAGGTAAATGAGGAAGACAGATTTGCACCTACATACAGCAGGAGTAGGTATCATTGGGTACATAGTTGTGTAACTTAGGTTATAGGAAAAAGTAACTCTACCTATTAGTACCTAAGTACCAAATAAATTATGCCCCGAATTGCTTTATTAGGTATAAGTATTTCGATACATAGGTGCCTGATACTTTTAGGTTTTTATCCAGTATCTACCTTACAGTCAGTGTGACCATAAAGTCACACTCATCTATACTTACATAATAAAGCTGAAGAGTTTGTTTGTTTGAACGCTGTTATCTCTGAAACTACCAGTCGAATTTGAAAAAATAGTTTTCTATATGATAGCTACATTGATGACGAAGGCTATAAGCTAAATAGCATCATGCTCATAGCAGCATGATGCTAGATAGCATATAGCCTTCTAGGAATCATCCTAGGAGCTGGAAAAAGCGGGTGAAGCTGTGGGGCACAGCTAATTCCTTAGATATATTATAATATTAAAAATCTAGACATCAGGTCTTGGGAGAACTGTATAATTGAGTAGGTTCCTATTTCCGATAATAATTACTGACCATTAGTTGATAAAATCAAAAGGTTATCGAATCAAAAAATCGCTTTCAAACTGACCAACTGACAGCGCTGCCGATTACTCCAAATAATACTACTCATAAATGCAAATATGCACATAGGAGATCCTGATAGAATGTGTCTAGTCCAATCCAATTTATTATAAATCCAAGCATTGTTATAGGTAGGGCAAGTGACCCGGTTGTGGCCACCGACCCCTTTGTGGCCATTTAGAACTTAAAATCGTTATAACTAAGGCAAATACAAATATATTACTTCATGGTCTACGGGAATAAAAATAACTAATATTGGCAGCACTGATAGCGTTAACAGCTTTGATGGGTCAAACTTCACTTCAATCCAACAAGTAATTAGTTTTTGACGAGCGTCAATTGTTTTAAGTCTTAGCAAAAAGGCTAAGGCGAGCGGGTGAGTAATCAATGATTGTTTTTTAAATCCTTCTTATTTATTTTAATGTTTATGTTAATCCTTCATAAAGAATACACTGTCTAAGTGGTACTAATGTTAATTTATCGCTATTTGTTTATTAAGTGAGGTTATGAGAGCTGGCCACTAATGGAGCAAAATGAATGAATTTTCCCATCTTTGGCCACATGCCTGGCCAAAAGTGGTGCACGTGGAACCCCACTTTTGGCCATTTAGTTTTTATCGTGATTTTTCAACTTAATTACTTAGCTATTTTGATATAAGTAATCTATTCATTTTCAGAGTTACGATTATAATGCCTCCATCGAAACCAAATACTAAAAAAATAGGTGTCGTGAAAATAAAATTGTTCCAGTACCGCACCGCATAAAATAACATTAGCGTTGAACGCAATAAAGAATGGGATGCCTGATGAATGGGAATACAGACTGTTGGTCGTAAATTATGCGATTTTCGAATAAACTTTTTATTACTTTGAATTATCTGCTTTTTATTTTTGATGAATTTTGATGGCCAGAACTGGCACATGACTGTGGCCAGAAATGGGGTAAATCTGGCCAAAAATGGCACAAATTCCCATTTTTTTTTCTTTTCTACAGGATTATTTTTCCATTGAATCATTATGAAAAAAAATGTATCCTTAGGCTAGATTTATATATATTTAATCACTTTTTACAAGAAATATGTCCGTGATAACAAAAACTGTAAAATGATATAGCCTCAAAGTCTACAAAATTCTTAAAATGGCCAAAACCGGGTCACCTGCCCTATGTTATTTGTTGGCTGTCCGCAAATAACCTAAATATGTACATACATTAGTGTACATTATGGAATGCAATAAATATATGAATATGAATAAGAAAGCTAGCAAATGTACGGTGACCAGCACATCAAGTTACCACAAAATTTCAAATTTTCTCAGTTGATTTTGAACTTTATCATCAACAATTTAAGGTTTAAAATCATTTGGAGAAATTTGACAGTTTTGTATACCTTGACCTGCTGGCGCAAATTTTATTGCAATTTTATGTAAGTAACTGTTAACTCAATCTCTACCTACCCATATAAGTGGTCTGTATCGACTTTACTAAATCATTGCCTAATGAGTCTGGTGCTCCCAAGCGTGGCTGCTACGCTAGAGGTCCTGGGTTCCCGATTCCCTGGTCGGTCAGTGTTAATGGGTTTTTCTGATGAAATTCTCGCTCGCAGTTTCGAATTGTGCCCGGTTAATAGGGGAGCATTAGATGGAGCCTAAACATACCGGCGAAATGTGGGTGTACATTAGTACACCTCTGCCTAAACCTTCGGGGATAAGGGTGTAATAGTATGATATATGACTAGTATACCGAAAGATACCCAATCATTGAAATGAACGCGCGTTACTAGTTCTCTTCTAAAAATTTCACCCCGCGGTCATCTCAATCTGATAACGGCTGCTACGAGTGAAGATCGCACGATATTGGTGTTAGAGGTCAGCTAAGATTTCAACCGATTGAGCTAGTGGAGCAGGTATATTGTCATTGACTTCTGACTGTCAACAGTGTCAACTCATAAGGTCCTTAAAATGACAGAACTGTGCCGTAGGTTTCGTCTGGGATGGTACCATTCGGCCACTAAATATTTATGTGCTAAAATTATTGTTCAAGTAGGTCCCCAGCAGTGGAGATGAAACAACCTTGTTTTTTGTTGTGGTAGGGCCACGCTGTTCGCAGCATGAATGGGCCGGCTTGACCGGGGAAGTACCACACTCTCGCAGAAGACCGACGTCCGAGTAGTAGCGTTTCGTTACTGCGCTTCGTTCGGTGAGCGAGAGGACCGGAGGCCCAATTCCTCCTCCAATCCCCTTCCTTCTCCTTTTCTCCTTCCCCTCCCTTTCCCTAAATAGGCTCGGCAACGCATCTGCAACTCCTTTGGTTTTGCAGATGTCCATGGGCGGCGATGACTACTTACCATCAGGTAGCTCGCCTGCTCGTTTGCCGAGTTATCCCATAAAAAAAAAAAAAAAAAAAAAACCGTATGGTTTTAGTTAGGTCTCCGACCATGGTAAGAGTCCGACACGTGTGGCGTGTCGCCGAGAGGCGGAAGTTTATGAGGAGTTCCACATGTTAAAAAAAGGATAGGGTGTTTTTTTAAGCTTATAAAACTACTGGGCAACTCAAGGTCTCAAGATGACAATGGATGAGAGATATCAATTTTTTTTTTTGGCGTCTATAGGCTGTGGTTGCCACTTATCATCACTCAATAATCTTATTCATCACTGTTTATCATCATATCACTATAAAAAAATACTAAAATATAATAATGCTCTAGTTTTATCTGCTTTATAGATGAAAATCATATTTAATTACGATTCGAATTGATATAATTTCAAGAAGGGATAGTTATAAAAACAACAAATATTCGTATCAAATTTATTTACTTATTTAATACATTTTAACTCATTATAACTCAACTTCTTTATTTTAAATTGTGAATGAAACTAAAATATTTCCAGGAACTATAATAAATTTTTTTAACGTAACCGTTTACCGTAGAGTGTACACCACGACTTGCCGACTTGGAAAACACGTGAAAAGGCTCTATAGCAGATTTATTTTTCAAAAAAATCAGTTTCATGACGGTGAATTGTACCATTTTTTAAAAATAGGGTACATTAAAGGAAATAAAGCTATGTTGGTAAATTATAAACTTGTACAAAATATGCTAAATTAAGTACAAGGGATTTGCATTTCTACATCTGAAATCCTAAATCCATAAACGTAGGTAAAATGTATAGGAAAAGTATATCGCCTGTAACTTTTTGGAAGTGAAATTGGTACAGTATTAAAAAGCACAGAAATACAGTATCCGGTTAAATAAGCAATTATTAGTAAGTACTTAAATGCAATAAATCTGTCAAAAAAATAACTGAACCAATCTACTTAAAAAAACTAGTTAAAATCACTTATATTTCACATAAATTTAGTATACCAATACTTATAGCTTTCACAGAAACTTGTATAGCGAGGCAGGTATAATTTGTTATTGTTTGTGTGTAAAATAAACAACTGGGATCATAATGTTAAAGTTATTATTATTCCACTGCGAGAGATGGCATTACATAATGTATATCGGTATCTCTATCTATTGAATTATAAATGGAACTGAATGCATTACGACGCACCGTTAATTTCTTTGACACTCAACGAAGCAATCCTAGTCTTTAGTTCTTCGACCAGGTTCTCTCTGGCAACTTCGTCCTCTTGTCTAGAGGTAATGTTCCGAACCTTCACTACGCCTCGTTTTAGCTCAGATTCGCCTAAGACTATCGCGAGAGGAATGCCGTTTTCTTCACAGTGTTGCAGCTGTGTCAACATTTTTGGATTTTTCTTGTAAGACTGTTCCGTCTGGAAAAAAGAAATTATATAAGTATTAAGATAATTCATTCAGCCTATCATTGCCTACAAGTTAACCTAAAACAAGTTTCAAGCACCGCTCAGGTCATACTAATATAATAAAATCGTAAGTGGCCGATGTCTGTACATAAAAGATATTTAAGAAAAAAAATATGTGAAGTCTCTCATAAGAGCAATAGAACAACAAAACATATCTTTAGAATTTATTTTTCTGTGTCTGTCTGTCTCTGAGCATGTTTCATCTTGATACGACCTAAAAGCCGAGTTTTTGTAAGTAAATCCCTTTGTGACGCGGATGAAGTTTAAAACAACGGCTAGTGCAGTAGTTACGTCCATAGTGTAAGACAAGCTAGTTATTCTTCTTCTTATTACCTTAATGCCAGCATTCCACAGTTCAGCACAGATCTTCATGCGCTCTTCTAGGAAGTTTTTCTGCGCAGACGCAACGTAAACGTCGACGTCGTTAGTACGCACGGTGATATCACCGGCGGCCAGCTTAGCTTCCAACACCGAGAATATGCGCTCTACGCCGATACTGACGCCTACGCAGGGTACCTGAAAGATGGGAATTTAAAAAATATTGAATCCTCTTGGTTTATTTAAATTAAATTAATGTTGTTCTCACTACTCTTGTTCTTATGGTCTACACGAAGAAGTTAAGTAATCGCTTTCAAATAAAAGTATCGTTGTATGCGTTTACGTGGCTAGCAACAAGCATTTTAATTATCATTGTTTTTTGTGCATATCATTATCAACGCTTCAGCGACCTTATCTATTGAGTTACTCATAAAAACTGCATTTAGTATGCTTATTATTAACCTTATAATAATTATTGTCGCAATCAATACAACACGCTCGTAGCTATATTCGAAAAGTTCAGTATACTCGAAGGATACAATACAACACATATGTATTTTGTTTAGAAATTCCGAATAACACCTATCATATCAGCCAAACGAGAGAGATAATTTGAAAACAATAATATGCTTGAGCATGTTTAGTGAATTCACTAAAGGAATTATAACAGAACTATAATCAAAAAGAATTTATAACGCCATTACCGAAGAATACACGAAGAATTGCCGCCCAGCAGAGTTGGGTTAGGTTGCCGGTCGAAGGGTGACCAAACCTACCGCTGCCGCTGACTAATTAAAATTCGCTTCGCCAATTAATTCGAAAATGAGCCGTGCTTAATTAACAAGCATCGAAAATTATCGCAAGGAAATTAGGCAGCCGAATCCCAGGGTCAGCCAGACACGGGGAGACACACCATAAATACGGTTCCAGTCAGAGTTCGACTTAAGGCTAAACATTCAGCCTTGGGCGCAAAATTCAATTTTTAGTTGTTTTTTTACAAATAGTTCGTCTCTAACGCATTCTAATTACACGGCAGCAGAACTTGCGACATTAACAATAACTTTTTCACAATTAAGTATTGAAACTTTTGCTCGGTATCGTAAAAGATTTTGGTGTAAATTGTCAATTTCAGTCATTTCAGTATCTACAGATGTTACAAAAAATATTTTTGTTCCATGCGCACATCGAACAAATCTTGAGTAGCCGAGTGGTCGAATTGTTGTTGGTTAACTTTAACAAAATGTTGTGATTTCTCGTAATTGAACGTTGTCACGGCTCAGTAACTTTGCAATATATTAGTCGTTAGTCATGGCGCTGATTTTAACTTCATACACAACTGTTTCTAAGAGTATATTTCTAAGGAAACAATAAGTCGTAGCCAGGGTTTCTTTATCTATGTAATAAAATTTTAACAATGAAGCGTATGTTTTTTTAATAATAGATTTCAAGATCGAACTCCACAGCACTGCAGCACTCGTCAAATCTTCATTGAAAATAAATTAAAATTAGGCAATTATTACAGGAACTTTTGTATTGAATACAATACAAGTAATTGACTGCCTCATTAGTTTAGTGGTCCTAAGTGCGACTGCTACACTAGAGGTCCTGGGTTCGATCCCCAGGTCGAGCAAAGTGTTATTGGGTTGTTCTATGTTGTCTAATTCCCAGAAGCAGCTTGGAGTCTGGATTTGTGCCCGGTTAATGGCAATAGGCTCGCCCCCTATTACATGGGACCTAAACATACCGGCGAAATGTGGGTGTACTTAGTACACCTCTGCCTAACCCTTCGGGGAATACAGGCGTGATGGTATGTTACAAGTAATTGTGAAAAGACTAAAATGGCTGTTAAGCCTAATTTAAAATTAGTACTTTACCTGTTTATTTTTAGAGTCGAACATTCCCACAAGATTGTCGTATCTACCGCCGCCCGCGATGGATCCGACAGTTTGGTCTTCATTGCCGATTTTAATTGGCTCTGAAAGGAATTACACAATATGCTCTCAGTATAATAAGCATTCATCAAGGTGTATTGAATCAAGTTTGCGATATCATTTCGTCATCATAATGTTATTACGTCATTTAATTCAAACTATTTATACAAATTACAAGAAATAGTTTCATTAGTGCACGTCTCTACAAGAGGCCAAACATGCATTAATGTTTCCTTTATGCATTATCTCCAGAGCTGTAAAGCTTAGTTATAATCATTATGAATCCATCATTCGGAGATACACCAGAGCACTGTCCGCGTTTAAACTTATAACTTTTACAGTTTGTTCGAAATAAGTAAGCCGATCGGAAGTTGTCTGCAAGTTGTTTAGAAGAATAGAAAGAGGTGTAAAGAGGTCGTATATGTTTCACATTTCTAATCATTTTGTTTACTTATTTCGATATTTATGTATTAAAACAATTAAACGATTTTATCACCGCGATAGTTCGGAACGGCTAACTTCCGATCGGCTTACTTATTTCGAACAAACTGTATAAGACGATAGTCTAATTTGGCACATTATCTTGTCCTATTGTACTGGTGATATTTTTCTTACCTTCAAGTGTAATAGTGTAAAAAGCTTCAAGCAAAAAGTCGAGATATAAAGTTAGGTTTATGAAATAAATTCAACTTACGTGTCAACACTGCTTCATAAATAACTCCCGTATAATAATCTAATCCTCTAGCAAGACTTAGATCAAACAATATTTTATCCTTGATACCAAAGAGTTCACAGTACTCTAACAGCAGCTTGATGCCTTGCAACCCTTCCACGGCTGCCTTAGTTTTGGATAGCTTCTCATCTTGGAGAAGTTTTTCTGTTAGTTCAACGCCACCGTTTAGTCTGACATATTCGCCTATCCGGTCCGCGGCGTCAGGCGTTATACCCTTCTCGTTTATCATCTCTGCCCGTACTTCCTCCCACGGCGACTAAAAGTATTTTGAAAGGAAATGTTGTCAGAAAAGCATACCAGCTTCATTTTGACGGGCGAGTTAGAAGGCTTCACCAAATTTGTAATGGAATATGGTAAGAGTACATTTTTGGGATATTACTAGTGAATTAAAGTTAATACCTTTGGTACAGGAAAATACTGAATGTGCTTACTTTTTTGGTTTGCATTCAAACAGTGTCACAAATTGTGAACCCGTTGACGACGTCATTTAATATGTCTATAGCATGAACTTTATGGGTGTGTAATGCTATCTACAACAAGACTCACCTTGTCTAACTTGTCAACAGTGGAGCAAGTAGTTCTAAACTTGTCAGCTGGCACTCCACAAGCTTCAAACATTCCATCGAGGAGCCGCCTGTGGTTCACCTTCAGGACATATGTACCGATCTCTAAGGCATCTAATATCTCTGTGACCACCTTCAGGCATTCTGCATCTGGCACCATAGGGTCATACTGGCCAGCTATATCGAAATCCTGGAATAATTATAATTATGTACTTTCAATAATAATTAAATTTAATAGTTTTCTATTGAAACAACAATCCTTAATTGCTGTATAGTGCTAAATTACTAAGAATTGAAAAATATGCTTCATTCTCTCTAATTTTACCCCTTTTACCTACCTTTTACATACTTCATCTTTCAAAATAAACCAATTGCGGTCCGCGCTCGCCGCCCTTTCCCCACATCTCGAGCCTCACAGCGCGTGGGGCTATAAAAACTCTTCTTGCTCCTGCAGCTCTGCAGAGTTAAGTGCCGCACTCTACTGGTTGGACGACACCTCTAAACCTTCGCCAAACCCCCCTGAGCTTAACTCCCATTCTCTATTGTACATTCTTATTTCTTAACTATACATCACATACAGACATCTGAAGATACAGCAAAAATGCGTGAAGTTGTTGTTTTTTTTTTAAAGTTAATAGTGTAACAAACACTTACACATTGATAAAATTCCCTGTATCTGCCTCTGGTCATCGCTGGGTTATCACGCCGGTACACCTTGGCGATGTGGTATCTCTTCAAACTGTTTATCTTATTCATTGCTAAATACCGCGCCAATGGGACTGTCAGGTCGTACCTCAGAGAGAGAATCTCCCCTCCTTGGTCTTTTAAGTCATAGATTAATTTTGAATCCTCTCCATATTTACCAGTTAGCACTTCCTAGAGGGAAATAATGTCAACATTACTCCTACTTAATTACGCAAAATTTTGTATGCATCTTCATTAGTAATTAGTACTAAATGAAGATTAGTTTGATCAAGATTGTTTAGCAAGAAAACATAAGTTGCAGTTTACACATTGGAAATTTGTCTAGACTTGCAGAAACAATTGGACAACACAACTTTAATAAGAAATAAGATATCCTAGTTTGATATTGGTGGCAGGTTTTACAAAGAAACTGACTGCAAATAATAAATTGGTTATAAAATACCTACCTTTAATTCAAACACAGGTGTGTCAATACACTCAGCTCCATGTCTTTTGAAAACAGCAATAATCTTTTCTAGAACTCCATTCCTTATGCTCATCTGTTGTGGATTGTAGTCCCTTGTACCTTTTGGTGTTTTGAGGGTGAACTTCTGTGGAGCTGCATCCTCAGTACCAAGCTGAGCTTTTAGTGATAATAACTTTGCTACTTCCTCCTGAATCTACAAAATACAAATACATAATAAGATTTCTGTTTGTTATATTTAAGTGTTTTTTTAAGTTATTAAAGGCTCTAAAAGCAGTAGATCTGGTATTTTGTCTGTAGTTTGATACTTGATGAGTTGATGACACTTTAATACACACAACACTACAAAAAGTATTCAAAACAACTGTTTTTCTCCCTCGACATAATGAGTAATCATTATGTAAAATACAGAGGTACACCTATTAATTAACTAGCAAAATTAGCAGATCAAAGATTGAATAGACTAATGAGAAAGTAGTTATTCAATGGCTTTTTATACAGATGCCTAATAATAATAAAACTACAATAGACATTATTAAATAAAAACAATGAGCAGCTAATTGCTGAAATAAAATAAGAAAGAAGTAAGTAGGTCAATACCTTGCACTGAGATGTTGTTGCAATAAATTTTGTGAAATTGGTGCTGAGTACTGAGTTGTGTAATCGCATCACCATTGCATGGTTCTTTAAGAACCTGAGTACTTTGTATGACATGCTTCACTAATTTTATCTCTCCACAGTTACTAACAATATGCTATCTCGCCACCACAGCATTACTATGTTATGACCGGAAAAAGAAAATATTTAAAAATTTAAATTTTATGTTATCATCATAAATTTTGAAGAATTGAAGAGGTTGTGGTGACGAAACACATATGTGGAGATTCAATAACATTTAAACAATGTAACTCAAGGAGGGGTGTACCAAGAACCAAAATTTAAAAAAAAACATACCCCAGATTATTTACAAATAAAGCATCAAAAACTACATTGTATCAAAACTCTACACACCTGCTGATCAAGGAGTGTTATATTGTCTTTCTCTTTTTGCAACACTTTGGGAGGATTTAATTTGGGTAATAATGATACTTCAGAGTCACTGAAACTCCCCATATGATACCACCACCTCTTGATGTTCCTGAATTTTTGAAAATCGATTGTTTTTCCTAAACCATTCCTAAAGTCTATGTCACAGTAACTGGGAACATACCCACACACATAACTATACTGACATAAATGTTTATCAATCTCCGTTAAATTGTATTGTGAACTAGTCTTCTTTCCCTACAATTCAAATTTTGCATTTACTTTACAGCATGATGCAACAATATAACAATGCAACAATATGGTACCAATAAGAATCACTTTATTTTGTAAGACTCCACGTACCTTTTCACTTGATTCCTTTGCAGCTTTTAATTTCCTTACGAGATCACCTTGTTCTTTAATTTTTAAAAGAATAGTTTCTTGGTTATCTGCCATGGTTAAACTTGAACTCGAAATGTATACACGGACTATTCTCGTAGGGCCTCGGAGTAAAAGTGCTTGCTAAGAAATAATTACAGGCTCTCGGCTCTCAGTTGCGTTCCTTTCATTTTACAATCAGCAAATAGCAAGCGAGTAGGTACAGCGGAATGCGGATTCATTGGATTTGGGATTTTGAGGTTAGACATTATGACACTTGACTGACACTGACGCAGCTGACACCTGACAGTAAAATTATTTAGCATGATGTTTGTAATGATGTCTCTTTTACTCTACATAGAGTTTAATATTGTCATCACGCTTATATTCTAATAGTGCAAAATAAATATTTTAGAATTTGACTCAGACTAATTTGATAACAAAACTTTGACATTTCATTTGATCATGCATTCATGCCTTCGAAGATTCATGCATATTGAATATGATTTTATGAAAGTTAAACATACATTATGCCACCAAATTATTACTTTACTAAACGGCCTTGGGTGCCAAATTCAATTTTTCAGTGTAAACTGGTTTTTTATATCTTGACTATACAAAACCAGTTTAAACTGATCTCACAATTTATAGACTTCCCATACAATAAGAAGCCAGCGTAAACCGGATTTCTATAGCTTGACGTGCAGCCGTGCGTACGTGGCATTCGAAATTGCGACCAACAATAACGTTTTCACTAAAACTTTTGCTTAAAAATCGTTTTGGTAGGAGATTTAAGGTGTAAATTTTAATTTTTGGCCGAATCCTTTATTTTACACCAAATCTTCTGCGATAACAGTTTTTAAGCAAAAGTTTTAATACTCAATTATGATTATCTTTTTGTATTTTTTAGGCATTTTCCATGCAAAGATTATTAAGTTTCCTTCACTAAAATAACTCAATTGTGATTTTAATATGATGTACAATTTCGACAGCCATGAACATGGCTTCATATCAAGCTATACAAAACCAGTGTAGATTGTGTACCCAGAATGCTGTATAGACGAACAGTTAGCGAAAACTAAAAAAAAATGAATTTGGCGCCCAAGGCTGACGTTTAGCCTTTATTATAAACCGGTATTACTACAGACTAAATAATATCTATCTACTTATTTATGAACGCATCTCATTCTGACACAACAATCATTGAAGTTCTTAGAGAAGTCCAATTTTTTGAATAATGTAAGAATCGATTTAAATTATTCATGTTGAAATTGTTTATCAAGATATATATAATCGATTTGCTGTTTTTCAAAATTATAAAGAAATACCAACATCATCTAGTGGTAGTACGCTCGCACCTATGACAAATTTTCTTAGAGGACCTCAAGGGTGAAGTAGGTCTATGGCTTGTGAAGGTAGTCACGTCGCATTAACTTATATAATATACTAGTATAACAGCCTATACTTACAATTATGTGGACCATCAAGCCCGTATTACGTCAGAGGTGTACTAATGTACACCCACGGCGAACACGGGTCTACCATTTGCCATTAACCGGGCACAAATTCAAGCTCCGACATGCTAAGTGCTGAGAATTTCGTAGAAAAATCCAATAACACTGCTCAACCTGGGAATGTAACCCAGAGCATCAGCGTAGCAATAAAAAAGAAATATATATATATATATATATTTGGGTAGTTGCATAACCTCTTGTAACATTAATTAACATTTCATCATATTAACCATATGAACCATCTGGCGACGAATCGAGCACTTCGACGTACGACGTATACGCCTATACTCGTCATAGTACTCCTACTGTCACATCACATCATGCTTTTACAGTTGCGATATGACACGACGCCTCTAGGCAATGTATTAAATTTTGTAGTGACAACACGTTCAACCAGTGAAGGAATACTGTCCGTCTACGTGTTAATTTTTTTGTTAGGATAACTTAGTTCTACAAGTATCGGTTTATGTCAGTCGTGAACGGGGCCTTGAAGTCTGGCTTTAAGACTACATATAAAATTACCATTCTTCTTTTCATTATCATTCTTAACAATCTATAAATAAGCAACATCAACCGTTCTTTTTACGCTTCCGTACCCAAAGGATAAAAACGGGACCCTATTACTAAGACTCTGCTGTCCATCTGTACGTCTGTCACCAGGCCGTATCTCATGAACCGCCACAGTTAGACAATTGAAATTTTCACAGATGATGTATTTTTGTTGCCGCTATAACAATAATACTAAAAAACCGAAAAAAAATGTATTTAATTGAGGCCTTCAGGATAAACAATCCTGCCTTTGCCTTGCAGTGGGACACAAAAGAGGCTACATTAAAAAGTGGGACTCCCTTACAACAGACATAATTTTTTGCTGTTTTTATAGATAATGGTATGGAACCCTTCGTGCGCGAGTCCGAATTGTACTTGATCAGTTTTTTAATCTACGCATGATAACAAATAGGTAAGCGTGCAGTAGCCCGATTCATGTAATTATAACCGTAGCGATGTTGCAGCAACTTAATCGTTGAAACAGTTGGTGTGATGTGTTATGTGAATACGGTTTAAAGATATTTCAATAGAACGACTTCTAAATCGGGTCCGATCGACGGATATCAATACGAAAACTGTTTCAATGATTAAGTCGCTGCAACATCGCTACGGTTTTAATTACGTGAATCGTACTACATGCCGCTGTTAGTTAACCAGCAACTGCTATCCTGTAACGCAAGCAACATTAATTGGTAGTTTCACTCAACTGATACTGCCAAAATCATCATAATTAATCATCATAATAAAGTACCGTAAAAAAAAAACAATAAAAAACCGGAAAATCGATTACCTCCTATAATTAAAACGGGATCATCACTTGTATCCGTGTCACATCAGTGTCACTAGCGGTGTGCCGATTCGATTATTTTACTAATCGATTAATGGATTATGCGAACTAATGTAATCGATAATTAATCGATTATCAATCGATTTTCGTTCGATTACGAGTCCGAAATCAAACATTTCTTCAAATTGTCGTAAATAAAGATAAAAAAAAAAACTACTTACTCACTTAAATATTTAAAAAAAAAACAATATTTAAATTAAAGATCAAACAGAACGTAATCATTTATATATAAAAAAAATATACATGTAGAAATTAAACATCAAATGGCCAAATGGGTGAATATCAACGACGTCCATTTTTTGTCAATTTTGGTGACGAATAGTTTTCTTCAGTTTCGTGCAAAATAAGGTATTGGTATAAGTATAGAAGCTTCTAGCTTTGTACTTTTATTTTTGTACCAGGACCTTATTTTGCACGAAAACTGAAGAAAAATATTCGCCACCAAAATTGTCAAAAAATGGACGTCGTTGATATTCACGCAAATACTGAGCCCAAATAGACCTCAGTCATTTATTTATAAAAAAAAATCAATATTAAAAATTAACATCCAATATTACATAATCAGTTAATAGTACCCAGTCAGTGTCAGTCTCCACCCATTAGGTACTAAACTTTTTATTGGTGACTAGAGATGGGCGACGGGTAAATACCCAATTGGAAAATCTCCAGGTAAATTTCTATTTGGGTAAAAATTTAGTATTTACCCAGGTAAATACCCCACCACTGGGTATATATATCCAATAAAAGAAATGTAAACCTATCAACTAATGTATTATAAACAAAAGGCAAAAGTCATTTGTTCTGTGTAGTCGTTACGGGCTTTTCTGAGTTAAGTTTTGATTGTGTTTAGTCAACCTAAGCTTTTTTAAAGTCAGTGTAATTAACTAAAGGGGAGTAAAACACAAATGTTACACTTATTCAAGACGCGAGCACTTTTATCGTAAATTCAAATGAGAATGGGTGTAGAAATAGATGTCGGATTTTGTAACGGGTTTCAGATTGTAAACTTTAGTTTTCATTTGACACTTGTCGGTGAGTTGTAAATACTTCTTATCTTTTATTCTTATTATTTATATCCTATAATGACATATACCAACAAAATATCATCGTGGTGCAACGTAACAATCCCTACTAATATTATAAATGTGAAATTAACTCTGTCTGTCTGTCTTTCTGTCTGTCTGTCTGTTACGCTTTCACACCTAAACCACTCAACCGATTTTGTTGAAATTTGGTAATAGGATAGACAAAAGCTTGAGAAAGGACATAGGCTACCTTTAATTGCAAATAATAGTTTTGAAGGGGTTGAAATAGGGGGTCAAAGTTTGTATGGGAGTTCGTCATTTTTCAAGATAAAACCATGAAACTTTATATTAAAGCACTTGATATAAATAAATAAATATTTGTTTTAGCGTTTTTGAAATTTAGACCTAGGGATGAAATAGGGGATGAAAGTTCCTTTAGAAGTCCAAACAAAATTACGATTTCAAGTTTAGCTCCGGAACCAATTTTGACGAAATTTGGTATGATAACAGACTAGACCTTAGGAAAGGATAGGTATAAGCTGCGTTTATATTTCGGTAAATAATAAAGTTGGGCAAATTTTGTGGTCTACCCGAATAAAGAAGCGGACAAAAAGATATGTAAGGATAATTTGCAATGTCCCGCCAGAATTGGAAAAAACTAAACAATCAAAATCGTGTAGTCCACGACGGTGAAGCTGCGGGCGGAAAGCTAGTGGTTAATATATTCAGAATTGCTCGCTTTGCTACCATTATCACCCTAAGAAGTTGTAAAGAACATGTCTATATGGAATCATTCTTAGGAAAATAAGTTATAATAATTCGGGATTTACCTGGGTATTTACCCGCGTTTTACCCAAATTTCAATTTACCTGGGAATTTACTGGGTAGAATCCCATCTCTACTGGTGACGGGGATTCCCTTAGCAAATAGGGTTACCATAACTTAGTGTTATATTTTAATTATCGTATTAATAATCGATACCGCACACCACTAAGTGTCACTGTCAGTACAGGTTATCGCGCGAATGTCAATGACGTCAATGTCAAATCAAATATAATTTCATAATTCACTGCTGTTTCATCAGAAATGCAAATTTAAGAAATTAAAACCAATCAAATGAATCAAACAAAGCCTGGAAACTGAGCTGAAAACTTGTTGAAAACCTGCCAATCATAATTCTCAAGAATTTAAAATATTAAAATCATCGCCGAAAATATACAACAGAATATGAGAATAACATTATTACTACTTTAATGGACATAGATGAAATTGTGAAATGGATAGATTTGAATACATTGAAGCGCGGCTGTTTGAAGGTGAAAATTATCTCAAACGTGATAAAAATGTGAAGATATACGATGGCGATGATAAGGTTGTTTCTTAATTCCTTATTCTTTTATTTAAATTATTGTTTATTGTGATCACATAACATCTTTTCAACACTGATGTCTGATCTGCAACATAGTATATGTCTAGTACATACCTTAGATATTTAAAAACCTTGCTAATGTTACATTTATAAATAAGTTGGTCAGAGAAGGCTACTCTCTGACCGTGAGTAGCCTCAGTTAATATGTGTATTTCCAAAAAAACCCAAGTTTGATCATACATTTCTGAATATATTAAGTACTAGCGTTCCGCCCACGGCTTCGCCCGCGTGGTTTATTGGCTTTTCTATACTAAAATATGTATGTATTATACATATAAACCTTCCTCTTGAATCACTCTATCTATTCAAAAAAACCGCATCAAAATCCGTTGCGTAGTTTCAAAGATTTAAGCATACAAAGGGACATAGGGACAGAGAAAGCGACTTTGTTTTATACTATGTAGTGATTTCATACAATTGTTTTAGACTCAGTTCACGGATGGTGAAGTAGTGCTTACCACGCACAGGATCTTATGGGGAAAGCCAGGAGATATTCCTAAGGGACTGGTTTGTCTCTCGCTACATTTATACTATGTTTTCTGTATAGAAGAAGAGAGTGGTGGAGTATTTGGTCTTGGTGGGCCTAAAAGGATATTATTGCACCTAGGACCTGCTCTACCAGGTAATATTTACAATCAAATCATCACGCCAGTATTCCCCGAAGGTTTAGGCAGAGGTGCACTATTATACACCCACATTTTGCCGGTAATTTACAATCATATACACTGTCATAAGACAAAATGACAATCAAGACAATATTCTTTCTTTTGAGTGTCAAATGAGATGAAGCCATGTACACAACTTATAAAACAGTGAATAGTAACCCCGTGTTCCCACTGATGACAAAACATGTTGCGAACATCTATCTTACTCTATCTAACTCTCAAAGAGTGAGTGGGATAGGTAGCTGTTTGCGACATGTTTTGTTAATTAATGTGTACACTAATAATACAAAGAGGAAGGATGTTTGTTTGTAGTAATACAAAGTTTATCACTACAAACAAGCAAAGAAATCTTTGATAAACAAAAAAAATAATTTGTGATTTGAACAATGTGTTTGTTTGAATTACAAACAAATCTTTGGCTACTGAAACAATTTACAAAATTCTTTCACAATCTGAAAGCTACTTTATCTGGACATAACATAGGCACTTGCATTTATTCATAGCTTGCATGACATTTATTTTAGTAATAAGATTTTAGTCTAAAATATTGGTATTTGTAAAGCAATTATTTCTTAAGAAAAAACACAACCAAGTTCCTTCATATGCATGCTGACCAATTACAAAACAAAAATATAAACTACAAAAATATTGATCTTTAGTAAATAAAGATGAAGTGAAGATGAAGTGCAGTGATAGCCTAGTGATATGACCATTGGACTGCCAAGTCAAAGGTCTCGAGTTCGAATCCAAGGCACGCACCTCTGACTTTTCGAATTCATGTGCATATTAATAATTAATTATCACGCGCTTAAACGGTGAAGGAAAACATCGTGAGGAATCCTGCATGCCTGAGAGATTTTCTTGAGGGCATCTGCCAACGCGCAGTAGGCTAGCGTGGTGGACTATAGCCTAATCCCTCTCGTTCTGAGAGGACACCCGTGCCCGCAGTGGGACAATGTAATGGGTTGATGATGATAATGATGAAATAAAGATAAATGTCTGCAGAAGCATTTATAGTAAACCTATCTAGTAGAATCTGTCTGTGTATAAAAAGCGAAAGGTCACTCATTGTCTACTCCTCCTTTAAGGAGAAAATGTGATTGCTGTATTAAAATCAAAAGTAAATCCTATGACAATGCGAGTGAAACTAGGCACCAGCTCATAATTATTATGAATAAAACCTACAATCTGGGAATTTAAACTGATTATGTACCATTGAAAAATCACAAATAAGTTGGCGAATAAGGTATCATCTCAATGTTAACCCACCATAACATACATACCATCATGCCTGTATTTCCCAAAGGGGCACAGGTGTATGTACACCCACACTTCGCCAGTATATTTAGGTTCTATGTAATAGGGGGCAAGCCATTAACTGGGCACAAATCCAGACTCCAAGCTGCTACTAAGAATTTCATAGAAAACCCAATAACACTTAACTTGGCCTGGGGATCAAACCCCTCTAGCATAGCAGTCGGACTTAGGACCACTAGACTAATGACCCAGCCACAATATATTGTTACCCACTAAGTAACAATATATAGTTATGTTTATCAGATTATGTAGGACATAAGCAATTGTGCTGACCAATGCTAATTTATATTCATGAAATACATAAGTTGTCTGACTTCTAGAAGTTAATTATTCAACTTATTAATTCAATTTCAGGTAAAAGACCTGGTCCAGCAGTTGTTAGTCCATTCCATTTTGTTAAATTTTCTTTCAAGGATGGAATTGACCAAGTTTTTTATAAAGCTCTTACTGATGCCGTTGCTGCCAAAGCATGGGAAAGACCAACTCCTATTGCCTCAACAGTAAATGCACAAAGCCCAACAGCATCTCCAAAACCTTCAGTCACCCCTGTCAATTCTAAAATTCGATCAGGAATAGTTGGTATTGAAAGAAGTATAGAAGAGCAACATAGGGCAACTGATGAAAGTATAACTGTAGCATTTCAAGATTTAAGAAAACTAATGGAAAAAGCTAAAGATATGGTTGCCATTTCGAAAAATATATCTACTAAGATTAGGGTATGTAAGTGTATATATCGCATTTCTAGTAAACAAAATTTAGCTTTTTATGAAATGGCTGTTCTAAACTTAAAATTGTTATAGGATAAACAAGGTGATATCTCTGAAGATGATACAGTAAGATTTAAAGCCTATCTCATGAGTTTGGGTATTGATGATCCAGTAACTCGAGATGCATTTAGATCAGATTCTGACTATTATTTGGGACTTGCTCAGCAGATTTCTGATATGATGGTTGCAGTACTTATGGTCAGTATTATTTTTAAGTTGGAATTAGATTTCTGTTTAATAAATTATATGTATAGTACTCATTTAAGCATAATTTGTGTAATGATAGCTGATAGGTACATCATTCTCATTCATTATCATCTCTTTTCCTTTCACGTGGATTTGCGCACGCAAACGCCACCCGGAGTTCACGCACCATACTGAAATGTTGTATTAAATAAATGACACACATGCAAGTGACAGGAGTACTTAGCCCATTCACTTGGCTAACTATTACATTACCTAATAAAATAAATATATGACTGAAGTTACAAACATCTGTTATCTAGGATTGTGGTGGCATAATGTCACTAGCTGATGTATGGTGCAGAGTAAATAGAGCCAGAGGACTAGAACTCATATCCCCTGAAGATCTCTTGAATGCTTGCAAGTGAGTGATTGTATAAGACTATGAAACATGTCATATGTCTTCAGTTCATTATACTTTTTAATTAATTTTAGATTGCTGCAGACTATTGGTGCTCCAATGTCTCTAAGAAAATTCCCTAGTGGTGCATGTGTTCTCCAACTAAATAGTCATCGAGATGAAGAAGTAGCTAGAACTACAAGTGAACTGGTAAATGCTCAACATAACAATTTTTATTTCTGTAATATTGTAAAATGTTAAAAACCAGATACCAGGAAAATCTGACCGAATCTTTGACGCTTTACTACCTAGTGACTACACCATGTAGTCTCTAGTTAGTAGTTCCTCTTCTCCCTTACATATGGCCAGGCAAAGGATTCATCTAGCATTCTCCCATGACCCTGAAACCTGTTCCAATCCCATCACATCAGCTAGGGACTGGCAAATACAGAAAGGTTCTAAAGATGTATAGATAGAAAATACTATTAGATACCCCCATAATGAATCGATGGACCCTAATAAACTGCTTGTCAGCATTATTGTATTATTGCATGGATTGCATTATTGTATTATTGCATTATTTATTATAGCATGCTATTTCCGGTCATGGCACTAATTCCAAGGATTTTTTTAGGGTATAAATATTATAATTATTATTTTGACTAGTTACAAAATACATATTTTCACATTTGTCTCCCATTATGTGGGGCAGACTATATAATTTCCACTTGCGACAATCTTAGCACACCACTTTCACCTTCACCTTTTGATCCGTGTTCAATTACTTCCTCATGCATGATCATTGGTTAAGGGACTTTAGGGTGTTCTTAGTCCAGTCTTTTTTGAGAATGCCCATATTTTGGTTGTGGTACATGTTCCGAGGTCAGCCCCTTCAAACTCTTCCATCTGTACTTGCCATGTGGGAACTTATGACACTTGATTGAGTGTCAGCAATATTATTATTATAAAGAGGTAAAGTGAGGTTGTAGGAGGTAATCTTTAGTATATAATCAAAGCTTTGGATCTACTGAACCAATTTTGAAAATTCTTTCACCAATAGAAAAAGCTGCATTAATCCTGAGTGACATAGGATACGTATTATCCCGTAAAATGAAAAGAAACGTATAGTCCACGCGACCGAAGCCGCGGTCGGACAGCTAGTTATGGTAATATTGGTTGACTTTTTCAGCTTGAAGAAAATGGATATCTGACACCTGTGAAGTTATCACAAATAGCAAATGTTTCCGTCCTACTCGCACGCGAACGTCTCTTCACCACGGAGCGACTTGGCATGGCATGCCGAGACGAATCCATTGAAGGTCTGGCTTTTTACCCCAATCTCTTCCTAAGAGAGGCTTAGGAAAAATATTGTTAATACATATGTACTGTTAATGATAATGTAAAGAGTTTATTACAATTAATTATTTACAATACTAAGGTGTTTAATTTTTATGATAAAAATAATACAACAATTCAAGCACATACAGGTTTTATTAAATTTGAAAGCATGGCTTTAACTTCACAAAAGCTGGCTTCTTGATGAATGTGACAATCTATTATATAAGTACATCATAATACAAACCACACCTTATTAATTCCATATCTGTAAACCATCTCTCAAAATATTCTCAATCTTACATTAAAGATAAAAACATAGTTACATATACTATATTAATCCTTAGCACAAGATATGATGAAAAACATTATTTTAATACATAGTAGAACTTACATAGCAAAAAGAAATGCAGTTGTATAGCAAGCTCTACAACATTTTGTTTCGTACATACAAAAATAAACCTAATTTACGAAAGCTATTTAGAGTCTTGCATAGAGTGATCACAGATACATCAAAGACTATGAATCAGCACTATTATTAAAAACACTTGGCCACCTATTTAGTAAACGAAGCAGTATATTATGTACTTTCATAAATACCTACTACATCTAATTGTAATTCCTATTACATGAATTTTAATACTGTAATTTAGAGACTTATTTAAAGCCAAACAGCATGAAATCGAAATGTGCCAGAAAAGAAAAAAAAAACTAAGTCTACATTAAATTTGTGTCATCTTCGGAATGTGTATCAAAGATAGTATTTAATACTCAATTGCACTCTTAAAGTCTTTTGGTAATTGATTTTGCTTACCACAGCATTCCCAAGCTTTAAACTCATCTAATGAGCGAATACTTTCCACAAAGCATTCAACTCCCCTTACAAATGGCAGTAACATTTCGTCATTGATGGTTTCTGAAAGTTGATGCAGGAATGCTATATTTTTGGCAAGACCATCCTTTATCTTTGTAGTCAATGGACGCGCTGTACACTCCAATGAACCAAGCTGAAATAATGAATATCAGTAAGTAGATATCTATACATAGTTATATTATTCAAATAATAAAATAAAAACTGGCTAATATCTGCACATAGAAGATAAAAAAAAAGAATATAAAAAGAACAATAGAAACGAAATAAGCATTGTTGTTTGTTTGTTCACTCATCACATAAAAACTACTGTACAAAATTGGAAGCAGTTTTCATTTATATTTCTGGATAAACTTAAAATCTGGTGCATATATCATTTTGATAAACCATGCAGAAGCAAGTTATAGTAAATCCTTTTTATCCCAATTAAAAAAAGAAATTTCCTATAGTGGCAACTATTCTACAATTTTCATAAATGAATTGGCACAAAGGCCTCTGAAGCCATGTCAAAAATATTACAAAAAAAATCATGAATGAATGATTCTCAGCTTTTCTAATACCTACAATTCTTAAAAGAATATTAAATCTTACTTTGTCATCAATAATAGATTGTTGTAAACCAAGATAAAGGTTTAGACATTCTGATAAAGACTTAACTTTATCTGGTAGGCGACCAGTTTTATTCCTGGTGATGAGTAGATCACCAACCTGTAATTAAATATATTTATTTTTTCTTTTCTGCATTTACAAGGGCATATTACAAGATACCTACATTAAAAAAATATTACCTGAGTGTCAAACACGGAATTCAATTTCACATTATGCCTATGATACAAAGAATCTGACACAATCCTTGAACCATGGACTATCTTCTTTGGAGTCTCACTTTCCAGAAGTTTCTTCAATCCAGCATCAAATGCATGATACTCCATGACTTTTGTATCAAATATATAAATCTGTTGTGGTGTGGACAGAACCAAGATTGGCATTTTACATTTTCTTCCCATACTTGCACCATCAGTGCTTAAGCCTATATAAGTGTACTGGCTCATATCTTCTACTGCTTCATGAAAACTCTGATCAACTTGATTAATGTACTTGTATTTTTTTGCTATCTTTATGATGTCTTCACATTCTTTTTCAGATATTTTTAAACACTTTTGTTCATTTGGGTCTTTCAGTTTAACAATATCCCTGACATCAGAATCATAATAGTGTAAAATACCATCACTTGGGTTTCCTTTAGGTGATTCCTTAACATTATAAAGAGAAATTTTAGACTTATCATTAGTCATTCCGTAAAACCGGCCTTCATGTATTTCACTGTTTTTGGTATGAACTTGTAATAGTTCACCTTTCATGTATATGTTGTCCATTTTGTGATGAGATGAGGTCGATATAATACAGTGATAATATTTAGTCCTTTTTGACAGGTTTGGGTCTTTCAGTTTTTTCAGAGTCACTGTATGCTCTGTAAATGTACAGTCCAAGTGTAACGTGTAGCACGACTACAGCAACCACAGCAGAATACACACTGCTCGTAATAGGTTCCAATCGTAACACTCCATCAAATAATACACTCTTCGCAGTGAAGAAGGAAAGCACTGGCACTACAATAATGATCAGGCAGTATTTTATTACTGTCTGAAAGACTTGGAAATCGGGTAGGTCCTGAAAGTAGGTTATTATTTTGTAATAATCATGTGAAAAAAGTCTATAGATATGTCAATAAAAATGTTAACGATTATCTACTTACATTTGCGCGTCCTTCAATCATCATAAAACGAAAAGAAAATAAAATAAATTATTAATTGGAGAAAAAATAATTACAGCTACCGTCAGTCACAAGTTTCATCGGTCACAAGAAGAATGAATGAAGTTTTGTTTCTGAGAATGAATTTATTGATTTTCTTCTACACCAGAGTACAGGGTAACCACAGACCTAAATTAATTTTTGTTAGGGTAAGTAAGTTTGTATAAGGTAACCGGTAACCTATTGAAACAATTCGCTAACTGAACGAAGAGAAAATAATAATTTTCTTTATTCGTCTCTCCTTGGGTGCCAAATTCATATTTTTTTTGGTTTTTCACAAATTGTTCATTTAAGACAATGGAAATTGCGACATTAGCTTTATAATGTATTATACTTTGTAATGTACTTTCCACCCACGGCTTCGCCCGTGTGTTTTCTTGACTTTCCTGTACAATAATAATGTGATAAATGAAGAACCGCTCGACCGATTTTGTGCAAACTTCACATAAGTAAACCATCTACTAAATAGTCTAAACAAAGCCTGAACATTTGGTTTGGATAGGTGAGCCCGTTTCTTGAGTTATAATGTTTATCTCGTAAAAAATATTACAAAACCTTTACTTTTTCTTTTTAAAACTTCCTGCCACAAGTATATCTTCCTGTATTTTAAACCTTTAGGTTTGTATTCATATAAATACCTACCTTATTTACCCATGACTGCCTCATTAGTCTAGTGGTCCTAAGCGCGACTGCTACGCTAGAGGTCCTGGCTTCGATCCCCAGGTCGAGCAAAGTGTTATTGGGTTTTTCTATGAAATTCTCAGTAGCAGCTCGGAGTCTGGATTTGTGCCCGGTTAATGGCAATAGGCTCGCGCCCTATTACATTGGACCTAAACATACCGGCGAAATGTGGGTGTACTAAGTACACCTCTGCCTCTTCGGGGAATACAGGTGTGATGGTATGTTTTATGTTACCCATAATATCGGCGAAAGCATAAAAATTAGCATCAAGGAGCAAAATTACTGTAGGAATATAAGTGCTCATGTAACGTACCTACGTATTGTTAACACTTTCGCTGCTTCACGGTACATGCCCATGAAAGGATGATGAAAATTTATAGCGGGGATATTTATAAAGTGCTAAAGTGTATAAATATTAGCACGCCATATAAAATACTCTCACACGAATAACACAATGGTTCTAATCGATATAGAATAGTATGTCCGCACCACACATGTACGATAAAAAATTGAAACAATGTTAAAAATACAATCTGGTATTCTATTAATGTATTTGGTAAGTATATTTACTTTGTCTGTAACGTATTTATTTGCAATAATTCATGTGTTATGCCTTCCATTCGTCCCACAGATGGCATCGTATAGCACTTTAATTGATTTTAACGAAGTTCAAAAGAATATTTTACAGTGGAAGAACCAGAATTTGTTCAATTTTAGTGAGGTTAGAGCCTATTTTCCATTCCTACTCGATACATAATTATTAATTTTGATTTTGGACAACGTTTGAGAACCATGATTATAATTATGTTCAACAGATTGGAGTAACAAGTAATGGAGGTTTTGATCTAAGTGAAGTGAAAAATAAAATATTACAATGGAAAACTCAAAAGCTAGCCGCTCTATGTCCTACTTATGGGTAAGTTAGATATGATGTTATAATTACAATATTGATAGCATATTTCAGCATCGCGCAAGGGTACTCAAGTACTTTGAATGGTGGTATGATTTGATACTGAACGAGAGTTGTGATATATATTTTAGGATTGCAGCAGATTATCCCTTTTTAGCAACATCCGCCTCAGAGTCTGAACGCTAAATAGCCTATGTCTTGACATGGTATCTAACAACGTTATGGTTCTAAGTTTCTAATTCGTGCTTATTCTAATTACAGTCCACAACTACAAAATTTATTGAATATCGTATGCAGCACATCACAACCAACAAACGTTACCCAAAGGGATGCTTGTATTTCTTGCTTTTCAAGAGTGACTTCAATGCCTGAGGTGCCTATTTTTTGTTTTGTTTATTAAAATCAGTGGGTAATATAACTTACACGAACTAAATCAAATTGCCAAACATTGTAATAATCACAAAATATAATTTCCATGTTCAGGGACCTCAAGAATTAAATGCACTCAGTGTTTGCGCTGTACAGTATTTCACCAACTCATACGCAAGCTGTGCTACAGCACTTATGGTAAGCATCTATTTAAAATTATTGAATAAAAGTGAAAAATCACTGTAGTACTGACATATCAATCACCAGTATACCCCGAAATTATGAAGAGCCCAGGGATACAAGAATAATAGAATTGAATTTTCTGTTATTTGTTACTTGACGGATTAAACACTACAAACATGGCGGGCAGTTTGCTTTTAGGGATTCCGGTAACCGTTAAGAATGAATTTTGTATAAGGAGATTTAATTGATGTCACCAGTTTGCTTATAATTGACCTTAGTAATTTATCAAAGCTACATAGTTACGGCTTAGTTAGTAGGTAATGACGGAGGGAGTTAAATTCCGACATGGGAAAAATATTTGTGAGCCAATTTATGTTATTCTGGGTCTAGGCGATTTGTATGCAAGGAATTATTTATGTTTGTAATAGTTGCCAGGATACAGAAGACGAGATATTTTTGGCAAAAAGGAAATACCCTGGAATAAACTTCGGACAAACTCGTGTAAACAGGGTTTTAATGAAATACCCAGAAAAAACCCCATGTAGGGGTGTATTCACTGAATGTTGGACTTAGAACTAAACTACCACTAGAAACTAAAGGGGCAGTTTCTATAACAAAAGTTTCTATTCGTCTGCTTAGGTAGTTATATTATGTGAGTAGATATTGCTAAAAATAAGTAATTGACTCTGCAGGCACTGTCTACATCAGCGTTAAATGTACAGCCTTCTGGCTGTTTCATGGGATATTGTGATTTTGTTCGATGTCTTAGAAGAGCCAACTCTGTTAATTTGGTATGTACCTATGTTTAATAATTTATCAACCACAAATCCAGAACAGACTGGAAATCCAGACCAACTTAATACCACTAAGTTGGTCTGGACTTCCAAGTGAAGATGCTCTAACAATATCCTTACTACTTACTTACTGTATTACACCATGAACTGGTAAAAGTTATATCTTAGTAATTTAATTAACATTATTCGTTATTTACAGATCACACAATGTACACGAGAAGCCAGAACGGGTGTTAACATTACATTGGATGCAGATAACGTCAGATTTTATAAAAATGTTACTTCTTGTATATTAGCAAAGTCACGGTGTGGTACGTTCAATCCAATTACTGGTGAGCCACAAATTCCTGGTTATACTTCAGCAGGCACACGAGTTAGCAACGCTCTACAACTTTCAGATTCAGGAGAGCTTAGAGTTTTAGCTTTTTCTGCTAATACACCGGTTACCAATTCTTTTTGTACAATATCCCCTAATTTGACACAGTCAAGTTGGCTTACAAATGTGTGTTAAATAAAAAACCTATGACACCATATACATTTATCTCTTGTATTTTTTACTTCTTTACGAAGAAAAAAAAAATCAATCCTCCCATTACTGCTGCGAATCAGCCCAAATCTTGTTCAATTTTATGGATTATGGAGGTAAGAAAGTTCCAGCAGCAGGTCAAGTGGACTCAACGCTGATCATTCGATTTGAAGAAAGCTATATTTGGAGAGAATCCAAAAGTTGCTCACATTGCATCTGAAACTAAAACATAATAACTAAGTATAAAAAAAGATAGAAAACAGAATAAGCAAGTACCCACTTTCTTCAAAAACGATTATAAACATACTCCATTTAAAAAAATATATCAAACTGAAACAGTGCCTTTATTTTGTTACAACAGCGGCCTTACATCCATAAGTACATGTACCCCGACGGAGGAGACGCTACGCCCCATGGCAAGCTAGGAAGTAGGAAGTATGAAACTAAGCCACAGATTAACTAAGCTCATAGAGTAACTTATTAGACTAAGCTTTCTCTTTACTCTTTAGAAATGTCAATGTCAAACTGCACTGTCTTCATACTGTCTTGTATGTTTTTGATTGACAATTTATGTCAAAGTCACCTGATATCCTGATTGATAATTTCTGATTTCAAATGTTCAACTTTTCAACCCTTCTTGATGAGAGTTACAATAGTACATCTGTTGTAAATAATTTTAATGTGTATGTGTAAACTGATATAACTAATAATTTGATAAATAAAGAAACTGTATTACGAATTATATTTGCAGAAGAAGTGCATTCAGGTTAGTAATTTGCTTCTTTTGTAGGTTTTGAGTTCCACCACAACTAAAGTTTTGAACTTTTTGACATGTTGATGTAACTGTTGGTTACCTACCTATTGGCCTCAGGGGCAGAGTAGGTCTATTCTAATTATTGAACCGATAAGACGAAAGACGACATGAATGTAAGGCCAGTTCAACAGAGGTGTGAACCTCTGTTGAACTGGCCTTACATTCATGTTTTGAATAAGCAGGGAGGTATCTGATTATTTCACTTTGTAGAAAAGCCCTAAGGCGACTTTGAACAAGCTTTGATCAAGAAAATGAACACACTCTGTTTATTTGTATGTATGTATTTTTATTAAACTTTTAAAAGTTACATTTTTAAACAAGGCCCCACAAAACCGTTTTCACGGTTTGTCTGTGGGAACAGAAAACAATGTGTGAAGGTGCTTTCATTGTCTAGTTTTGCATATAACATGATAAAATAATTACCTCTTTGGAACAACGCAATAGTCTTAGGTCTATTAATATTATAAAATTAAATGTGAAGGTTTGTATGAATGTTTGTTATTCAATCATACTAAAATGACTTGATGGATTCTGTTGAAATTTAGCATATAGGTAGTATATAGAACATACTTGGATGAAAGGTTGGATTAAATTCTGAACTTTATATAGACCAAGTCATGGGCAGTAACAAGTGTTTTATAAATATTTCAATGAAAGATCAACACTTGAGAATGAATGGTTTGACTTATATGGCTCATTTGCTTTTGTTGTGTTCTTAATAGTCAGAACATGGTTTTCATTATATATTTTTTTAATCCTTAACTCTGCCCCTAAGGCTACTCTCTGACCAAAGTCTGTACTTTAGATGGGACAGAAATGTAGACAGGTGAAACTGTTCATGGGTTGCTCGTTTTAAATAAAAACATTTGAACTTGGAATTTTAACACATCACATATTGTACTACATTTTATCAAAGCCAAGTGTATAAGGTCAATTGATAATATGATTTGAAGCCATTTTATCAAATCTAATGATAAGTTTAGACCAAAACTCCCTACAATGTAAGTATATGATAGCAGCTTCATCATCATCATCATCATCATCATCAGCCCATACTCGTCCACTGCTGGACGTAGGCCTCCCCTAGTGATAGCAGCTTGACGCATTGATATTGTTCGCAAAAGAATTTCTATGGTGTGTTCACAGTCATTCACCCAGTATATATATGTTTAGGAAAAAAGTAAGGTAAATGCTTCCTGTCTTTAAATTTCTGAAAAACAATGATTTTGCTCTATTTTCATGTATATGATAATACCAACTCTGATAGTAGACAATAACAGCTGATTTATTTTTTCCTGGTAGTATCCATTTGAGCATGCTAGAGGAAGAACCCCTCATTTGTCTGAACATAGTTTATCATAAATTATAATAAAAATCCCAAATAATTCTTAGATTTATTTTCTGAAATAGTTTTACAAAACTTGGCTTTTACTGTTTTAGTTTTCTTTTTTATTTTCTTTGTTAACTGAGTTGAAGTATCTGAGTCAGAATTATCTGATATAATAGGTTTGGCATTAGATTTTTTCATCTGTACAGCAGTTGTAACAATAGCACCTTTTTTGAAACGTGACTTAGCTTGTCTGTTTTCAACAGGAGCATTATTTTTCTGTCCCTGTTGAGTGTTCCGAGGTATATCGGTAAAACTTGTATTGTTTTGGTATGGAGAACTCTCCAACTTATGTTTAAATCTGGAATAAGAATAATTTAATTAATTATAACTGCCTCATTAGTCTAGTGATACATACCATGTGCGACTGCTACGCTAGAGGTTTGTCAGTAGCAGCTAGGAGTCTGGGTTTATGCCCAGTTAATGGTAATAGGCTCGCCCACTACTACATGGGACCTAAACATACCAGCACAGTTTAAGTGTACATTACTACACCTGTGCCTAATAGTTGAGAAATACAGAGTGATGGCATGTTATATGTTAATTAATTATTAGTCCAGTCTAGAGGTCCATTTCATTTTAGTTTAAGAGTTTTCTATAAAATTCTCAGTTTTCTCAGTGTTAGGTTTTTGCCTGGTTAATGGCAATAGGCCTGCACTCGTATTACGTAGGAATTGTAACCTTTTGAGTAACACAGGTGTGATGTTATGTTTATTGAACGAATTTCAACAAAATCATAATTTTCAAATCAAGATAATACATACATTGGTACTTACTTTCCCTTTTTTTTCCAAGGTTTAGGCAATTTGTTCATAGGTTCTAAGATATCGCTCATAGAATTTGGCACTTTAAGAGTGAGTTTTTTGGTCTTGGACTTTTTTTTCTTTTTGTCATCCTTTAACTTTTGTTGTTCTTCTTCAAGTTCTTCCAATTTTTTGGAGCAGGATCTAAGAATATTATATACATATATTATTAAACTTGCTTTTTAAGCTATTCATGATTGTAACTAATATTAAAATAAATAACCTTAGCAAAGCTTCACTGTCAGTAAAATAGGAATTCATTGCAAAACTTGATATGCCCCAAGACAATGGACCTTTCTCATCACTTTGAACACCGGTCCATACATTTCTCTTTAATGTAGTTAACTTTACCTGTAGTTCAGATGGTTGAGAACTTCTACTTTTTACATCAGATATGCGCCTGGAACAGACAAGTAGAAAATCTTTTAAAATATTACAGGTTAGTAAATATCGTATTTGCAATTTTCCCGTAACTTTTTAGAATTTCTTAATTATTAAGTCTCGTTAAAGAGGTAGTAAAGTACTAATGCTAATGAAAGCAAATTTAGAGTTGAAAAAATAGTTTCCCGTAGGTATAAACTGTAAACTGATGGGCTATCCATGTAGTATAGATATGAGAGATCAGCCTATTCTGAATTTGTATAGCTTGTTATGTAGCCATGTGTATGTATCTTTTGGAGACTAGTTTAATTTAAAATGTAATTTTATTGCCATACTTTGCTGGTGGTAAACACCTGAATTGATGCCAAGATGAAGGATTTAGTCTTGCGTTCTCTGTCGTTTCGTTAAACATTGACACACTCCGCGGTCTTCTACATTTTGAAGTCTTTTCCTGATCTGATTGATATGGAGAATCACTTGTCTGAAACAGTACAATGCATTCAATTTCTATGGTGAACACAGCGACATCTATGTTGAGGCAATTTATCAGACGACGTCATCGTCAACACAATGAATTTATAAATTACCGCCGCTTTCACAATTTTAAGTTCAGGTGGCATTTTCTTCTTTCGTCTCGGTTTTACTTTGACTGACGTATGTATCAATTTTTGGACTCTTCTCATGGGACTGTGGTTTCCGTCATATGATTCAGCATCCGATGACATATCAGTCATTGCGTCTGATGTTAAATCTATTGTTGCTCTCGATACCTGCAATAAATAAAATACCGTTCAATATTAAACCTTATGTTTTTGCACAAACTATGTCACAACAACTGTAGGAACAACCTGTAAAGTTTCCCGTTTTGTTTTTTTCTTTTCGATTCGCTTCATCTTTTCCAACTTAGGACGTTGCTTTCTAGGTTTCTGTAATACAAGATTTAAAAGAACATCACGATCTGTACATAAAAATGTAAACCCATAATAATCATTTATTTGTGACTCCTTACTTCGTTTGAATTCTTATTGATGTCAGGAAAAATCGGCGACGGTGGCGGTGCAGGCTGTTTAGTCGATTCTCTTCTATGTCCCGCTTCCGAACTACTACTTGACGTATCACCTTCATCACTGAAATATATATTAAAGATACAATCATTATCTATATAAAAATCAAATTATATAAAATTTATTTTAAAAAATGCTACCTCGAATAGTCCGATAAATCAATATTCGTTGGTTCATCTGCGTTTGATCCTTCTTTTAATAATCTAGTGACAATTTTGGTTCTCAATCGCTCTTTACTGGGATCCTCATCGCAAAAATCCAACAACGTTTCGCAGAATGTTCTCCCCAGACTTTCATAGTCTTGAACAGAGAAATGTGTAGACATTCTGCTTCCCAACTCTGATCCGCCGAAAGAAGCTTCCATTGTGTAGCTGTTCGAGACTCCTAACATCCATACAACCACTCGACCAGTGCCTTCCTTACTGCGTTGTATTCTAAATTTGCAGTTTTCAAAAGAGAACTGCAAAACAGAATTGGTTGTAAGTCTACATTGAGCGATATGCTAATATTGACCATGCATAATATGTACCTTATCGGCAGCATTTTTGTGAAGCATCAAAGGAAATACTTGCTCTTGTAAACGTTTGTCAGAAGTTTTTCGGCTTTCACATCCGTAAATGAACACATTATGTTTTCGGGAATGTGCATGAAGATCAACATACATTGCTACGCCACATTCCTCCTGTAGTCTGACACAATAATTTTAATAGTTATTAGTAAGTAATTTTGCACTCGTCGCTTATGTGTAAGTAGGTTGGGTTTTACCTACTAACCTCCGTATCATCACTTTCGTATGCCAGACTGGTGGATATGTTTCCCTTATTACAGTTCGATATTGTCTATTCAGATCCTTTCCGGTCAATGAGCACCGATTGTTACCGACGATTACCTGTAATAATAGATAATTATTTATTTTATGTCAACTTCCGACACATTTTAGTAGGTATGTATTGTGTGAAATGGTTTGATCACTTACACCATCTGGGTTCAACATAGGTACTAATTTAAATATGAATTTTTCTCTCAATTCGCGAGCTTGATTTGAGTCTCCTGTTAAATAGTCCATGAAACCTTTCATCATCCATGATGAAGGAGTTTCTCCTGGATGAACTCTGGCAGTAATAATGACCGCTTTCTTTTTCTGCATAACAAAGCAGCAATTTTAATTGTTTATAAAGTACTTGAAAAGCAATAAAGGAAAATAAAATATGGTTACCTTTTCCTCTACTTCGCTGAGATTGGGTGGGGCAGTAACAGTTAGATAATAGACGTTATTTCCAGCTAAGGTTCTGCAAAGAAGCCTAAGTTTTGCGTAAGTTGATTTGACTGGGTGTGATTGTAATTTTGATAAATATTCTTGCAGATCAGAATAAGTATAAGGATAACAATGTGCAATGTAGACCGCGTCGTCTGTATGAGGGAACTCAATATTAAATGTTAATGTATAACTTGGGAATTGCTCCTCTTCTTCACATCTGTAATACAGAAATTTGGCTACAGTCTTGCGAAATTACATACATATTAATTACGAAAAATGTTGTTCAAAAGGAGGTTTTCTTACGTTGAATCATTTTTATAGTACGCGATGTTATCACCACATCGCCTCCAACCGATCGAATGCAACTGGGCGTCCTTGGTCGAGTATAATAGAGGTCGCATGCCCTCGTTGTATAAGCTTTCGGCTTTTGATAAGTTCACTATGGAAAACCTGTAAAATTTTGCGTGTGTATAATTTATTTAGGAAACAACATGTAATATTGTGTGGTCATGCATCGACTATTACCTGTATGTCATTTGCTTTTTTGTGTTTGTGACTTTAAAATAGAACCATTGCATATGCCGATTTGTATAGAGATCGGTGCGGAGATGTAATTCGTAATATGCTGATGTAATACGTATTGCTTTGGCCAAGTTTCCACTTTCAAAACGAGATTCAAATCTTAGTTCATCTTCACCCCCGGCAGTTGCACATGCTGATAAAAATAAGCGAGAACCTCCTACTGTTGATCGACTAAACTGTAACAGATGCAATCTGGTTATTATCAGGCAAAGATAACTTAAAAAAATAATAAATATTCTATAACTTACACTTACATAGTTGACAGCGCTCATAGGATAGTACTGAAATATCACAGTCCCTGCATCTTCTCCAACAGGTTGTGGTTGCAATTCTTTGCCTGAAGAAATATAATATGGTTCTGGCGTCGCGGGGCTCCAAACTATGTGTTGTATTTTCTCTTCAACGACCTATTAAAGATCTCTTTTAAAAATAGGAAGTGACGTGGTTTCAGCCCAAACCTTATTTCTTACCATCTCAATATCTACTTCAGGGTTAAGAAACGAATAAGAAGCAGTAAGAATCATTCAAGAATAGGTTGCTCATGTGAGCAATAATCACAGGTCGAGTCAAAAAAGCTGAAATACCTACTTGACATTCTGTTGGCCATCGAGGGGCTTGCTGGGGGCAATCAAGCTCTTTTGGGAGGGCAAACAAATCTCTTGGTTCTTTCAATTTCGCTGTCGTTCGAAATGTTCTAATGTCTGTATTAATTTCTAACTGGTTCGTTTTAATATTATTTTGTAGGAAGTTTGATATGAACGTCCCTGTATCAAATAAAGATATCCATTAGTTGGTGCTGTACCAAATATTTTGTCTAAGCGTAAATTAGTCACATTCTCTCGTCTTTGAAAAGTTTATAAATACGTGCATACTTTTATTATACCAAAAAGCCTATAGTTACTCATAATGTGTTATATGACCCAGTTAAGTTGAAAATGAACCGTCGCTCATAGCATTCATGGCAGTTTGCGTATTTGGAGGCATTTCATGTTTCACAAATAACATCAATAGGCACGCGAGTCCCGACGATGAATTTGTTATTGCGGAAAAGATTTAAAGTATCTTGCCTTATTTGAAAATATAAAGCACAGTATAAACCACGCGATAACTCCTAAATGAGTAGGTATTTGGTTTTAAAATGATAGTCTAATGCATTATCGAAGATATACTCGAGAATAATAGGTACGTATCCTGCTATAATTTGAAATTTTATATTTTAATAGCGTTCTTTATTTTGTTAGCTGACGCTAACGCTACGTGAAATAAATATAACGTTTACCATGATTTCTAAACGTTTCTCTGAAGTAGCAAGTTCAAATTAAGTAAATAGCAGTAATCAAGGTTGTATTACATTTTTATGTATTAGAAAATTACAATTGAGAATTTACCTTTGCTGCATATTGGGAATAATGAAGCTTGTAGCGATTTAACTTGCTCTATGTTGGCTATGAACAAATTATCTTGCATTACCGGATTTATCGTAGGGAGTGTGAGCGTTAGTGTCGTGTTCTCAATGAACTCTTTTCTTTGTTCTTCTCGTTCAATCATCATTATGTTCTCTTGAGCGCTTTCGTGTTGTTTCCACCATAACATGTTATAGAAATTAACGAACAGCAATATGGCTATTCGCTAGCACAAATTAATCTTTGTCACGTGCATTTCTATATTCATAGATGTCGAGCGTTCCGTCACCATGGCTACCTATATAATTGTTTGAATGTCCCTCGTCAAGTCTAAATTTTTGGCGTGCAACCTGGTGGGTTGCGCGGCGCTCCGAACAAAACTGACGACATCAAAAACAGGGGTACTCGCTTTCGGTTATTGAAAGACGATTGCCCCAGTAATGGCATGCTTCGACCGTATAAAGCTTATCAGGTGATTGGTGACGTCACTTTGCATGAATAACTCATGCAAAAACTTGGGAGTTATGGTAATTTTAATGTCGGAAACCTTTGTAGAGGTCAAATTTTGATTTGATTTATGGATGCTTTACAAAGATTATTCAGTAAACGTTCAGTTTTGAAAATCATGACCTCGATACTGGGATTTAATTACTTGGATTAGCCAGAAAAATATTTTTAGTAGGTACCTGAACGTTTAGTATTTTGTGGTTCCGGTAGTAGTTTTTTAATATGTCAATGTATTTTAAAAACTTCAGTTTTGTTAAAAGGATAAATAGAATTCTTGCTTGGAAAAATAAAGACATGCTTACCTTGGTCAGAATCAACTGGAACGTTTTCATTTTCAGTTGCAGCAGCTTCGCATTTATCTTCCATGATGCCTGGTAACTTATATTGACTTGAACGCAGATTGTATCATGAAATACATACTGTTATCGGATAACGTAAGCGTGTGTCTGTTTAGGGTGCTCAGCTGATATAAATTCCAGTCGGCACCTCAGTCTAGACTAGTCTGCATATGGTTAGGTAGATATATAGTGTCAGCAATTTCAACAGTCCTATCTATTATATAGTTATATCCTGATGATGAACTTCGCCAATAGAGTTGATTTAGTTTCAAGCTTTAGGAAACTATTTTAGAGTTTGCTAATAGGTACGTTTGTGAACTTAATTTGTTACGAACTTTATTGGTATACTCGTTAAATTATTCATCGTAACTACGTGATAACGGTTCCGCTAAGGCTTAAAAGAGGTGACTGCACTTCTACGAAGGGACGTGGTAACTTGTGGCGGTCGTGTGGAAAAGTTCGTAACTGGCTTCAATCATGGCCGTAAACTTTAATGTCTTCGCGTAGACCTAAGAAGCAATAGAAGTTCTTTTGAAATCCCATAGCCATTGAAGTATTGAAAAGCATAATATCAATAAAATAATATGTTTCTCTAGAGGATTGTACGAATGAAAATTACAGCGTTAATATTTCAATAAGACGAATAAGTCGTCTCTAAGTAAGCCAGTTCCAGTCTTACTGATATTTAAAAGGTTCAGTGGTAATGGCCTTTTACAAAATCGAATTCATTTATTACATACTAGGTAGTAGAGTAGCAGCGAGTTTAAGGATATTAATTTTATTTTGAATACATAAATCTATTCTATATATTTTTCTCTTGCACATCGTTCATCCATCATTATGTCATTGGAAAGGCTTATTACGTACAGCGTTTGCAATATTATTTTACAAACGTATCGGGGGATATCTACGATAAAAATTACCTTGAACAAGTTTTTAATGTCTATTATTAGTAGCAAGGGAGGTTATACATAGTATCATTGTGAATGAATGTTACCATTTTCATTGAAATACATATTCCATAATCAACAAAAAAAATTTGCAACGTTTATGTTTACGAATTGAAATTGCTTATATTGAAAAATTGTATGAACCCTATGAACTATGCAAGAAGATAAATGATTCACACGGCATCGGCACCATGCATGAGATGGGATCGTAGACGATCTTATAAGTAATGGTAGGTATGTGTAATTTCCAACGGCGAATGTAAACCTTTTTTTACTGTTAAATAAAAAAATTAAATATGGTGGTACACCCTATGTACGAGAACAATATTTAAAAGTCGAGATATTTATTTGAGACTGACAATTGAAATAATGATCTTTATCATAAGCTACGCTTGCGTGGCCGTCAATAATAGCCAAAAGCAGCTTTATTGTCTAGATTTGTACACCATTTCTTTTTCGTAGAATGAAAGTCACGACATGAAATGTTTTCTCTTAGTAAGTAGATACTTACTAAGAAAAAATATTTCATATCGGATACAGATGTATATTTCAATGGATGTTGAGGTATATTTAAATGCGAAATAACAAGACGCCCCTACATATGAAATAACTATATTCAACACTATTGGAAACATTTTTATTTAGGCAACGCATTCGCCATAAAGTTGTTTGTGGAGTTGCCTAGGTAACATCGTTAAATCGATATTACTCAAAAACAGTATTCGCACATTTCTACTGGTAAGATATACTTATTGCTGTATATATTATTAGACTATCAAAAATCGCTTAATTAAGTAGCGTAATTTTGTTGTCATAGAGACAACGCAATGAATATTGTTTGGTTTAATTATATTATGTCAATAATTATGCTTTTGTGTTTTTCTAGTATTATTCTTACACCAATAAAAATATTATTTATTTATTTGCTTACGTGCTTCTTAAATGTTCAGTGGGTAGTGTTCTCCTTTGTATTTTTTCATTCATAGTTCACAATTTACTTACCTATGTAAGTGTAGGGCAATTGCCTGAGTAGTTAATGTTTCTAGATAGCTATTGGTGTTTATAACATTAACGTTCTCATCAGCAACTAGTATTACTATTTATGTATTAAAATTGGCAAGTTGCGCATTGCAGAGATCTTTCAATTGGTATTTTGTAATGTGTAATATCTTAATTAAAACACATAATCGCTTGTTCATGTGCCTCGATATTTAGATATCATGTAAATTAGTTTACTATTCTACTATCTAGATGTCAAACAGTCTTTGTATTTTCCTAATCCTGATGATACTGTTTTCTTATAGAATGAACTGAACCTTAACTGCAGAATTACGCATAGACATACCATACATACAGTTACATCAATAGAAGAAACCTTATCTTTTATTTGAATGCAAATAAAATACTATAAGGAATTCCTACATCGATATGAAGTTCATTAGAACTTTGGAACCCCTTGAGTCGCTGGAAGTGTCTCATAAAACACGACCTATTTTATCATAGATACCCATCGATAGATACCATAAAGTTCTTTGCCTATAAAGTTGATTTGGTATTTTGGTAATTTTGTCGTGTTTATAAATTGTTAGGTAAGTACTGTAAAAGCTTGGAAATCAGATTTTTATTACGGAGGTTTAGTGAGCAATTTTCAATCGTTTATCCTTTAGTAATTTTTTGGGATCCAGCTTTTTAGAATACCTATGGTTAAACGATGTGTAATGTGTAGCTGACACGTACCTAATGCAAAATATATACATTCGACTGTCCTATTTCAAAACCAAGTATGAATCCTTATTGGGTTTCGAAATGGGACAGCTGCATTAGTAACTTAATTACAAAATCAAATGCCAGGGGTCCCATGCCTGAAAACATGGTCCAAGAAGATCTTATAATAGATTGCCTTGGGCTTGCCTTTAAGATTGGTATCTCTAGCCTCTGGATGATAACTTGTTAGGCCAGTTTCAATAAATATAGGGCAGATCTGGCAGAGAGTCTCGAAAGATAAAATAAAATGGTGAGAACAGTCTAGTATCAAACTGGTGAAAAAAGCAGAAGTTTGATCCATCAATCTAATAACAATCTCAACTCATCAACAACACGTTTCAATTTCAGAATGTTCACTTGACTATTAGGCACAGTTCTATAGGAACGTGTGAACTACGGCTCAAGTAAGGGTTGCGGGGTGATTGGCCGGGCCTCGGCACTGCCTGGCGCGGATCGATTCGCCACTAGACGGCGATCTTATTGTCTTTTGTTATTCATCAATCGCCCGCCGGCTTTGGTCTTTATGTCCTCTGAATATTTATAGTATTTCTTACATCTAGTTATAATATTGAAGCGGTGTCTAGATAAAAACGGGTTAAAGAAAATGCCAATAGGTGTACTTTATGGTATTTGATGATGAAAAGGGGTTTGACTGTGAAAATATTATGTGTTTTGATTGATAACACTGAGCTGGGGATCAACTTATCACAGATAACGTGCACGTTCCATACGTGATACCGTGATACCGTACCTAAATAGGACGGCACACTTCAGCACAGTTTCAACCATAAGACTGGAAGTGCGACCTCCATAGCTGCAATTTCGAAACGTTCCCGTTGATTGAAAACGCAATAGTAAAGTTTCCTACACAGCAATAAACTTACCCTTTTTTTGTATTTGAGTTAGACGATTGGTGCCATCGTCTAACTATCACTAAAGTTATCACATATTTTGTTGTAATTATGTTAATAAGTTACAACATAATAGTTTTATGAACTTTTTTACTGTTATATGCATAATTTGAAGAATATCAAACAGTTGTCATATAATCAAGTTTAAAAAAAGCCGTCCACGCAAGTCAGTTTTATAAAGTTCCTAAAGATTTAAGATATTGTTTCCATTACAGTTACCAAGAGCGATGGGTCGAAAAGTGACAGTGGCAGTGACCACACTGAACCAATGGGCGCTCGACTTTGAAGGCAACATGAACAGGATCCTGCAGTCTATACAGGAGGCCAAAGAAATGGGCGCACTCTACCGCACAGGACCAGAGCTGGAGATATGGTAAAATTATTATACAGTAGCATAGGTAGGTATTACTACCTACCTATGCTAGGTACTAATACCTACCTATGCTACTGTAGTTATGCGAACACTGTAGTACATACAAATACTACAGTGTTCGCATAACTGGGGTTTCGACTGGAGTTTCAGGGTCCGAAAATACTTAAATTTTCCTATAAAAGTAAGCTTTTGCTCATTTGAGGATGAAGCTCTTAAAATCAATTCGTGAGTTAATAACGCACTAATGTGATGAGCTTTTTATATGATAGTATTTCCTCTAGCCCTTGCAACCTATTGCGAACAATATTTTAATAGTGTGTGTTGAGCTGAAACGTGGATATTTACACCATTTGTCACCCAAAAAATAGAGTCAAAGACACTCATAACTTGGTGCAGAAAATGGGTCTCCGAACTTCCTTTTCCCTTTGTACTGCTGTCTGGAGCCAACCTTTTTGGGAAGAGTTTCGATATTGTTAGGTTAGTTAACACTTTCATCCCAGCCTACTTATAAGATGATTCATTCCAGTGGCTACAGCTGTGAGGACCATTTCTACGAGCCCGACACATATCTCCACAGTTGGCAAGTGTTAGCCGAGCTGCTCAAGTCACCGACATGCAAAGACATGCTGATCGATGTCGGCATGCCGGTCCAACACAGAAATGTTCTGTACAACTGCCGGGTAGCGTTCCTTAATAAAAGAATACTGCTGATCAGACCAAAGATGATGCTGTGTGAAGATGGAAACTATAGGGAAACTAGGTGGTTTTCGCCTTGGACCAAAGTTAGTGGTATTTTGTTTAAATAAATTATTTTGCAGTATGATTTTTAATCGCTTTTGGCCAGATTTCTCTTTTTCTATGTAGGTGTCACAGCAGTTGTAAGAAGTAGAAAAGGTAACTTACAATTTTACTTGATAAATGAGTAAAATACTGTAGTGTAGCTACAAGTGTGTAGAATTCGATATTTAGTTAAAGAAGGAGCTATAAATAATTATGCTAGTGAGTGCAACCAATGTAAATTTAAAAGTAGGTACAATCGTAGGCACATAACATAAGCATGTATTTTTTATTATTTACAAAGGAACGACAGACTGAAGAATACTATTTGCCTAGGATGATAACGGCGGTAACTAATCAGACGACGGTTCCCATCGGTGACGCAGTTATTGCAACGAAAGACACATGTATAGGTTTTGAAATATGCGAAGAGCTATGGAATCCACAGAGGTAAGATTTCTATCTATATTCATATTAGAATATTATAAAGTTATTAATTGTTTTATGTAAAATTCTTCTTCCTGTCGTCTCGTCTTCTTCATGTTGTCAGGCCACATTATTGCTTATATTTTTAAAACATATCATAAGAAAAGGCTTGTTAATCCCTGAAGGGAAGGGACTCTAACCAATTTCCATTCATTATTTGCTTCAGTCGCCATATTCCCCTGAGTTTGGATGGCGTAGAAATCATATCTAATGGTTCAGGGAGCTACATGGAACTCCGCAAGGCTTACGTGACGGTGGATCTGGTGAAAAGCGCGACGTTCAAGAGTGGGGGCGCGTATTTGTTCAGCAACCTCCGAGGCTGTGACGGTCAAAGGATATACTTCAATGGATGTTCCTGCGTTGCTGTTAATGGGGAGATCGTCAGTAGGGGGCTTCAGTTTGCTCTACATGATGTGGTAAGTATTTTAAACAAATATATTCAGAACGATTTCTGGTACAGTTTTCACGTAAATCAAACATTTATTTTTAAAAAATCTGGTTCATTTTAATATGTATACTCTTGCAACGCGCAAGTTCAAACCGTTTAAGGCTTCCATAATCGTGGGAATGAAAAGTCTTATAAAAAAATACTTTAATTAAATTAAAGTTTGTTTGGTAAAAGGATTTAATCTGTTAACGGTCCAAAGAAGTCTCTGGACCAAAATAACCTGCGCTAGAGTCCTAACGCAGGTTATTTTGGAGTTGCCATAGTCGAGTAATGAAGTGTAATAATTCCAGGAAGTAGTGACAGCTACGATCGACCTCGAAGACATTCGTTCCTACAGAACTCAACTTCGCTCCCGGTGTCACTTAGCGGCTTCAAACCCGCCGTTTCCTCGCATCACAGTAGACTTCGCCCTGTCAGACGATGATGACGTGTACCTCACCACCAGTCCGCCTATTCAGTGGCAGTATTTGACACCTGAGGAAGAAATCGAACTGGGTAAGTTATTATGTATTAAGATATTACATGCTAAAGAGATAGATTACTTGTGTCACCACAATGATTGGGTGAGGAACATCCCATTTTATCTATTCTTGGTCCAATTTAATTTGCGTTATTGGTACACTTTCACGAGTCGAAAGATACGTAAATATCACATAATCCAGGAATTTGACGGCACCATTGACATAATGGCTGAGCGATCAGCTTCTGCGCCACTGGCTGTAAAGGATCAAAGCTACGTCGTGAACGTAGCCTGTAGATCATACAAATATGAATTTGTATGATCTACAGGCTACGTTCACGACGTAGCTTTTTTTAAGTTATGACAAAATATTTGGAAGGTTTTGACGTCTTTGATCGATTAGATAGGAAAAGTGGGGGTTCTGTCATGCAGCAGAACTTGCTGCATTCGAAAATTACAAATAACAAAGTATATTTCTGCTAAGGCCCTGCTTGCTGGCTATGGGATTATCTACGAAGGTCTGGTCAGGGCGGATTCTTCCTACCTTTGAGCGGCGGCGTGGACTCCACCAGCACGGCTTGCATCGTGTTCTCTATGTGCACGCAAATATGTGACGCTATTCAAAAAGGAGGTATGTCTTGTACCCATAGAACCATTAAATTCGTGGCCTTGAATTATTATCGAATGATCATCCAATTGAGAGGTTGAAGTATTTCGGTGCAAAAACTTGTGTAACTAGTACGAATAAACAATAGTTTTACGCAACAGATTGTAAGATTGGACCTGGTTTATAACACGATACTTTATAGGCAGTTAGGTACATTGTATAAAAAAAGAGAGAATGATTTGGTTGCTTCTTGAAAGAAAGATGATTAATATTACACTAAATCAATTTTGTCGCTTCTTTTGTAACATAACTATAAATAATAAAACGTTATCGAATATCTAGTATTATGAAAGGCTCCTAAAATACAGGTTAGGCTCTATTTTGGGAGTCACAGCAAATTATAATTGAACATATCCAGAGCACTAAATTTGCGTATAATAATATTTGACTGGACTTTCTTACAGAAAGTCAAGTACTATACGATGTTCGCAAAATCCTCTGCCAATCGGACTACACACCTTCTGATCCAATGGAGCTCTGTAACAGGTTGCTAGTGACATGTTACATGGCTTCGGAAAATTCCAGCGTGGAGACCAAACAGCGAGCTTCACAGGTAATTTTGTTGAATATAATTATTTCTTTATGATACGTCCAAATACTTATTTTAATTCGTGATTAGTAATTATTTTTAGAATTTTATGACTATTTTCTTCACTGTGTATGTGCCACATATAGAGCTATACAAATCCACTTTACGCTGGCCTCTTACTAAATGGAAAGCTTACACAATGCAAGATCAGCTTAAACTGGTTTTGTTACAGTGACAGTCGCCAGACAGTGGCTATCCACTGTTTGCCAACCTAGGTTAGCATGGTGGACTATTGACTTACTCCTCTTAGAAGGAGATCGGTTAATTGACAGCTGTAAGGTTCATAAAGCAGAACATTACGAGGAATGAGATAAAAGTGGGCAGTCCCTCTCCCAAAGATCCAGTTAACTAGCTAATCTTTTTATCGCATTGATGAAAGCTGCATGTTGTATATGAGATAGCTCCTAATCGGCCTTATCATCATCATCATCAACCGGTGCATTGTCCCACCGTTGGGCACGGGTCTCCTCTCAAAACGAGTGAGATTAGGCTATAGTCCACCTTGCTAGCCTTCTGCAGGTTGGCAGACTTCACCTCCATCAAGAATATTTCATGCCGGTTTCCTCACGATGTTTTCCTTCACAGTTTAAGCGCGTGATAAGTAATTGTTCGACTTCGAAAAATCGCCTTGGATTCGAGCTCGAGACCTTTGACTTGGCAATCTAATGGTCATATCACTAGGCTATCATTGTACATATCACTTACGGGAGGACTGTCAGTCCTCCCGTAAGTGATATGTACAATTGTGTGAATTAAATAATATCAATATAACGCGATAAACTCAGTAAAAAGTATTTTTATTTCAATGTCTAATATTCGCCTAAGTGTCAGATACCAGTTTGTGTATACATTTTATATTCTAAAATTATATAAAACTGAACCCTCTTTCAGCTATCAAGTGAGATTGGCAGTTATCACTTCCCGATAGTAATCGACGCGGCTGTCAGTGCAGTCCTCGGTATTTTCACTGCTGCCACCGGCTTCGTACCAAAGTTTAGAGCTAAGGGCGGCTGTCCCCGACAAAATCTAGCTTTACAAAATATTCAGGTAATTTTAAGTAATATTTTCCATAATACTTAGTATCTAATTAAATTTATTTATTTATTAAAACTTTATGTTATTGGATTTTCCTATGAAATTCTCAGTAGCAGCTCGGAGTCTGGATTTGTGCCCTGTTAATAGCAATAGGCTCGCCCCCTATTTTACATTGGACCTAAACATACCGGCGAAGCGTGGGTGACATTTAGTACACCTCTGCCTATCCCCTCGGGGAATACAGGCGTGATGGTATGTATGTTTGGCGTGATGCTATGTCTGACATTTAAGAAAATATTTGGTTTTCACATCGGTCATAGCATTTTTTACTCCTACTCATTTATTATAACACTAGCTTTCCACTCGGGGCTTCGCCCGCGTGGAGTAAACGTTTCTTATCGTCAAATCGGTGCAGTACTTTCAGAGCCAATTCAACACCAGTAATCTAAACTAATATTATTAAGAGGAAAGGTTTAATTGTTTGTTTGCATACAAACAATTAAACCTTTCCTCTTAATAATATTAGTTTAGATTACTGGTGTTCCCTTGGTTCATTTACACACTGTATATTGTAGGCCCGTCTCCGCATGGTTCTGTCGTACTTGTTCGCACAACTGATGTTGTGGGTGCGGGGTCGGCCGGGCGGCCTGTTGGTGCTCGGCTCCTCCAACGTGGACGAAGCCTTGCGCGGCTACATGACGAAGTATGACTGCTCCAGTGCTGATATCAATCCTATTGGCGGCATATCGAAGACTGATCTCAAAGCGTTTCTACAGTATGCTAAAAATCGGTAAGGTATTGCTTTGAAAGTTAAAATTATTTAAATTATTATTCAATGTGCTGTGTTTGGTTGAGTTTTTGGTAAAAATGAATACATTAACAAACTCCCTGGCAACATCAATCCTTTCAAGTCGTATATGATAGATGCAATGCAAAATGTATTCGGTCCACAGCGGCCGGTGCGGGGATAACTTAATTTATTTAACTGTTGTGGTCGAAATAACAAATAAACTAGCTACTTATAATGCTTACAATAGGCTTACAACTATGAATAATTTGATTACAATTTCATAGAAAATTATATAGTTTGAATTAGAATGACAACTGTGTTCAAGGTATTATAAAAAACGCGATGCTAGGTAATTAATCAATGCTTTTGAAACGTAGGCTATCTATGTTGGTTGCTCCTACTCGGTTGTTTTACTTACAAACGGCTTACCACTAGGCAGGCCGAATACTTTTTACTCCGTTATAGTGATTTCTAACTTATACAATTACCTTCTCCAAAAATAGATTCTTCTTGCCATCTCTCTCGGAGATCCTCCAAGCGCCTCCCACAGCCGAGCTGGAACCACTGACGGATGGTCAGATAACGCAGACAGATGAACAAGACATGGGGATGACGTACGCAGAGTTATCAGAGTTTGGTAGACTGAGGAAGACGCAACACTGCGGACCATTCAGTATGTTCCACAAACTTGTACACAAGTGGAGCGATAAGTGCACGCCACCAGAGGTAAGGGACTTTAACTATAATAATGTTTGTACCATCACGCCTGTATTCCCCAAAGCGTTAGGCAGAGGTGTACTGTACACCCAAATTTCGCCGAAATGTTTAGGTCCCATGTATTAGAGGGCGAGCCTATTGCCATTAACCGGGCTCAAATCCAGATCCGAGCTGCTACTGGGAATTACATAGTTCCTTATTTCTTAAATACTTCTTGTATATTGATATGTCATCTTTCATTATTGAACTCAAAACCTAATTTCTAATATAGGCCTCTTTTAAATATGACGATATTGATAGTTTCCAGTAACGTACCAGTCCGTCACTTTGTTTAAAAAGGCTGGAAATTTGAAGAATGCAACGCCTCCTCATAATTTTCAGTCTTGCTGGCTTAAGATTGAATTATATATTGCAGTTAGTGCTAATACAGCGTTAGGCTTTTTATTGCAATGTATGGAATTACATATACTTCTTTGAAATAACATTGGTCAGTTCTAAACGTTCTAGTCATAAGTTCTAGTTTGCAACTAAACATTTTTGCAGGTCGCTGAGAAAGTGAAACATTTCTTCCGTTGCTACGCGATCAATCGCCATAAGATGACGGTTCTCACTCCGTCGTATCACGCAGAGACGTACAGTCCTGACGACAACCGATTCGACCACAGACCGTTCCTGTATCGAGTGCATTGGAACTGGCAGTTCAAAGCCATCGATGATGCTGTAAGTACGAATATATTCAAACTAGTTTCGTCAATATTTGTATTGAACAATATACCTTATTCATATGTTATCTGCGATTTACAATGAACTCTAAGCACGTGTAATTTGCTTGTAATTATAACATAATGCTTAGCACTTTTTAAGAAATGAGTCGGTCTCTATCTGAACGATTTTCGCTTTTGTTGCTTGTGACGTCAGATCTTTTTCATTTTTGGAAGCAATTAATAAATACATCGTACGATGAGGGTTATTAGGCGTAAGTATAGGAAATAAGGTTGTTATAGATAAGTGTCACGACTATAATGTACGTTAATATTTTTAGGTAGCACAGATGACAAAAGACAAGCGTGGATCCATCGATCGGCCACAAGATGTCAAGTTAAGCAGCGCCTCCACTTCTAATGTAAACTCACATTTCATGCGGGGCGATAGGAAGGGCGTGCTCATATGAGCATTTTTATTGCACAATCAAATTGTTTGCCATAAAGTCGCAATTTTTTGACAATAATTAGGATGCTCTTGTGATTATATTTAAGTTTCGTATGTATGACTCGTAATTAAACATGTAGTGAATATCGCTTTTAAAATTGATGCCATTATTGCTGTATTTTCGTGCTTATCGCTTTTATGCCTCCCTAGTGTCCCCACGACATATTAAGTAAGATTTTTATTACTATTAGTTTCCACAATTATATTGCATCTATGAAAGCTTACCATGAAATGCGCAATAGTGTCAAAATTAAAAATTCTTTGGAGTCAGGCTTGTCCCAAGATTCACCATAACATATTCCTATATGTAAGGAAATATTTTCTAGTAAGACAGTACATGAAATATGCCTGTATGAAAATCTTGAAGCTTGGTTTCTACGTAGATGATAATAAGTTGATACAAGTAGTCTATTTTCTCACCTTGCGTCATCTACTGCTTTCGTTCACATTGCTATGATATCATTGTCTCCTACACTATGTTTATTGAATGTTTTAATCAAAATTACCTACCACAGTAAAAAATCACATTATTAGCAAAAAGCAGTATATATTGAAGTATCAATACAGAGGTATTATACGGCGTGCCTCAAGGTAACGTTTTAGGCCCATTTACAACATTGAATTATTTTCATAATTTCTGTAATTTCAACATAATAGGCCCATGGGTTTATAAACCTAATATACATTATTTTTTTAACTTAATAATTTTAACACTGAAATCTATTTGTAAGTTTATGACTCCTCTGAAAACCACAAATAAAATAAATTATGTTCTTGGAACAACTGACAAACAAATTTAAATATGATAGTTTTAGGATTAATGGCTGTCGCACGAAACCAAATAGGTTTTACTATAAGAGATGACTGAGATTGACTCTAGAATTGGCGCGATATAAATGTTTTAGTTTCTTCCTTGGCCGAAATTGTCCTGGTGGTGGTCCGGCCTATCCTAGTTAAACAAACTAGGATAGGCCTATATCACACTGGATTAAGATAGGCTGATTGTTTGTACATCACGTAAATTTAAGTTATGGAAAAGCAGTGTCCTAATAAAGATATTCTTTCCTTGAAATAACGCTTCCACTACTAGCTCTGTAGTACAAATGTTAAATTAAATAGGATTATAAGTATATACCTATCATCTTAGGCATTTATTTATATCAAAGATTGCGCCTTGTGTAGAAGTACACCTCATATATTTTTATGTATTTAGTCGAAAGTATCTGGTTGAAGGATGGACATATTTTAGGGTATTATTCCTGTCGCTGTTGTCCGTGCAAAAGGAGTCGTGAGCCGCAAGGAAGATGACTCTTCGGCCGAACATTTGCCCACTAATCCTCGCCGCTGTGTCCGGCGCCGAGCAACTGCGTTTCTGCGCAGTCGCCGTAGAACCAATCGCCACAGAGCTGCGTACACGCTCGCTCATAAATTTGTAACAATGTCCCGGCTGTACCATTTGTTACCTATATAACTTTCACTACTTTAATATACAAGTATTTTAAACCAAAATTTGTGTCTTATTGGCTGTCTCTCATATCTCTATTTCCTACACAACTGCTGTTTAAGAGGAATCTCAATGGTAATGCCCTAAAATACGTCCACTTCTCAACCAGACACTGTATAGTACCTATGGATCGGTTTTTTAATAACGAGGCTATTTCAAATTCAGTTGTAGTATGTGATTTTCACTACCACGTTTATGCTCAATACGAATGAAGATTGAAAAGCGAAAACTATTAAAAAATGTTTTGAAGAATATTTCACAATGTATCACGCATTATGGGTCAAAATGCAGGTATTGTGAGCTGCCTACAATAATTAATTAATCTGCCTTTTATTAAGAGCTTATTTTTTTTTAATATTTTGTAAGAAAAACGAAACGACACAAATTAATATAGATAGCTATAGTCACATAATTAGTTATTATTTTCTGAAGAATATCGAATTTACGTACAAATATTTGTTAATTTTTGTATTTCATATTGCTACAATAAAATGCTGTTAAGATTACTTCATTATTTTATTAACTAAAGGATTTAATGTGTAATTATTTCAACTATTTAGATACTATATAGATTTCGTTCATCTATTGTTTTCAAGATTTTTATTAGAACACAAATCCTAATTTATTTTTTCCACAAGGGAAGTCTTTGATCATCTTCAGAGGGGCTTATGAACAAAGAATAGCTACGCTGATTAATCGATATGCAAGGTTGAGCTGCGCTTACCGCGGTCAGTCTATGGATACCCATCCAATTGGTATAGGCACCCGCCTATACAAATTTATTTGGGTAGTTCACGGCAATTCATGGTCTGGCTAGTTACATTTATTTGCCTCATTTTATTGGTAGCTACAAGCTCAGGTAGCAGCTAGTTCCTTGGTTCAAACTTAGTTAACTTAAACTTGGTTAACTGTAAATCGGAGTTTGGAATTGATATATTATATTAAAATCCTTGAGGGGAATGAGCTGCACTCCGAGATACAGGGTTACACCTAGTTCGGATGCAATTGTTCCTATGTTACGAAGTACTGCTACCATATTATTAAGACTATTCTAACGTCAAGTAACAGTTTGTAAACTTTTGGTATAAAAATAAAAATAGTAGTATCATAATAGGTGCCTAAGTGAATAACTAAATTAATGATAATAGAATGAAACAATGGATATTTTACATAATATTCATATATTTAAAATATATAACAAATCCAATATTATCCGATAAACTAAATTGACGTGATATCATTGAAGAATTAAGGATTAGTTAAATTCATGCATTGCGTGGTCCCCGATGCCGATTGGAGTGTCTTTTTATTGACCTGTAAAAAAAGGTTATTCATGTTTACATTTATTATTCTCCAAAGTAAATAAAAAAGACAATAATACCTTCTATTACAACTTTAAAGAACTTCGGAATAAGTTTTCCTTATATGTGTATAAGTGTATAAGATACCTATGTGTATAAGATACCTATTGATTTTTGACTATTCAATACAATATCTAGCCAATCTTTGTGCAGTTTGTTTGTATACGCAAAATCTTCGTTGATAATTTACAGATGTATTGTGTTTTAGGAATTTTAGGAAGTATTATTCAGATTCTCGTTAGAAACTAAATAAAATTACATTAATTATTTTTTTCAGCTATCGGCTAGCGCACGCTAGGGCCAATCATTTGGATAAATTTTACAGTTTTGTTTATCCTGACGTGGTGAAGTGTGGTGGTGTGAAGGTTTCGACGTTACGGTGTTTACACACTCACGAATAACTTATAAATAAATAAATAGAAAAATTCAAGATATTATTCACCTAAAGCTTTTGAGAAGGTCTGGCCCACGAGGCCTATGAACTGCTGGCCTGCTTTCTCCCACTCGCCGATGATTCCCGCACCGTTTGCTGTTAAATTATAATTTACATTTAATAACAGGTATCTTAAAGTAGTAAGTAAGTTAGTAAGTTTAACCTTTGGTTAGCCATAATTTATGAGCATTATGGTCAATTCATTTTATATATATCTTCCGGGTCTTTGTCTAAAATTTTTAGGTAGTTAATTTCACCTAAGCAAATGTAAGGCTAGATGGGCATATTATATCATTAGAAACTGGCTAAGACTCTTCTATATTTTAACACTCATATTTTCTATCACGATACCCGTACATTATGAGTCCGTGATCTATTGAGTTTCGTGTTTCTTCCGAAAGATCATCCGAAAGTAAATGCCGACTACATCCACTTAGTTTTGAAAAACTTGACTTGTAAAAGTGTCTTATACATTTTAATACATCTATATTAATTCTATTATATTCTATATAGCACTGTAAAGGAGCTGTATCTAGCAATCGAACTAAAACACAAAAACATTTTATTCAAGATATTACCAAGTTTTACCCTTTCAGTTCAATATATTAATACTTACATTTAATGTTCCACTTTGCTAGTATTAGATTAACACTATGGACAGCCTAGCTAGCAGGTAGTTACTAGACTTCAAATGACAACGAACTTCTAGAGAGATATTCGGCTAATACTTATATTTCTGATTCGCAATTAGGTATTAATTCGAGTTTGGCGAACCAGTTATGGCTTAAAACGAGGTTGCTTTGTAATCTAACGACTCTAGATTAAGGCTTGTTTAATTGTTTAATGATTAAAGTTTGTCTCTTCCACTTTTGTCATAGCTGAATACCTACGAAGTTATTACTTGCGTTAAGTAATCGATTAAATTTCATAAATATTGGATTCACTTCTTACTGCCGGATGTAGCGGGTGCTGCAGGTGTTGGGGCACCTGAAAATTATAACGATGTTTTTTTTTTCATTTTATATGATATGGGTACATAGGAATGATATGTAGGTAGGGAATAACTCGGATTAAATAAAAAGTTAAGATGGAACTTTGCGAACAAAGAAGTGAGGCCGGAACCTAAAACTACTACAACACACAATTTATTTGATCTGAGGGTAATAATTAGTTATGTGCACGGTAGTGCAACGCCAAGTTTTTAGTCGCACTGAGGACAGTGTGTTTGCCTGAGTTGTCTCGAAACTATTTCGATGTTTCTATCTAGTAAATGAAGTCTAATGCGCGTTTAGTATTATATATATTTGAAGTGCGCTTAATACCGTTACCGAGAAATTAATTACCAAAATTCGTTATTTCGTAGCTGATTTAACATGACGTCAAAACCATGCCACGTTAGAGTTTCAGAGAAGAGTAACCGGTAACTAATGCTTTCATAATAAATGACAAATGGAGTAAACGCCTTCTTTCTACAGTTTAAGGTATTTACTTTTACAATTACAAATTTGCCTATGACGTCTTCTTTAGTTCTCCATAATTTCAGTGAACTTAGAAAGCCTTGTGCTATTTACTTTTTGAAAACGACTCCTTTTACGGGTATGATTTTTTTTGAATATTTCGTTTACTTACTATTAACTGGAGTCGGTGTTGGGGCAGCAGGTGCTGTAATAATAGAAAGGAATAAATTATATTCACAACTATGTTTTCTTATGGTTCAGTTTCAGTAAGGTAAAATGCGTGTATGAAATGATTTTACCGGTGTTTGCGCCAGTCGCATCTGTATTATGGGAGCTTAAAAGACACATTTTCATTTAAAACGCAAACTTTTTGACTTGGAAAAGCTACGTGTACTTATTCAAATATTTTGTTCTATGTGGATCCAATCCGCGACACGGTTTGCAGAAGCCTCTATATAAATCTATAACGAGCAATCAATCCATTTTTTTGTAGAAATTAGGTTTTACCTATTAGGTACCTACGCCATATGATAAGATAACTATGTGTAACTACTTTTTTAACGTTCATAGGTATACATAGTCATAGTTATATTTTACTACGGAACATTGGAGTAGCTTCTATATTTCGAATGAATGGATTTAAATTCCTTAACGTGCGTCTTTGTCCCGTTCTTAAAACTGACGTGTTATGAATGTAAAGTATATAGTTTCGGTCCAAGAATGAACGATAAGTTGCCTTTGTCCTAGGTAGAAAAAGTAAAACAATTGCAAGTCATAGAGATAAAGGTAGATACCGTGAAAAGGAACATTGTGATACATTTTATCAGTACTTATCTAAGTAGATATAAATACTTTTTAAGTATTCTGAATAATTAGGTAACTGAATTCGGTCGTCTACTCTACTCGAATTTGAATAACTAATTTGTTCGAATCGAATTTGTTGGTACTAAGGTCGATTTTTGGTAATGAGGAACCTACTGTAAGCACCTACCTATATGTACCCCTATGTATCTACTTATTTAGGTACGTTTCATGGACCAAATATTTGATTATTCTCGGTATTTATAAATTGTAAAACCCGTAATTAACAAAATCCGTTGCATGATATAAGAAGTTAGCGGAGCAAGACAAAAAGGAAAACTGCGAGTTTGGTTTATACTATTTGGAGCTGTGGGACCTAGGGATATGTCATAAGATTCCCTCAATCACATCCTATTGTACCTAGAATTTTATATAAGTTAATGGTTGTGAATACTTACCAATCGTAGAACCTAGCGCGGCTGGCGTGTCTGCTGGCTTAGCACTCTAAAATTAAGAAAAAAATCAGTAAGCAGCTCTTTAAAAAAGTTAAAATTAATAAAATTGTTTATGCAAAATAATTACCACGTATATAAATAACGCAGCGATCACACCAAAAACTAAAACGGCCTTCATTTTTTTACTTTGCTGCCGATCCAACTTTTACTAAGAACAATTTAGTACTAATACGTTTGCGAGCTGCCGTGTTATATATATGAAGTCAAGCCACCGAAGAATTACAATAAACAATTGTAAAAATAAAATACACACAGATTTGAACAATCGCTGTCAATGGTTCCTACTCGTTAGTGTTAAAATATTTGTCACTAATTACCATCGTAGGACTTTGTAAAAGGATCACTCACTGTCTGTTTTTCTATGCCAATCAGAGGCGTTTTGACGAATGACGTAGTTATTTAAAGTTAAGGCGAGTCCATAAATCGAGTGAAGACAAAGATTGTAAAATGGAGTAGGTACGTAACTTTTTTCTTTTCCTTCAAAAGGCGACCGGTCTTTTAGACCGTAGGTACAGTGTGGGTTGCTTACCTTCTAAAACCACCCGGTGGCACATAAAGAGGGAGGGGCACTGTGTCCCCTTAACAAACCACCCCAGAACCCTTGCGCAACGCACAACACATTTTAACACACTTTAATCTTGTAAAATTATCAAAATTAAATGTAATAAAGACTAGGAAAGTAAGTAGAAAAGATTTTACAAGACATGATAAATCATGTTTTTCGAATAGATTAATAGACATGTTTTAAGCCAGCGGCGCATGTTACGCATTATCGGACAACTTACTGAGCTAAAATGCTGACAAAATTAAATTATCTAATTAAAAATAGTCTCGCTCCTTGTTAACCTGCTAACTCTGGGATTACAGTAGCAGATGCATCTCTGCCTAACCCTTTCGGGGAATACTGGCGTGATGGTATGTTTGAAATTAATCGTTAAACATCTTAAGATATTATAGAAAGTATCAGGGTATGGGCCCTTAGTTTTATTATCCAATATGAATTCGTCCTCATAAGTAAGAAGACATCTTGTAATGTACGACCATCAATTTTACGCTCTTCCAAAAGTATTATAGTTAGTAGGTATGTCGTCATTTGAAATCAATAGGTAAGTACTAAACTACGTACTTAAAAGTATTTTGTTATTGTAGCAGGTATTTTGTTATTAGGTAGGTATGTTTGGAAAATTTACATAACAAAGAAAACCAAACTTCTAGAATTAAACACATTTGTTTATTTTTATTAATTTTCATCATACAATGAACACTATCAAATAATTACAATCTATTAAGTACCTAATAGAGAATAGATTGTTGGATTGGGAATCAGGACAAGTTTCCTGATTTCCTGAGTATTAAATATGGGATAATACTCATAAGCTACTAGGGAAAAGCCACAATTAACGCTCTAGTAAATTACCAACTCAATAATGAACTGTTCGCACCGTTACACGTCAAGCTATATAAATCCAGTTTTCGCAGGCCTCTTGTTATTAGCAAAGCGTATACAATGCGAGATCAGCTTAAACTGTGTACTACGAGTATACTATGACATACACGTCTAAAAAAACCAGAACTCTTTCACTTTAACGGGGTCGAAATCGAATTCAGGATAAACTGAAGTGACATTTTCTGCCTTGTGTACTTGTTTTAAGTTAGGGAAGGCGAGCTGTAGTTGTACTGTAATGTAAACGAAGGTAGATGCTGCAATTTTCAGCACTAGGCTAGTATCGTAGAAAAAAAATCCATACACAGAGATACGGGCATCTCTCACTTCCAAAGTCGTTAATATATCCTTCGTTAGCTTGATGATCTCCGCTGGAAAACCAAGGAATATAGTTAGATACATGACTATTATCATTATCATAGTCGTCATCGATGACCTTCGTTACCTCACTACTGGGTAAAGGCGTCCCTAAAACTATGCCTTTTACCTCGGCAACAGCTATATTTATAGTAAACCTAGCTTTCCGCCCACGGCTTCGCCCGCTAGTTTTCTCGGCTTTTCTGCATTAAAATGTTTCCCGTTTTTGCAATTTTTTTCATTTATGCTCCGCTTCTATTGGTCTTATCGTGATGATATATATGGCCAATAGCCGTCCTCGATAATTGGGCTATCTAACACTGAAAGAATTTCTAAAATCGGACCCGTATTTCCTGAAATTAGCGCGTTCAAGCAAACAAACTCTTCAGCTCTATAATATAAAAAAAAGTATAGACTAACTTAATCATATTATGGTTGTGGCGTGTGTTCTCCCTTAACTTTACTTACCCGAAGTGTTCGGCTTTAATTGTATGTAAGCACATATAAGTTTAGTTTGTTCAATTTGTCTGTAGAATAAATCTGACTGCAAGCTTACTACAAGCAAGTGGAACCAACTTAATACCGACCAACCCGATATTGCAGTCGCTCGAATAATCATTGTCTGGAAAATGAAAAAAATATGATAGAATTTTTAACGTATCATGCAACTAAAAACGTATTGGTAGCCGTTGTATTACCACGGAATTGGGTTGCTGAAATTCAGCCGGTGGTTAGACTAGAATCCCCTTCCTTCTCCTTTTCTGCTTCTCCTCCCTTTTCCTTAAATAGGCAACGGCAACGCATCTGCAACTCTTTTGGTTTTGCAGATGTTCATGGGCGGCGATGACTACTTACCATCAGGTAGCTAGCCTGGTCGTTTGCCGTGTTATTCCATAAAAAAAAAACGATTGGGAAGAGAGCAGGAGAGTGATAATTTCATAGTCATTCTTGAGACGAACACTACAGTAAATTAATAATAGGTACTAACTGTTTGCTGTAACTAATATAAAAAAGTATAATTATAAAAACCTACGAATAAATTATTTATTCGTAGATAAAAACATGCCAACATTTCAAAGCAATCGATCGTACTTTCGGACGTTAATGATTTTGGACAAGCGAACATTTAAATGTAGGTATTTATAATGCTTATAATAATTATGCCTTCATTTTCGTATAATTTTGATATTTTATAAACTCTGTGGAATGCATTATAAATTAATACGTTTAATTTGAGTGGTTGACTGTTTTGGTATAATCCTTATAAGTAGATATGGCTATCAAAAATAGTTTTCTAGCCCATCATCACAAAAATTTACTGCGCAGTAGAGGTGGTACTACTATATCTTCGTTAGTTGTAGGTCATATGAACTTACATCTGAAGTTTGAATATACATGATAAACGTTTGAACCGTCACCAAAGAGCCCACTGCCACAGTTACTGCAGCCAAAATCAGCTGAAAAAGTAAATTATACCTATTAGTGTATTCAAAATAATAATCAAAGTCATGTTCCCTGAATAAGGCAATAGACTCACGGGAAATCTGTAACAATTCTCTATCCGTCGTAACTGATCAAATAACATTCTGTAGGCGACCAAAAAATTCTTAGAATCAGTTCGATTATGGAATGTCACCCGTTCATCATATTCGTCTTTCCAAAGTAATTTGTGGAACAGCATTTGTTTTGGAATATATTCCATATTAAACTTAGTAATTTTAATTAAGGCTACATTTAGGTAACGAGCTCTTGTCGTCAGGAAAAAAAACGAGTATATAAAGAAACCATAATCGTCGTAGGCGTAAAACAACCAAAAAAAGTATAAACTGCCCACCACATGTATCGCAATTGATACGTGAAACACGTAATACATGTACGCCACAATTACCACTTGGGTGATGCCTATGACAATGAATAGAAATATATAAAGTTTAATTGATATTTCTCGCATAAATTCAGTTTCATCAGCCCCGAGCAATGCGTCTATTTCTATACTGTTTAGGATTAAGTCCAAACCTCTGTATTTGTCACCGAAAGTAATGTTGGATATGAGTAAGTTGGAAAATATCGTGAAATACGTTATTGCTATAAACTCGACTAAACTGAGATATTGCTCTGTAGGGTTTGAGAACCACAGAAGGTAAGTTGCGCAAGCGTCAGCGGCAATCAAAACACAAATATTGTACAACATTGTACCGAGGTTCCGTTCCACAATACGGCCATTTCTAATAACGAAGCGACAAAATCCAGAAGGTTCTAATATTCGAAAAATTTTATGGAATCTTTTTACATAATCTTTCATTAGCTCATTCTTATCAGATACGTCCATTTTACGCGACCGGATACTCTGAAGTAATAACGAATACTTATACAACTTCAGTCAGAGCTCATTACATCCTTTGTCATTAGGGTTGAAATCGTATTCTCAGGGGTGTCATCAGGTTTCCACTTTGGTAAATAGTCAAGGGCCTTTGTCGTCACGATAAATGTATGTAATATTAAATTTAAGTATATCCCTTGGGTTGATATTACAGATCAAAATCACGTTATGGTAAAAACATTATGGTAACAATGACGGCTGATAAGAATTGTAAGTGAATTTAGATTATAGAAAACTTGTCATAAATGCTGTTGAATTGAAACATAAAAATATCGATCTTCTATATGCCTAATTTAAGCGGCGGTAGCCTAATGGTTAGGGCGTCGGACTTGTGATTATATAGTTGCCGGTTCGAACCCCACCCATTGCACTACCGACGTGAACCCACTCGTAACACAAGCATTTTAGCTTAGCACGAGGGGTTAACAAGAATACTAGTAATGCAAACCCACATTGTTAGTAAGCTTTTTTTGAAAAAAAATAAGTAAAAAGAATATTAACCGTTTTTTTTTAAATAACAACATAACATAACATAAGGGTTAGGCAGAGGTGTACTAATGTACACCCACATTTCGCCGGTATGTTTAGGTCCCATGTAATAGGGGGCGAGCCTATTGCCATTTACCGGGCACAAATCCAGACTCCGAGCTGCTACTGGGAATTTCATAGAAAAACCCAATAACACTTTGCTCGACCTGGGGATCGAACCCAGGACCTCTAGCGTAGCAGTCGCGCTCAGGACCACTAGACCAATGAGGCAGTTTTAAATAACATATAGCCCAATTGCCTATTTCTCCTGTACCGTGTATGCATTTACAAACACACATGCACGAACACCAACTATACAATCTGTAGCTTAGACAAATACCTATTTTCTCCTTGGGTTAAAAATATTGGAGGGTTTGGCTTTTCGCCACTTGTTATGTTACGATATATTTCGTTTGTAATAGCTTTGTACATATAAGTGCTCCGCTTGATAGCCTAGCATGTTTTTTCTCGTCAAAATATATTTATTTACATTCATCCATACTAATGTTAAACATGCGTAAGTAATTCTCTGTGTGTCTACTTATTTGTTACGTTTTCACACTTAAACCGCTGAAAGCATTTTAGCATAGAGATTGGACCCTGGAAATGGATATAGGTTTTTGTCTAAACAATTCTTTTGGATTAGAGTGATTGCGAGTGAGCATGAGTTAGTACATTGTGTCTATAACAGAATCTGGGTTCGAAGTTGTTAGCTATTTGTTGTTCTAAACTCAGATCAAATAAAAAGTTAAGATGGAACTTTGCGAACAAAGAAGTGAGGCCGGCTAAAACAACGCCTAAGGGTGTACAACACACAATTACACGCACATATGTATTAGTTAAGTACGCCTTATCTTGTCAGCCGAGCTTTCGATACCTCGATGGCTCGGCTGACAAGATAAGGCGTAGTTTCGGTATACGTGTGTGCGTGTAATTGTGTGTTGTACACCGCTAGGCGCAGTTTTAGCCGGCCTCACTTCTTTGTTCGCAAAGTTCCATCTTAACTTTTTATTTGATCTGAGGTTAAAAAAAAACCTTTTTATAATTTTGCCTGACTATCTACGATTTCATATTGATTTAGATTTGTTATTATATTCCAAGACATTTGATCAAAAATCGACTATTGCTAAATGAAACAACAAAAGTTTTATTGATGATATATTGCTTATCAATACAGAGTAACAAATTGTTTGTTTCTTAAAATACAGTTTGAAATTGTATCGAAATGCTAATAAATGCAACAGACAAGTATGTAACTATGTATAACGAAGGCATTGCGCTATCACAATTGTTACGGACCGATGTCGACGCATCGACCAATGATAAGCCAATCTTAAAAGTTCAGATCTATTCAATCTTACCCAATTGTACAAAATACTATAACAATTATCTTTTTAAAAATCTCATAAATGCTAAGTAGATACTACTAACATAATTAGTTAATATTACTTTCTCAAAATTTTACTACTATAATCTAAATTTAGACATATTTACATTTTTTTAAGTACCTAATTTATCCACAAGCTTCGCTGTGAAAGCGCAAATGTATCAATTGAGCATCATAGTCTTTTATACCCTCTTTCAAAACTCGGAAGCGCTTCATCAAGTCAACCTTGATGTTTTATAAAAAATATTATAACAATTGACGCATTAAATAACACATTTACACAATACATAATTCTCACACACACTCACAGCACAAACTGTAACCGATCAATATTTTAATTTAAATAATATAAATACTTCTAGAAATGCAGTTCAACTTGGTACGACATCGTGACGCCGCGATGGGGCATCACTATCGAATTAAAAAAATTTGGACTTTGATTAAAGTACAAAACAAAAAACAAACATAACATTTTTCTATAGTTACAATACAAATTAAAGTTGTGACATAATTTGTGTTATTAATTTGAGATATAATTAGGAGCTAGTATCACTAAAACGAGGAAAGAGATTCCTTATCGTGGATTTAATTTATACCAAAGCATAAGTCTTTGATATTTGTTTATGGGTCGGACAAAAAGTGTCATCCGAGCCATAATTTGCTTCATTTCAAGTCAGCTACATCTTATAACATCTAGCACCATCCACTTTTAAGCAACACTGTCATCACAATAATCTCGCCTGTCGTCCCTGGCTGGTTTGAAATGAAACTTACAATCGATTTCCATGAGACAATCGCACTAAAACTATTTATATCTAACTTAATACTAAACTTAAAAATAATCCCGTACCATCACCAAAGATTGCACATAATACCCGATACTTTGATTTTTTAATTGCAGTCATGCCTAACTTCAGGCCAGTGGATCATTTCACATTGACTGTTAAAAAATTAAGGTATTTTTTCAATGGAACAAAACATGGATACAGTCCCGTAGCTTTACACAAAAAAACTGTATTTACTTAAAACACGGAATGTCTACAATAGTAGTTTGGAAGACAACATCGATTACTTAACTAAGAGGAATTTCGAGTGTGCAGGCTCAAATTGAACTAAATTAAGAACTGGGTTTTTTATTAAATTATTGTATACGTTTAAAACGGACGGAATAAATTCGTAGTGTTAAGTACATTTAATTATGCCATATTGATTTGATGGACCATGTTGTAGAAAAAATTCGATACCTTAATTGGTACCTGTTCTTTAAGACTTGTATTCATTAAAGACACATTGTTCTTATGTATTGGACGCGTTATAAAATGAGAAATGCCCATATTTGTATTATGTCCTGGTTGGATCCATAGTAAAAATGTGTCTTTAACGATTGCAAGTATTAGTTATAACAGTTACAATGAAATTATCATTCATGTTCATTTAGTTGTGTACTGGCATTGGCAGCTGGCCTAGTAGCTGGTTCGCGAATGTCGCGTTAGTGAACTTGAAGTGTCGCTTGTCGTAAAACTTGAGCAGCGCTGGAGAATAAGGGTGTTGTTTCTTCAGATGCATGTAGTGTTCCTCTGGCTCTGATGTCGTGTGTCCACATTCTTCACACACATACATCTGTAATTAAAATAATTGTCTCTTGTTAGTGGCGGTATTTTAGTAAAAAACACATTTATTGAGTATTTTAATTTTGTAAATAGTGTATCGGAACGGGCTTTTCTCAATACATAATTAACTCAACATTCGTACAGTTGTGTAGATGCTTATTATATTGTTATTGTCAAAGCTTATTTAATTAAGTAGTGATTCTATTAATATCGCTTTAAAAATGTTGACTCGTTTATGGAAGAATTTATTAAATGTTCTTATTACTTTATATATTATGAATACGAATATGAATACCGATAGTTACCTTAGTCCTCCTCTCTTTGTATGCGTAAGTGTGTTGAACTCCATGTACTTTCAGGCAGTGAGATTCCAGAGAGCATCTTTGGGTAAACGATTTCTCGCAGAGGTTGCATTTGTAGGGCCGGACTCCGGTATGCGTCCGCGTGTGTCTTTTCAGGTCGAACGTGTCGTTGAACCCTTTTCCGCAAAACGTGCATAGGTATCTTTTAACGTCCGAGTGGCATTTCATATGTCGGTTCAACAGCCTCTGTAAACTGAAGTTCTTCGAACAGACCCTGCAAACGAACTTCGTGGGATCGTCTTCACTAACTAATACTTGTTTATTCTTCTCTTCTTCTCTTTGTCTGGCATTGGCTTCTGTCGCCAAGGGATTTTTGACACCGTGTCCACCGTTAATGAATTCCAGTGGGAGTTCCGCTGGTAGGCCCAACTGTAAATAAAATTAAGGTATTATTAAACTTATGATCTAGTTACATAAATGTGAAGATAGTGGAAATGTGATTCGAAAAGAGTATTGTGCCATAAGAATGAAGATTCATATTCATTAATGAATTATAAGACTACTTCTATTGTGACACTAATACATTATTTCAAATGCAGTAAGTTAAAGCATAAGTTGATTTAGGCTCGGCGTGATGAAATGTATTTTACAACTTCTATGTCGTTTTTTTACAAGACGAGATAGAAGGAAAGAAACGCATTAAAGCTTCGCCTTAAAATCAAATAATGCTTACCCTTTGTTGCAAGATTTGAATTTTGCCATCGCCGGCAGAGGATTTCTTGAGACTTACAGCAGCTGCAGGACTGAGTGACGGGTTCTCGATGTGACTGCTTCCATCCAGTGAGTTGTTGCCGCCAGGGGACGGCAGCGATGTCCCGGTGGGTGAGTCCAGGTCCAGAGAAGGATGACTAGTGAAGGGGAAGCCGGGAGACAGAATTTGTTGCCGTTGTTGAAGTTGAACATGAATTTGGAGTTGTTGCATTTGACCTTCGCCGTGTTGTAAAAGCGCTGGATTCAGTTGCATCAACAAATCTGGTCTTTCTTTTGCGAAGTTATAGGAGGAACCCTGGTTTTCTTGACTGGCGAATGCTAAGTAGTTGGCCTTTTCATAGTATTGTCTACTTAAATTAACTTGTTCTGCTAATGATTCAATATCAACAGGATTGTGTACTGAGTCCGGAGTAATTGACGATGATTCTCTTATATCCGAATCAGTTATAGATTCTACATGATTGTTTAATAAACTAGCAAAGTCTTCAGTTGAATCTGACAGATTTCCTAATATTGCTTCATTTGGTCCTGGGAAAGTTAATGTATTGGCAAATTGATAATTATCTATTACATCTTCACCCATATCAACTACCATTGATTCGTCAAAATTACTTCCATAATTACCAATAGCGCCTATATTTTCTAATTTGCTTTCATAATCTATTTCTTCATCTTTTAGCGCTAATCCATAGTGAGCATTTTGCATTAGGGAATATTGTTTACTTTGTTCCGGGAAGTTTGTAGCATTGTCATTATTTTCGCAATCCATATTGAATCCATTGATAATATTGAATTCATTGGAGAATGAGCTATTGGCATTAAAAGAGTTTTGACCGCCTTTTGTCGACGGTCCTAATGTTTCATAAAAAGGAGGAAGACTACCCGTAGGTGGGCTGTTTGGTCCATAGTTGGAGCGGCCATCGCGGCCATTGCCACCACTTCCAGAACCGCCTCCGATTGCTCCACCACCACCAGATGATGGCGCTGTACCACCGCCGCCGGAACTAAAACTACCTGAACCCCCACTACTTTGTGAGCTACCACTTGAACCAGTGTTACCGGTTGATCGACCATGACCTGCTGCTGCATTAATAATACCAGGAACTTTATTCGCTGGGCAATTACGGAGGACAAATGAAGGTCTAGCCAATATTCCATTCGCGATTTTCGAACTACTTGTTCTCCTTTGTTCTCTTATTTTCTTTTCTGTTTCTTCATCTTCTGATTCTCCACGTTTTTTCGCAATAGCATAATCAATGGGCTGGTCTTGTTCAGGTTCGGGAGTGGGCAATGTTGGCGGAATACTAACGTCAGACACTTCTTTCTTTCCATCACGAAATTGTGACTGTGCGGGTGTTCTTTGTATTACTGACACTTTTTGGCACGTAACACTGTTATCAATACCAGGAGAGGGAGCTGCTTCCGGTGATGGGGTATTTCTTGAGGGTAGAACTACTGGATCACTATCTAGGGAATCTTTTTCTTCCTTGATTAGTGGTTTCTCTTCTTTTTTCTTGTCTTTAACGACCACAGGCGTGTATTGTTTACGTTCTGCTTGAGTGAGAACGTGTCCTCTATGACTTCCGTAAGGGACATCTCCTCCAAGTATCGATGATACAAATCTGGGTTCCTTTGAACGTTTGTCTTTTGAGTGCTTAACTCCAGTGCTCTCGCCGAATACATCTCGTTCTGAAATAATGAGAAAAATAAAACATTACTCACGGGCGACAAAGCAAAGAAGCTTCATTGAATAAAAATATAATGTCAATGTTTGCAAATAAAGAGCCTAATTTTAATAGATATGTGAAAATTAACTCAAAATTGATATAAAACGAGTTTCAATAACATTATAACTATTCGTCCTCGGCTTTTTACTAACGTATTCATGTGGCGTCGGAGGCATAAGGCCTCGTTGACGTCACTGGTATGTGCCTCCATAACGGTAATACTCGCCTCCTCATATACGTTCGTGTTTATGTGTGTCTCTATACTCTTGTGTGTGTTTGTAGCATTATAATAATTGGCGCGCACACACAAAGTGACAAAATCAATCTCGACCCTAATCTGCCATCCATTGACACTTTTGGTTATATCGACGACTGTATGCTGATTTGGCGTATCATTTTAAAATTGATTGAAGTACCTAACCTAACGTTTATGTTTTATAACAATCCTAGTTACTAAAAATATTATGCATACATATAAAAATGCATTATATTTATCTTCTCTATTTATTACATAATTTGATATAATTACAGTATATTTGTAACACATTTATTTTATTTTATATGAGTGATAAAAAGACAGAAATTAAAGGAAGTTGGAATTCCCTAAGAAAAAACCCCTCTATTATAGCAAAATATGCGTAGGTAGCCAGTGAAAGTCCCAAGGTTGGGCCAAACGAGTTTCTTTGCCCTTTCTCGGCTTTTGTTAGGGACCCAAGGACGAAGCCTGGCATTGTTGGGACTGTTTTTTGTATGAGCTTGTAATTGTATGCGTCTGCGCAGCCGGGCGTGAAACGTGGACTCTCATTTTGAATCTCATCGTCCATAGGCCACTATTTTGTATTGCTTTCAGTTTTGAAAAAGGATATTTTGTATTATGAGCGGTGTTTGAGCGTTGACAAAGTTTATAGCGGCACTTAAGCCTCGTAAATATTTTATGTTTGCTTTTTGTACGCTACGCTCATTCGTTCGCCGTTTTCTCAGAACTGTCCATAAGCCGTCCCTTGCTATTGGGCAAGCTTTGACCAACAAGAGACATTTAATATTTATGATAATGCTGTCCTTACAGTAATGACTGTATGAGGACGCAGTCCAAACGCAACTAATGTGCCAGAATAATGGAGAATTAATAATTCTAAAGTGCTTGACATAGTCAATTAATGGAAGAATATTAATAAAAATAAAAGTTTGTTCAAAGATAAGCCCACGTAAGCTCATTAATTGCTGGAAAGGTTACTGGTACTACAGAGTAAAAATATTCGTAATATGTAGGTATAGTATATGTAACCTACACTTCAGAACTTGGTTCATAGGCGTATGTAAGCTTTTAGGTACTCATAAAATTTAACGTATTTCCAAGAATGTATACACATCTTAAAGGCTTTATGAAAAAATACGTTGCGACTTTGAAATAGCTCACGAATTTGAAATAAATTTCGCTCCAGATGGAGTGGAATGCCGTAGTCGGCACACTTTAAATGGTGAAGATGGAAATGATAACGTTTAAAATGTGCGACAGAGATATATTATAGCAGTTTGAGGTATGGCTCAATGTAAATTATCAACTTTGTACTAGTAAAAATAATATACGAAGGTTTAAATGGACTATAATTGCTCTCAGATGCCATTGTCTGTCATAGATAATTAACATCAAAAAGAAAAAATGGAGCATTAGTTACATTGTAAAATTAATAATTATATTGTTTAAACAATATCTTTTTTATTATATTTTGGCATTAATTAAATTCAATCACACTATTACACAGTGTACTTAACTTTGCATTACAGGTCCGAATCCGCCCTGGGATCGTATTTTGGTACCAATGTTTTAGAAAAAAATAATTCTTTGTTGAAGTAGTCCAGTAATTAGACCGTAACACAGACTTTACAAATATTAACCTATATTTATTTACTTTATTATTGTATAGGTCATCTGCCTCATAAGTGTAGTGGTTCCAAGGAATGCTGCTAAGCGCTTAGTCCGATGTTCAAGCGAAGTGGTACTTGGTTTTTCTATAAAATTTGCCTGATTATCGGTAATAGGCTCCCCCTTATTAATATAAGTGAACTGTGGGTGTACATCAGTACCCCCAGCTTCTCCTTTTGAGGAATTACAGGAATTAGCATGATAATGTTGTTATGTTACTGGTAGCCTGCCTGTATCTACGCCTCTAAGTTTAAGTCTAATTAAGTTATTTTTTTATGTAGTTTTTTTTCATATAATTTTTCTTTTTAACTAGAAAAGTCGTATCAGCCTCTTAAATGCTGTTTACAAAGGAATTCAATGAACTTGTTTGTAAAAAGAATTAAATGTTATTGTAATTTAGAATGTTAAACATATGAAAACAACGTAAAACCAGAGTTATTTCATGGTTAGTTGTGATACACTAATATTAATGTTAACGGTATGTAATACAGTTTGAAATATGTGTACCTACGTTAGTGAGCAAAACAGTTCCTTTTGGTTAAAACAACTGTAAATGCCCTCTAGACAAGGTCACGTTACAGAATCAATTAGTACAAAATTTTAGCTCGCTATGGAAATAAACATCTGTACCTGACTATGTTAATTAGAGCTGCCTTTTAGATTTTATCATGGTATAGCCAAAATTATCCACGTATATAGCAGACCAAAATCTTTTTGGGTTATTGACGTAATAATCAAACTGTAGCCTGCTATACTCAATATTGTTTATTATGTCATCATCATCATCAACCCATATATTGTCCCACTGCTGGGCACGGGTCTCCTCTCAACACGAGAGGGATTAGGCTATAGTCGGCCACGCTAGCCTACTACGGGTTGGCAGACTTCACACGCCCTCAAGAAAATCTCTCAGGCATGCAGGTTTCCTCACGATGTTTTCCTTCACCGTTTAAGCGCGTGATAATTAATTATTAATACGCACATAACTTCGAAAAGTCAGAGGTGCGTGCCTTAGATTCGAACTGGAGACCTTTGACATGGCAGTCCTATGGTCATATCACAAGGCTATCACTGCACTACTATTTTATATGTAAGCCCCCCTAACCTTAACTGATACAAACATATGTAGTAAGTGAAAGACTATGTATTAACATTAAGTGTTTGCTTTAAATAGTAATTACAAGACAAACCTTTGAACTTTAAGATTTAAATTAGAATTCAGCTCGCGTACTTAATCATTGCGACTTTATAAAATCACATTTTGGCGATAAGAATTGGCATTTCGAAACCAGACTAACTCCATGATTATTATTCCAAATGCTACCAAATTATAAGCATCAAGCACGTAAGAATAGTAATGAGAAAATGTCTATAAACATTATTCGATAATGTATTAATAATGAATGTGTTTCTATTGCATTCCAACCTTAAATGGTTTTGAGCTAAAACCTGAATACCTAATACCTATATAATGAACAGAATAATTACTCCTAAATTATTATGGATGTATACAGTTTGTGAAAAAACTAATTGGCCCGGACTTACGACTTCCACGTGTATTAGTTAGGTAAATAATATTTGCTGAAATAAATTACTTATTAAAAGGTGGTTTGAGCACCTAATTCTTTTCAGTTTTTGTACCGGAACTGAAAATTAACAAAGGTCTTTGAAATAGCTTAATAAATAATTTGTTATTCATGTCAGTGCTGATGTTGAGTATAATTTTTTTGAGATTATACAGTTTGAGACCTGCAAATGTTTTATAAATAACTTGTAATCAGTAAATGATTTCAATGTTATTCGCGTTAACATGAGAAAACCATCAATAGATGTTACTGCCGTGTTTGTGCGCGTTACTGTACATCACAACCTCTCACGGTCGAGGTTATATCAGCACTTACATGATCACCGTTAGCGTTTTCTGCTGACGTCATATTCGCTGATTGATAATGTTCTTAGCATAATGCGTCATAATTACACTTTTTGCATCTAGTTTTTGAGTGATGAAAACGTGAATTACGTTGTGTAAGAACAAAAAATATGGTTCAAAACTTCAACTAAATTTGGGTATGTTTTAACGGAATAAAAACGAATGTAAACTAAAATATAACATTGTGTTTACGTTTTGCACGTCCTAACTATACTGATAGGACCTTTACCCATTTTGTACACATTGCTAGGACGTATATTAAACTGTATATAAGCCGTCCTTTATGTACATAAAACTCTTGCGAGATCAGTTTATACTCGAAATGTATAGCTTGATTAGTAGCCGCGCGTACGTTGACAGATATTATAAACATAATCGGTTTAAGCGGCGATAGATGTTGAAAAAGTCACACAAACACACATGAGCGGCACATTTAAATAGCGCGGTTTTTATTCTAAAACGGTAAGTCAAGGCCTCATAATTACCGCGGCCATATCTATTCAGTTACTCGGTGTTTCCTGTCGAGGAGCACACTGTTACAACCTTGAATACGAACACTCATTATTTGGCCATTAACGGCAGCCTTCTTTGCATTACATTTTGGCAATAATTAGCGATTCTCAAGCGGCCGAGTTGTATCTTAGACAATAAGGAGCTAAATAGGCGTGAGCTGTTCTTGTTCTTAATGATCTAACGAAGCCATCATCAGACTCTTTTCCTTGTTCATAAGAAGAATTCTAATGCAACAACGTGATCATGAAATGTGGACGGATAACGTTGACCAGTTTCCTGTCGGTTTTTCTGAATGTACGTACTCTGTTTTTTTTTTGTTATTAAATATATAGCTTCTACCTATGTATTTTATAACTTAGAGGAGAGAGGGTTAGCTATCGCTTCTATTTAAATTATCAAATCGAAAACAATGAAATTATTTAACATAATGAGTGCCTTATTGCGATTTCACGGTCGTTTATAAGTATTAGGACACAATTAGTGAAGCATGTTTTGGGTAACGCATACCCGCTTATTAAATTACAATTGTAATAATATCAAGCAATCACGGCGTAACTATGTAAAGCATTAATAACCTTAACGCATTTTGCGGCTTGCACCATTACGACTCGTGTTCCTAGTAATTATCGACACATTAATCATGGACAAAATATCATTCTAAAATGATAAATTATGGGCTGTTGAAACTGTAATGTTACACTGTTACTATTATGTCCGTAACAATAACTTCTAAACCTTCGATGGTACTTGTATCTTATTTAATTTGATTAATTGTTGTATATTATTTATAATTGTTTGTGAAAAATGAAAAATGATCATTAGGTGGGAAATGTCTAGGTTTAATCTAAACCTGCGGTCACTGTGACATTTGATTGCTTAATCGCAGTTTCTTTATTCGTCATTACTTGTCATATTAAAAGTAATTTTAGTTTGGCTTACGTTGAAATATGACATTTGCAGAAGCATACTCCGCATTTTTTTTAACGTTCATGGCCACTTTTGTGCCGAATATATAATATTTAAAATATTAACATCATGATAAATTATTATTAGGCACACCGACACAAACACAAAGGCACATATGTAGAGGCGGCAGTAAAACTTGCCCGAGGCATTAATAAAAACTAGCGAGGCAGCGGGGCGGACTAGTATGACCTTGTGGCCGGGGTTATCGGACGCTGTTAGCATTTAACGCATTATAAAACGTAAGACAGCTATGAAGAACCGCTCCGGACGGAGAGCACATAAAATTCCGTTGAAGCCTTTTTTCCGTAAGTATAAGTACCGATAGCACACGGTACATATCGCAGTCGCGGTGAAGAATCGGTTAAAAGGTCGCCTCGAAGGACATTTTTTGTTTTGAATTATTTATCGTGGGCGCGACCGCATGTGGACAGTTCGGACCATATGTATGCGTGTAACACACTAAAAAATTCTGCAAACATCGTTTCTAAAATTTGTAGCCGATGATTTAGGTGCCTTTACAGCTGCAAACGAGCAAATTTTATGACCGTCTCTTTTGAAAATAAAATTTCGCATAAACATTCACGTGTTATGTGATGTCTGACATTGAAGAAAGGAAGAAAAGGCTGATAAAGTAACGCGATTGTTTTCCCGCACAGCCTTTGTTCCGTTCGCACATGCGTTATCTTAACCATGATTTGGAACAGTCTAATACAATATACCTACCTACGCTTGGTACGCCTACAAAAGTAATTATTAACCTTCCGTATATTTTTCAATACCACTATACACAAAAAAGCGATTCTAATACGTCGTCTCACAGACAAAACGGTCGCAAAAACTGTTCAACGCTTTATTATTATTTTGATCACGGCGTGAATCACAACCAGATTTGGTGAGGGTTAATGACCCAAATATGTTTAGCGAAGTGTTCAAGGCTAAGTCGACTAATTCGACTAGCTAATAGAAAAACATCCAGTATCTTAGAAGGCGATTGGTTGACTTGTTTTGGTCTGCCCTCTACTTCATCTAAGGCAACTTCAACTTTATTACTGGTTTATCCGTTAAAATTATTACCGTTATTCAAAATTTTAAAAGGGTAAGCGATCTTTTTTCCATGAAATGAAATATTATCGTTACTGACTAGTGAAGTAAATATACTTTTGGTGCAAAAATTTACGTTTTTCAGGAGGAACTGCCGAATGGAAACTATCTTTTTGTATTTTATAGGCATTTTCCATGCAATGATTATTAAGTTATTTTAGTGAACGTATTTTACGTATTTTAGTGCCGAATGGAAAATCGAATAGGTTCTTGAATTAAAAAAATATGCAAATGATGCAGGCACATAATAAACCAATAAGAATTTTGGATGCGCGTGTATTTTTGTATAGCGACCCCAGTAGTGTCCCCTAAATATAATGTTTTTTTAGTCTTGGAACATGTAAATGTCACCTCTGTACATATCTATTCGTGAGTATGTGTTGTGTAGTAGGTACAAGATCGTGGGCGGTCCACAGCAAATTGCTCCAAAACACACGAAATGATTATCTTTTATTGCGCATGACACAACAATGGAGCAGATGACCTTACGATCGAGATTTAAGCCTCGGTTAACCGCTTGCTGTTTATTTTACTTACATATTTTAAAGTCATTTTTTTTCATACATGGTGACGTTTCGAAAGATTATAAAAGTAACACGATATTTTTTTTAAATATGGCATAGATGACAGTTGTCTAAGGTGGTCGTAAAGGTTTGAGATAACTGACAGAGTGACTTCGATGACTAATGCAGTATTATCAAAAAATACCATAAACTTTACGCTTCTTCCATTATACAAATGCATGTCGTATCTTTGAGTTTTTTTCATGTTACGTAAAGTTGTTTGAACAATGTTTTTTAAATGTAAAGGAAAAACGGTGATATATCATGTTTGTTACGCGATGTTTTCCTTGCGGTCTTGCGGAAACAGGTGTTCTGATACAAAAGATTTAGATAAATTAAATACTTTTTTATATTAAAATCGTAAAATAAGAAACTATATGTATTCGTAAGTGTTACCTGTGCTGTATTATTTACATATGGAACCGTCTGATAATAATATGATTATTCTGAATTCGAAGCGCAGCTGAAATTGAACCACAGATTTGTAGGACACGATTGTTTGGTACAAATCATACGAGTACCTGTCCTTATAGTTAAAAGGGAGGGCTAAATCTATGCCAGTGATCATTCCAAGTGTTATTGCAAGTTTACCCAAGCTGTGCAAGTGGCGAGAACACAATCACACGGTGTTTGCGCGTGCGCCGTCATTCGCGGACGGACATCACTACGTCACGCGACTGTATTTGTTGAAATTACCGTTTAACATGGCAATTGTTTGGGAACATAACTAAAAATGTATGTATTTTTCTCGTCTCGTCTAAAATAATACTATTGATTACTTAAAGTAATAACAACATGAATGAAAATGTAATTGTCTTGCTTAGGCGGCACTGTTGAGAGAAGGAAATGGCCCGCTAAATACCATACAATACCATCACGCCTGTATTACCCGAAGCGTTAGGTACAGGTGTAGGTACTAATGTACACTCATCATAGTTCGCTGGTATATAGGTATATTAACCAGGCACTACTCCATACTTCGAGCTGCTACGAATTTCATAGAAAAACGCAATAAGACTATGCTCGACCTAGGAATGGACCTGGGTTCCATAGGACTTCGAGTGTAACAGTTGTGTCTAGGACTTCTAACGAGGCAGTTTAGATGTATACTTAATTATGTTTTTTCTTAAAGCTTCTCCACCGTAATTAGATTCCCGTTATCGTCTATGGAGCGCATAAAATCGTAGAACTGCTTTGCGGTTTATCTTTGGCGGCGTTCTCATAGAATTTTATAATATCAATCACGCGAACATCGACGCCGAGTTTTATTGTTTCCGCAATATAGGCGATTGGATACAGACTGCGGTCACCGGCACCCCGCAACCCCCGCAACCCCCGCGATCACGTTATTGACAGGTGCATTAGAAGAAATTGCAGTATTAGACAGGAATAGCAATGATTAGTCAGGTATCCGCCAAATTACGGAACACTAAATATGTTTCGAACTGTGTTCTTCAGTGACTAAATAAGTAATGAAATTTTAGTGAAGGAAAAATTCAACCGTGGGTAGGATTCGAACCTGCGTATTTTGGTTCAATATACCAGATGCTATGACCAACTAAGCCACTGCGAGTATCATCCGCCGGGTCGAAATTTGGCTTCACATTCTGACTTTACGTCTTAAGGGTGACGTAATTTTTTTTTACTAATATAACTTTATAATATTAGCATGGAAAATACAAAAAGATAATTATGTAATGTTTAGAGTTACCTACTGCAATTTAGAATTCGTCGCAAAATCTTGAATGAATCTTTAATAGAATGACTAATTATGTGCAACCCACTATTTCGCAGAACTATCTATGAATCATAATTATGTCAATTACTCAGGAAAAGCAATGACTTACTTATTGACATACTCTCGGTGACCTTTCTATTATCATAATTAACTTTTGAGAAAAATACTCGATCCCTACAATTTTATTAATATTCAGAATTGAGCCCGCATTTTCTTTGTTACTTTATCCATCTATATAAGTAGATACCAGTTCCAACTCAGTAAATAAGAAAAGCAGATGCATACTATATACAAGCCATAAACAGGTTTGTTAATAATTAAAATCGCCCGTATCCATCACACATTACCAAAGAGTATTTGTCAGAGCATATGTGTGACCGTTCCTAGAACAACTGGCAGTTCACGTGCATATCTTCGGTAAAAAAAAGAAGAAAAAAATATGGCGAGCCCTTGAGTAACCGTCACTTAAGTGAGGCAACGTAGGATGTTGACTCTTTAAGTCAATTTCCTTGTAGCGCGTACATGACGACTCTCGTGGTTTATGTTTCGTTATGAGAAATGCGTCGGTGTTTAAGAGGAGAATACTTTAAGGAGGTTAAGCCTTCACAGATTAAAGGATACCTTAAATGGAACTCTGCCTTGACCGACATAAAGCGAACACTTAAGAGGTCTAGGTTATGAGGCATGGTTTAATTAATCCTTTTTCGTTATTTGAATACAGAATTAGGTTACCTACTTCAACGTTTATTTCAATTTGTCATCTTAATCCTGTTTTGTGATTGCTTTGTTAAATATTAATCTATTAATACAATATTAAGACAATTGTTATGTATGCTGTCAAGTTAACTTCTAATATAAATTTTTTTTTTTTTTAATTAACACGTGCCGGAACTTATACTGTGTAATTCCTGAACTAGTGAACAAACCTTGTATCGTTGAGAAATTCACAAACACGGCCACAAAATATACGCAAACTAGAAACAAATATCCGAGGAACACAAATATTTGCCTTGAGTGAGAATTGAACCTTAAGCGATACGCCAAATTTGCAGTCAAAGTATGTAGAAAATATATTCAGTCCACGTTGTGACTGTTGACCCGCAACCACCCAGGGGGGCCACTGCGCAAATCTGTGCAAAAAGTTATCTAGTTGTATAAAAACCAGTTAAGTAAAAATGTTTGAACATAAACGACGGAGCTAGCGATTGAAAAAGCATTAATAACAATTATACGAACCGTAGTCGTTCTAAGAACAGATTTTCTGCGCCTATTCTGAATGTAATCGCTTTTTTATGATCGCCAATCTTTAAAAAGGCAAAACCTTAAGAAGGTAGCTGAAGTACAATGGTAAGGACACAATAGCCAGGGCCACATGGCGAAATACGTTTCTTCTTTTTTGGTAACTCGTAAAGATGCAGATTAACTGTTCACATATATTATGGCAACACGCGATAACGCGCACAACTTTTGTTTTTGTTGTACGCTGCGTTTGCGCATACATTTTGACCATGAATATGTTTTGTTCTATTCTTATAATAATTGTATTCGTTTTATAACATTACTTGCAGCTATTCCGTATTTTAATCGCAAATTCTAATTATAATAAATGAATTTCCTATCTGCTATTTCTTTCAAAGGTGTACAATATCTATCTATTTTGTTATTTAATTTTTAGAAACATCTTCGTAGTTTTTGTGTAAAATAATTTAATTGGAGTGACGATAAAAAATATCATTTGTCGTAAAACGCTACGCCATGATTTCCAATACTACGTCATATTGACAGTTAAATTATCTAGTAATTGTATTGCACCATTTAATGTAATTAATCTGCTATTATTCGTTAGTAACCTGTATTCACGAATATTTGTGCCAGTTGTGTATCAATGATTGTGTATCAATACTCGTATGTATTGTGTATCAATTGTTCTTTTAATTTATTGGTAATTCCTAAGTACACAATAAAATAACATACCATTGCGCCTGTATTCCCCGAAGGGTATAGCAGAGGTGTACTCATGTACACCCACAGTTCTCCGGTATGTTTGGGTCCCATGCAATAGAGGGCCAGCCTATTGTCATTAACCGACCATAAATCAAAACAAGGAGCTATGACTGGGAATTTGTATAAGACCTCAATAACACTGCTCGAACTGGGAATTGATCTCTACGGTAGCAGTCGCGCTTAGGACCACTAGACTTATCAGGCAGTATAAATATTTTTTTAAAATATTTTTTTATAAGTACATAAATTCCCCATATTATAGACACAATTCAAAATGTATTGGTCTAGTGGTCCCAATCGCGACTGCTACGCTAGAGGTCTTGGGTTCGATCCCCAGGTCGAGCAGTGTTATTGAGTTTTTCTATGAAATTCTCAGTAGCAGCTCGGAGTCTGGATTTGTGCCCGGTGAATGGCAATAGGCTCGCCCCCTATTACATGGGACCCAAACATACCGGCGAACTGTGGGTGTACATTAAGTGCACCTCTGCCTAACCCTTCGGGGAATACAGGCGTGATGGTATGTTATGTTATGTTCAAAATGTATTGCTTTGATCCTTTGAGACCGGTACGAGCGTTACTAAATTAAGATAAAGGTTATTTTCATCTGATTTGTGTCCGGTTAATGGCATTAGGTTGGCCCCCTATTACATGGGACCTAAATATATCGGAGAAGTGTTGGTGTACATTAGAACACCACTGCCTACTTCTTTGGGGAAATACAAGCGTGATGGTATGTATGTTAGATTCATCTCAGTAGGTAGTTCAAATTGGTTTCCATCCAAAATAAAGTCGTGATATCCAGCACAATAGTTTTAATAAGAACGATATATTAAAGAATACAGTTGGGTGCACATCTAAACATGGCCGGACCCTTGGCCTTAATGCGAGCGTCAACAGCATAATGTTAATTGATGCGCACGATTCTGAAGTTGTTTAATTAAACGTATTATGTTCATTTGCTTATTGTATTATACTCTTAGTACATTGTAGGTATATGTGTCAGTATATTTTATTATTAATATGTATAATTTAATATTGACTGCCTCATTAGTCTAGTGGTCCTAAGCGTGACTGCTACGCTAGAGGTCCTGGGATCGATCCCCAGGTCGAGAAGTGTTATTAGGTTTTTCTATGAAATTCCTAGTAACAGCTCGGAGTCTGGATTTGTCCCCGGTTAGTGGCAATAGGCTTGCCCCCTATTACATGGGACCTAAACATACCGGCGAAATGTGGGTGTACTTTAGTACACCTCTGCCTAACCCTTCGGGGAATACAGGCGTGATGGTATGTATAATTTAATTGATTATTTATTGAGTATTCTGTAGTAATTTTATTTAGTATACGCACGGCTATACGTCGAGCTATACAAAACCAGTTTAAGCTGTCCTCTTATAGTATGGAAAGTCTGTACAATGCGAGATCAGCTTAAACTGGAATAGTATAGCGTGTGTACACCGTTAGTATTCAAATTCAAATTCAAATTTATTTATTCTTTTTGGGATTTTTTGAAGATACAACTAAGACATAAAATTTGAGATATTTTGGGTGATATGCAATTTTCAGTCAATTTTCTTCACCGTACTATAAAGCAGGAAATTATTATTCGTTAATTATTTCTCTTAATGTATACGTGAGTTGTGTTTGTATTGGTAAAGGTGCGTAGTACATTGACGTCTCTCTACGCAAATCATATTGGCATACGATCGTCCGGTGGGAAACCGCAGGGTCATTCTTAATTATTCTCGTGACGGCCGTGTAAAGTCACACCTTATTATCGTCTTACATCAATAAATAATACTTAATAAAATTACAATTGCGTAAAAATTGCAATGAAATTTCAACATCGTTTGGAACAAATTGCTAATATTACGATAATCAAATAGTCCTGTTGTTCCGAAATGTCTTAAGAATGTGGGAATTGCATAATTCATTAGTTTTTGGTAACGGGTATTGTTAATGACCGCGGAAGGTCGGCAGCATTACCGTATGGTTCCCACGGCGACCGCTGCGGGGGCCGGAGAGCGGGTAGTGGGGGTATTAAGTATTAATGTCTTGATTAGTAATTTATAAATCCTGTTATTGAATAAATAAAAATAATAATTTTAATAACGGAATAATTATTCGGGACGGCAGAGCCTACTCGTTGAAGTCTTTTGTACTGCAGAGTTACGTTCTCAAGTAAAATAGTCCGGCCTTGAATAAATTGTGAGTTATTAATTAATTAATTATTAAATAATAAAGTCCAATTAATAGACCTTTTTTCAAAAGGAAGTCTCACTGCTGCTACGCTAGAGATCCTGGGTTCTATTCCCAGGTCAAGAAAAGTGTTATTGTGTTTTTATATTATGTATATGAAATTCTCAGTAGCAGCTGTGAGTGTGTTTTTTTGACCAGTAATTGGTAATAGGCTCGCTTCCTATTGCATAAAACCTGAAAATATACCGGCGAAGTGGTGTGTACATTAGTGACCCTCTGTCTAATCTTTTGGGGACAACAAGCATGATGATATGAAATTAATTAGATTTAAATAATTCCAAAATAAAGAAAATATCCAAAACATATATTTTACTTATTGTGATATTTGAAATTAAAAGCATAATTCCTTTAATTCTTCGATTGCAAATAGTAGTTATAGAATAATTGACTGCAAATGGTATTTATAGAACAATATCAAGTAAAATAACCAGACTATAAATAGATTGAGCAATAATTTTCATCGGCTTGTTCGTTTGCCATTTAAAAGAGTAAAGACGCCATACATGAATGCCATTACTTGTCGTAACGAGCCCTACTAGCTCCCCATCTTATTTATAGTGCACATTGCTGCAGGTTGGGGTCGCGCGACCTTCGGGCCGACTCATCCGTGCCCTTTTACCCACAGGTGCCTACACACCTGTAATTACTTCATCCGTACTCGCTCTATTTTTAAAGCGTTTTAAAAACATAAAATTACGCATCATATATACCGCATGCGGGCTAACGGTAAACGTTGACTCAATGTTTGTATTTATAACATTTAAAATTGCTTACTTATAAGGTTAATACTTTAAATGCTATTTATACCTTAAAAAGTTTTATTTATAGTCCCCAGTGAGTCAGTTACGTTAAGCTGTAAATTCGATGTCAACAGTTTAAAATTATTCAACAATACAAGTAAAAGTTACAAGAGAAGTTAACTGTCCATTCTTGGATATACCACAAATGGTAATAGGCAACTCATAACGGAGACATTACGGAATAAACAATTGTAATCGTTTGGTATTACAGACTGCCTCATTAGTCTAGTGGTCCTAAGCGCGACTGCTACGCTAGAGGTCCTGGGTTCGATCCCCAGGTCGATCAAAGTGTTATTGGGTTTTTCTATGAAATTCCCAGTAGCAGCTCGGAGTCTAGATTTGTGCCCGGTTAATGGCAATAGGCTCGCCCCCTATTACATGGGACCTAAACATCCCGGCGAAAAGTGGGTGTACAAAAGTACATCTCTGCCTAACCCTTCGGGGAATACAGGCGTGATGGTATGTAATGTAATGTAATCGTTTGGTAATTGAACTCGAAGCGAAATTAATGCAAATACGGGACACGCGTCACACGAGTTAATTATATTGAAATGATAGTCGAGATTGCGGTGACTAACCTAAATACAAAGCGGGCGGCAATGGCTGGCGGCCGGAAGTCGCGCCATTGTCCCGCAACCATTGACACCTCCGTACCTATCATCCGGTCAATTCCCGTACCGTGTGTAGCTCTCCATTAGATACAAAAAAAAAAATGTTGGCAATACATATTTTGAAGTGTGGACATCCCATACATTTTTTTGGTGTTTCTAACGATTCTAACTTGACCAAGCTTAATCTAAAGGCTTGTAACATGTATGAATGCAAATATCTATTAAGAAATAAGCGAGGAGTAATGATCTGAGTTGACTGCAATGACCACTTTTCATGAGTTTGGAAAATACACTAGGTCGACCTGGTACAAGCAAAAACGTTTAGAGAATGAATCCTAGCTTTGATTATTAGGTTCCCTGGAACTGATCCAAACACTATTCAAGTACATTGTGGTGACTATTTGAATTCAATTCACATACACTGAACTGAAAATATCAATCGTAGACAAAAAGCAAGTTTTATGAAATTATTCCAAACTGTTATATACCAAATGTACCAAAATGTATTGTACAAAAAATAATAAGCAATTTAGAACCCTATACATTTTTTAGCGTATCTATGTGAGTAAGCAATTCGTGGAAAAATGCAAAAATAAGACAGTTACATTAGTGATTCACGCTTAGTAAGTTAACTACCTGAGACCGTTAAAATGTGCAGTGACGGTGGTAGATTGCTGATAACGGTTTTATTTATTAACAAATATATATAAGATCAAGATTATCCGATTTAGGAGGAAATGAGATAGATATTCAGAATAAAAAGTAAAAAGAATGAAAGTAATCCTAAACTATCGAAACAACTAACACTTAAACATACATTAGTATATATTATTGTAAACATATTCCTAGAACAACATTAAACAGAAAAAACGATGTCTCTCAATTTGACAAAACCAATGATAGATTAGGATCACGCAACCAAGAGCAAGACACACAAGTGATCGCAGGTAGACATTTGTTGCCGAAGCGGAGCCGAGAACTGGATTCTGTTCAAGTGCGAGTATCTTTTTTTTGGGCAAGCAAGTGGCCGTTACGGAGGAAATGATAAAAATAAAAGCTTTGATTAAAATGACAGCCACGGTGAAGACTTGAGCATCTTAAATGAAAATAAGGTTTTGAATGATAATGAATTTGCATTACTACATGATGCGGTTATATAGGGCTTAAAGCGAAAGGAGTAAAGAAGGAATGTGATAATATTAACTAGAGATGACTTTCTACTCTAATAACTGCAAATGAGCAAAATATAAAGAAAATAATTAATACAAATATTAGCGACTTACCGATGCAATCCTTATCCTTCTTGGAGAGGAGTGGAATTGGTCCATCATCAAGCGGAAAGCCGCTGCAGAGCGGGTCGGATTTGCATAGGAACAATTCCTGCCCTTCCTGCAACCCCAGTTGCTGCTCATGCAGCCGCTTCTTTATCAGGAAGATTTTCGGCATCTTCGGGCGCTATTCAACACTACACTCGATCCTTCTGTTCGTCTATGTCACTTGGTCTTTTAAAATTCACAAATCAGCATCGTATCACACTGCACGTTAAGTTTCCTCGCGTTGTTGATGTTTATTTTGTGCGTACAAGTTAGCGGCACATGTGGTACCGTTGGCCGCTGCGAAAGGACTGAGAGCTAGTGTGCGGTCCCCGCGACACCGTTGCCCGAACAGGTCCGCCCCCGCCCGCGCCTGCGCCGGCGGTGGCGCCGCCCGCCTGGCCCCATGCGTCCGCGCACCGAACCACACCGGCACCTCCGCATAACCACCGCTCTTGCACACAGCCACACGCACCAGTAAAAGTGCTATTTTGTGTTTGCTGTTGTTAGTTGTTCTATCTCACATTGTTCTAACAGATTTGGGTATTTTTCGTTTAGCATCGAGATTAGTATTACCTGTACTACTACCTATAACGCGATTATTTTAGATTAACGGCAAATATTGTTTGTATCAAATGAATGCTTCAGAACTCCTAAAAAAATACAAATGAACACGATCATTTTGAGTTCAAGATTTACATTAACATTTATGTCATTGTCAGTTGAATCACCAAAAGAATTGTTCAACGATTCGGTTTCATCTTTAACTTCTTATTCGTACTTCCTTAAAATCACCGTCACTAACTTATTTATAATTCAAACAAATTCATATTTCAAAACGATTTATAAAATTGTAGGTAATACATAATGCATGGCTTATCTATTAAAATATAGTAATAACATTTTATTTCAGTTAGGGACCTCACAGCGTCTTTTGTCGGCAGCCTTTCAATTAACAAGAAGATTTGCAAAACAATAGGACCCAAACGGACAGAGAGCAATCAGTATAAAGGAACGGGGATTTACAAAATAGTTATTAAACAGCAACAATAAACTTTACAGCTTCAGTTGTTTAAACGGACTTTGGGAAAAATGTTTTTGTTATGCTCATCGCGATGGAGGAGTCGGCGCCTTTGGAATTCATATCACATGTTGATGACGCCATCCTTGAGGAGGATATTTTATTGCATCGCCTTTAACAGTTATGGTTGCACACAATATTCTAGTTTGACGGATGCCGCTTCCAGATTACTCACGCCGTTTTTATTTTTCTGAACAACTTAGTACAATACATAATTGTACTTCCTCCTTTTTCATTTTATGTTTCCGGCAGTTTCCAAGCAACAAATATACTGGCTTACTCAGATGGTGTGCATTTGACGCGTTTTGAATAATGAAGATGTTTGCAACAAATACATTTTAACAAATAATTTCACGGAACTATCCAAATTCTTAACCCTAGTTTGGGATAAGAATCTAAAGGTTTATCGGTGCAAGAGAAGAGATTAAGTTTCTTGATATCCTTAAAGTAATCCCGGGAAAACGGCTTTTAGTATTTTTTTGTCTACCAAGTCTAAGTCTAAGTACGGTAAAAAGAAAGTGATTAGATTTAGAGTTTTAGAATAATAGCGAGATTACACGGTTTGACGAATATTATCCACTGTGAAACAGGTAAAGATTTCAAAGGTTTTAGTTACATAAGTAACCGCTTATAGGCTTATCATCAGTGTTTCTTATTATTTCAAATAATCTAACAGTGCTGAAGCAGGTACATTTCATTTGTTTATTTTTAACCAGTTTTTTAGGATACAACAGTGTCTTGTGTTTGACATAATGTATTCATAGTTAATTTGCTGCAAGTCCAATATAATTTCTTATACTTACCACATTTGCAACTGCAAAAATAAATATTTTTTTGGAACAAACTTTTTAATAATTTTTGCACTTAGGTTAATCATAGGCTTTACCGCTTTATTAAAAAAAAATTATTTTATGTATATATGAACGACTTAAAATATCAACAATTTGAAATATCATTCAGAGACGTAGAAAGCAGAGGACCAGTGAAAAACAAATAAATTAATCGTTAGTAATCCAATCAACGTTATTTTCATGGTTAAAAGGCTTTAAAAGGGTTTCATTTTAGTAACCATAAATCATTTTTTATAAAAAATGAACCTAACGACTCCATAAAGTGGCAAGGAGTTGTTTACACAAATAAAATAAAACTGTAATACGCTACCGAATTGGTCCCGTCAGGTTTTTTAGTAAAAATGGTAGCGATTTCGCGTTTGCGTTGACTGCGTGCGTTTTTTGTCGATCCTTGTAACAAGTGATCGTTAAATGGTTCATTTTATTTTTAGAATTTCTATACTTTGCCTACCATAAAGTTCTGCGTATTTAAATTTAAACAATTCAAATAGTTAAGCGATTACCACATTTAATTTAATAATAAAAAAAAACGCAACCAATCGCATTGAATGTTAAATGTTCTATTTATCAACCCTTTGTTTGACTTTAAAAGATTTAATTCTTCTATTAATTTAAACTTTTTTAAAGTTTTGTATATAGAATCTCAGCGTGGATTATAAAGTGATTGGTTACCAATGTAGGACAGCGCGGGTTTGTTAATAATCGTGTTGGACTCAACGACCAATGCACGTGCTTGGGAGTCGTGCGCCGGCGCAACTTCGTCAGAGTTCTTTACCATCGCGGGGATCAAGCCAACAACGTAATAACATAATTACCTATGGATGTGACAATTTACAATTGTATAGAATGTACGTGTGTTTAGGTGAGTAAATTAGTTTTAAGCCTTAGGGCGTTTTTATACCATAATTATAGGAACGTTAATGAAAAAACAACTGCAAATAATATACGCTTCAGGATTGTTAATTATACTGGGAGAACTTATAGTTTTTGAAACTTGAATATAAATATTTTTTGTCGACTCATATTTTCTTCATAGATCTCGGCGTGCGATGGTGGTGCGTGTGTGTCGATTGCGCAACGATTGGTTGCACAGCTCGAGCCAGCGCCGGTTCCACGCCGGTAACCCGCCTCAAGTTCTCGGTAACGATAACCTCTTTCAAGTCTAAAGAAGCACTGGTCAACATTGTATGCACCAATAGTTTCGTGGAAAATATTTTTTGCGATATGCAACGTATTAACATCTCTATTTTTTATTGCTAAATATAGAATATCCTATTTTACAATCTATTTTTCCAAATCATATTTATATTAATGATTTATGATAGCTTCGTATGAAATACTTAAATTTATTTTTTAATTAATATGAATTAGTGGTCTTTTCGTTTTGTAACGGTAACAATGTCAACCCGTTAGGTCAAATTATTTCTTATATTTTTGTTGGAATTAGCTATATTTAAATCCACCCAATGGTGTGGAATGTAGAAGAGAGCCAGCTAAGGTGAATTTGGATTTGACGAATCTACAATGCAAAGTCTATAAAACCTACTGTTTTAAATCTTTATAGATGTGATTATACCTCTAAGTAAGTACATTCCACTAGATCAAATTTTCGGTAAAAGATATACTTGATGTTCAATCATATCAGATAAAATGTCGGTTCGATTTATTACTCGTTGATCACAATGATATTCTTCACGAGCCCGACGGAAACTCTTTTTGCACTTGACAGGCGCTCACGCATAACCACTGAAGGCGAACTTGATCTTGAACGTCCGATCTAGAAAACAATGAATATGGCTTATTATGTGAGCAGTGATTGGATTGAATAATGACATATATAAATGTGCCGTTAAACATTCTGCTACAAGAATTGTTACTTTGTTGGGGTGCTAACTTAAGTTTGCTACATAAAATCGCTATTTTAGGAGATATAGCGTAAAAAAGAGAATTATGCCAAAATTTACAATTCACATCACTATTTGCTACAAGAACGAATTTTAAGTAAAAGTTGTGAATAAGTAATAGTCGATGTCGCAATTCTAACTTCTATGATCCCACAACAGACGAACAATTTACAAAAAAAATATTAAAGGCACGCAAGGAGTGACGATCAGTCTTAAAAAGAGCCTCAAGTTCATGATGAGACAGTTTAACTGTTACAATTGGTAAATTAAAAAAAAACACCGTCAGAATATCCAAAATGGGTTAACATGTTGAAGTATCAAAAAGGACAAACTATAAGATAGCGCGGCATGTAGTTGTCACAGCTGCTGTAATCTTCCAGATTGCTAACAGACGCTAAACAAGTAAATAACATCCCACAGTGGGAGCAAAGCTCAGTGTTTTCCATCTAGTATGTCGTGTAAATAGATCGTGGCGCAACGGTACTACCACCACGTATTCTTGATGATTGCCCCCAAGCACGCGTACCATCACAGGGGAATAAATTGCAATAGTATTAATGTTTTGAACCGGTCTACTGATTACAACTTAAGTGAATACTTGTGTTATTAAATTGGTCGCACGAGCCTGCCATTTTGTAAAGCTTTGCGTTATATTAGGGATGTTTTACTTACTTGATTTTATTTTTATATCATTATACAATATTTATTCTAATAGAATTCAGGTTACACGGGTGCTGGTAGAAACAGGTGGGTGCATAATTGTGTTTTCAAACGACAACTGGGAAAATTATATCAGTTACTAGCCATTTCGGAGGGGTTCTATAATAAACACAGACACGGAATATTTAAATATTAGATTTCCCGGGAATGCAAACTATGGTGTTCCTGAAGGCAGTGTCTTGGGGAACTTGGTCTTGTTTAATCTTTATGACTTAAAATAAATTAAATTGGTTACCATTTGCCATTGTTAGAGTAAAGCGTTATAGACTTTTATTTAACTGTCTAATTGAAGACTTACACATTTAAAATATACTTTGGTCTTGAAATATAATCGGAGTGAATACTTTTTGTTCATAGACATTATAGTTCTGCATTTACATAATAACCGCTAATGACCGGATCCTTTCATTTCCTTTATGATGCGAATATTTTTTGTTTCAATAAAATATACAGATATTCGTATTGCCAATTAACATATGTTAAAATTGATATTTGTATATTTCTTTGAACAGATGATAATTACCTATTTATGTTTTGCAAATTAGATGAAACGATTTGCATGAAAATATGAAGTTTTGGAGTCATTACACGTATTGTATTATACCTAATAATTTTCAAGGAGAATTTTATATTTTCGTCGTCAAGTTGTTAACTAAAAAAATTATCAATTAAAACGTGCCAACTGTGAATACACAATAATATATTATATGCTTCATAATACTCTTGAGTTTTAATTAATTTATTATATTTTATGTCATCACATTTAAGTTTTGTTGTCTACTTATATAATCAATAATTCGCGTAATCGTTACCGTCGCCATGCTGATGCGAAATACAATTTTTGGGAAAGGGTAGCTTTATGCTTGATGAAGATTCTAAGACAAGCAGAGGTGGCAAGTATACACCTGCCTGTATCAGCTACCTTTTTGAAGATATTAATTGGATCGAGTAAATTATTTAAATTAAATATTAATAAAGAATTTGCTACATGTGTTATTTCACTTCGACACACGAGAGTTCGATCTCTAAAAAATTTTCTGCATCAAAATGATGATCTTTAACAAGTTATCTTTGCGGGTATGATAATATTGTTAAAAGATTATAAATTTCATGAAAATTTGAACCTCAAATAACACTGCCCCTACCTGTATTGTCTACACAGTCGTGCAAAAAAGAAAACCTTTTACAATTGTAATGTAAAAACAACGTCTATTTCAAGAAGGCCACGACCTAAAAATAGTGAGCATTCATATGCGTATTAACACTATTTATATAGATAAATATTCAATAAAATAGAGGTAAGTCGTTTTAAATGGGAAAAGGTTGATCGTAGTGTTTAATATATTGTAGAGAAAAAATAAATAATTTTCATTTGAGCGTAAAAGCGAATGCTTGTATGCTTGTATTAGCGTAAGTGCTGTGATTTATACCTAATAAATCGGAAGAATTTGTATGAATAATATGTAGTCAACGCGTAGGGGGCCCGTAGGCGCAGCCAGGACGCCGCGAAGTAGACGTGTAGAAAACGTAGGCGCCCCGTAAACGCCTCGTAGGCGCATCGTAGATGACGTGTAGCCTTGTAGTTAATGCGTAGACAATATGTAGACACCTCGAAGATGTAGCGTAGACGCCTCGTAGGCATCGCGTAGACTCCTCGTAGGCGTAGCGTAGACGCCTCGTAGGCATCGCGTAGACTCCTCGTAGGCGTAGCGTAGACGCCTCGTAGGCACTTCGTAAGCGGAAACCCAGTGCCCATGCAATGGTGGGTGTCTAACCACCGGGTGGTGTGGGTATTAATCATCAAACCAGCTTAATTATTATTATTGTACCTACTGTGTGCTAATTTCTAATAGGAAAAGCTTTCACCTTTACCATTCCCATTTATGATATATCCATATAAGCGTTTTTATAACAATATATTTTATGTTGTCATCGGGATACCTTTTTTAAATAATAATACATATACTATACTTACTTTATTAATATATAAAGTTAAGTTATTTTAGTGAAGGAAAAATACGAGCGCGGTTTTCCTTCACTATAATAACTTAATAATCTTTGCATGGAAAATAAAAAATACAGAAAAGATAATATATAAAGTTGTTTAAATATGAGTGGAATGGAAAGAGCTTTCGACAAGGTCGTTCATAAAACGTTAGATTGCAATTTGTTTACAGGCACTGATCCGAATCTGAAATTTTTCACACAAGAAAAGTACACTTCCTAATTGACATACATCGGTTAGTAAAATTTTCTTATATAAGAAACCGTGATGCAGATGCATCATGCGGTTAGTCAATAACAAATGTCAATTGTAATGTGTTACAGATCTTGAGAGTTGCGACATAAAACTGTCAATTGCATTCAAATATAAGTTTGAATTATACATTACAAGAGACCAGTCATATGACTTATTCAAGAAGTTTAGAAACATTTAGATCATGTATGTTTGCGTTACCTTGCGTAAATGCGGAAGTAGGATATATAGATAATGCATGTTCATCCTTCGACCTAAAACACTGAATCTATTGCAACGGTACCTCGCCGATAAATAGGTTTATTCATTTGTACAAACAGTGAACACACCATTTTATGTGCTCAGGTATTTTGCTAGTAAGATTACATACCATCACGCCTGTATTCCCCGAAGGGTTAGGCAGAGGTGTACTTAATGTACACCCACAGTTCGCCGGTATGTTTGGGTCCCATGTAATAGGGGGCGAGCCTATTGCCATTCACCGGGCACAAATCCAGACTCCGAGCTGCTACTGAGAATTTCATAGAAAAACTCAATAACACTTTGCTCGACCTGGGGATCGAACCCAAGACCTCTAGCGTAGCAGTCGCGATTGGGACCACTAGACCAACGAGGCAGTCTGCTAGTAAGATTATTTAAAACATAATATTTTACTTACTGTCCTTACACTATTTTAGAAGTATTATTTATTATGAATTCATCCTATTGACCGTTAATGCCTGTATCGAAATGAAAATTAAATTATTTTCCATTAAAACTTGTAATCTCCGAGTATATTGCAATCTCTGAGCTTGTGTAGAGTTCTACGACGTTCCATAAGTTCCATTAAAGTTCAATTGTGGGAACTCTTCGTTACGTGAATTAAACGTCAGAAAATTCTCAAGGCATGTTCACGTGTAGCTAACTACCTACGTATACCGGTTGTCAAAAGGCTGCGTGGTGCGCGGGCGGCGGCGGGGCGGCGTGCGGGGTGCGAGGGGGGGGCGCTGGGTACAGCGACCGCAATAGCGATGGTTGCCGCGCCGCAGCCACCATTGCCAAGATCACGGACCGCGCATGCGCGGCGAATGTCAGCCACGTCACGATCGAGCTTCGTGCTATCGCGATTGGATCGTTCGGATTTAGAACTTTGAATACAATCACGATTCAACTATCGAAATTTCTTGTTGGCTGTTGTAGGTATATTAAGATCAGTTGATGTCATTTCTTTCTATAGAATGGGTATCCTGGCTGTTGCACTTACGAAATACTACTGTAAATATCCACTTAATGAGAAATTCCACTATAAATTACTGTTTTTGAAGGCATTGGGTGTTGTAACGTTGTCTAAAAGTTCGACAGATTTCCTCATTTTAATAAATAATCGCCCCGTTGGGATTGATCCTTCAAGTACAGTAAATTTTGTTTAAAATTTTGCCCCTCAGTACGATGAGCAATCGACACACGCATTGAATACTTCGTTTTTATTAAAACGAGCACCAATCACGCGCCGTTCCCGTTCCCCGAACGAGTAAGCTATTATGCAACCGCTTCATATAGACACGCACGTTTTTTGCCCTCCATCCCCACGGTAAATAGTGTCCCAAGACTCCTGACGAGCTTTGGTTCGCGTCGTCGCCTTGTATGTATAATAGCCCTTGCCCTATCTTTATATGGGCCGAGCCGTAGCCTCCCGCAATCCTCATTCAGTTCACGTAAGGTAGCGGCCCTAAGGACCGGGTTTTTGTAACAGCGCAACAGGTAGAAAGGAAAGGATTGCGAGTGCAGAGCGAGACCACATGACATCATCTTCGTGTCTGTCTCGCTCAGCGCGCCAGCGGCGCAGGAATGCCGGACGATTTGTGCTTGCGCATAATACAGACGGTTCGTGCGACCAGTGTATAGTTATAGTTGTGTATAGCCGAGCATAACCAACACACACTGCCCTAATGCGTACGGGTCATGTAGCGGGATTTACAGAGTTTAGCCAGTGAAATTTATATTGAAAGGGAATCTTATGATTTTCGAACATTATTGCCTTTTTTGCATTATTTGTTCTATTGTAAATGCTTTCAGTTTTACAAACAATAATTTAAATGATTATGTTTAACTAATTTTTACATTTATTTTTTATATTGGTTAGTAAATATAATAAAGATTTCCTTCCTACTGAAAAACTTAGATTATTTTAGCAAAAGTCCCTATAGAAAAAGCTAATAAGGGAGCATTTTGTTGAACTGTATCTGTACCGTATCTGTCTACAATAAATTATTACCGATTGCCGTATCGATTTCGAATCCTTGAAGTAACACCCCTGAAGATATTTCAGGTCCATTTATTTCGAGGCTTATCATACAAATTATTATTTAATAAAAATCTAGTGCATCCATTCCATACCCAATTACTTAAAATCATAATCTGATAAATAGGTAATACTTGAACAATTCGCAAAAAATCAAGAAACGTGACTTCTTATTTATACGTTAAATAAATAAGGAGACGTTGCGTCTAGAATATTAAATAAACAGTAGAACCGGTACTCGAGTGTATGTAAACACTGTTAAAAAACTTCATTTTGAGGCGATAATTGAGGAGAATCCTGTTGAATCAATTTACAGAGTGACCGATGTGGCAAAAGTCGTTTAGAAGTCAAACGCTATATAAGTCAACATTGAGTAAAAATAAACTAACAGGAACTGCCAGAAGTTAACTAAAGAAGTTGATAATTGAATTAACGGGTTGTTTTATAATGCAATATTTTATCAACTATGTAATTTCGGGCTCGACAGGAATGATAGCATATTTCGGTCAATATCTACAGTGGATCGGAGGATCTAGTGCCATATAGTATTTGCCAGAGAATTTAACTCCTGGTTGTCAATGATGTTGCCAATCCGATGGCCGTCACTATGTGACAAGGGAAGGCATGTGCAGGTTTTAGTCTACCATCTCTCCAGGTGGCAAACGATCCATGAAGAATTTCCGCATACAAAATAAAAAAATGAGACGAGTTCAGGAATAGGTGATTGGCTGTACAAGAGCTACTGATAACGATAATTCGGTTCACCTAAATAATTAACGACATTCTATTTTTTTGAACAGGAACATGTCAGTATATGATGAAAATGTATGGGATTGTATGACATAAGCGTGCGCAAATAACAATTTTCGCTACTATTTTATTTTATTTTCATTATTACTTACCCTGATGAATTCACGCCAACAGAATATCGCTTAGTGGGCTTGGCAATCAGTCCAGCCTAGTCTAATGCCAAATCTAATTAGAATGGTACGAACTTTCATATCGAATCCTGTAACAAAGCTTCTGATATTTACTTCAGGCCAACCGGTGATATTCTAAGTGGGATGAAATGTGCAAAAACGCTCAGTTCAGTAAATTTGCCTTCTAATTAGCTTTCATACGAGGAGATGAAAAAGAGCTCGACTTGATTGAGACAATTGTCCAAATTCGAGAACTAAAGCTTTCTCACACTTCGTGATGCAATTTTAGGATTTCTTAGACAATTGTCCGATGTGAAAATTACAAGTGTGAAAATAAATAAACATGATCGGATTTTGATGAAAAGGCGTATCTAAATTAAAATTCTACAGAATGTGTTAGATGGATTTTAAGGCTAGATAAAACTTGGATCCTTCAATCTACAACAACGCTAACAGTAATATAAGAACCGCAACATCTAGTAGGTATTTCAATGAACGATATAATATTTATATAGCATTAATTAGTTAATTAACTAAATAATTTTAAGTACTTAAAATTCTTTGTTTATATTTAATTTCCTAGGTTTTATCTTTTATTTGGCCTTTAACGTCACTATAGATTGAATGAATGGATAAACACCTATTTAAATTAGCATTATGAAACGGGAATGGTATAAAATAATTTTGCATGCTATTACAATGGCTTATGACGATAATTCAAAGTTATGCGTTCAATTAAACAACATAATTTGTACCCGGTAATGTCGGTCGTTCTTGGGTAAATATGTTACCGCTCAGTCGTTGGTCACATAAAAAGTTTCCTCCAAGATCCGGTCCCACTGGTCCGTGAGATCGACGACCTCAGGTCGCTGTTTGACTTATGGAAATAAGTTTTCTTGCCTCACCTAACTGATAGACTTTGATGCTTTGATTAATATTCAAAATATTAATAATAGTGGCAGCATCTTATTTAGCGCGACCTAATATCGTTTTACTATATTTTTTCATTAGGTATTATATTTATTCGGATTTGGCTTATTATAGACTGCCTCGTTGGTCTAATGGTCCCAATCGCGACTGCTACGCTAGAGGTCTTGGGTTCGATCCCCAGGTCGAGCAAAGTGTTATTGAGTTTTTCTATGAAATTCTCAGTAGCAGCTCGGAGTCTGGATTTGTGCCCGGTGAATGGCAATAGGTTCGCCCCCTATTACATGGGACCCAAACATACCGGCGAACTGTGGGTGTACATTACGTACACCTCTGCCTAACCCTTCGGGGAATACAGGCGTGATGGTATGGCTTATTATTTTATTCGTAGATATGAACTCAGTGAAAAAGATAACTGATGATCACTTCTTGATTATTGAAGATGATGGTTTTCTTCACTTAGGTTTAGTGTTATTCAATTCAGCAACGCCCGAACGGGCTTTCGAAGACGAAAACCATAGAGTTTGCATTGTAATATCGTAACTTAGAAGTACATAAGTCATATTGTTGATCGGTACATCTTCAAACTTTATCGGAGATTAGACTCTAAAACAACTTCAAAACCTTGCTACTGGACTTTATTGAAGTATTATGTTATTTTATCTTTATGATGTCCTGAAAATGAAGAAAGTTGAATATATGTTTATTGCTAAGGTTCTTGAAAGAAGGTTCTAGTGTTTATTTCGCGACTCCTTTCTTCGGCCCCCGAGCCGGCGCACGCGCTTACATCAGTGACGATAACGTTATGAGACTTACGCGACCGGTTACGAGCCGGCAGACACCGCAGTTCCACTTTTGATATATTTCAAACTATACTGTATATATATATTTATGTTTTTTTTATTAATTACTAAATATATCTTTGATAATTGCTATCTCACCTATGTGATCTTTTCTCAGATATTAAATATACGGCTTTTATTTGAAAAGGAAACATTAGCGTCTTTGTTGGTAAATGCCATTTAGTGTATTTAATTGTAACCTAATGTATATCCATGTGAGAATCGGATATATAGCCGTTTTCTACTAAGTTTTGACATACTAGTGAAGTCTCAAAATATAGGGAAATGTGTTCATAGTACCTACCTATTACTAGATCAGTCCAGATTTAGGTTTGAAATTAACAATATTGGTAACCCTGAATTTTATTTATAAAAGCATACAGCAGACATACTTAATTTAAATAACGGTGAACGAACTCTAGTGTTGTTACAATTGTTTTTCTATTGTGTCTGTTAATTGCTCTTTGACAGGTTAATATATAATTATATTTATACTAATTGTCGGAGGTAACATAATGTATTGTGTTATTAATGAGTATTAGTTGTGCAGTTGGTATAAGTAAAAGTTGAAATAACTGACATTGCGCAAAGAGCTTGCCTACAGTAAATTCCGTTATAATTCTGAAATGGCTAATTTTCCATAAAGGCAAAATTATAACATAGGTGCGACATGAGCTGACGACACCTACTATTACAAAGCAAGTGATGTTGCAATTCAAGAGCCGAGGCTGCTTTAGCGGTCGCGCTCGGCGGTGCAGCACGATCTGGCGTTCCGCTCTGCGCGGGCGCATGCACCCCCCGCCTCCACACTCCCCCCATTTCTTACTGCCCCGCGGCCATGACCAAGACACAGACCCCACGGAGGCGAAATGTTACGAAATTGAGTACCGGGCAAACGAGTTTGCGTCTGTAGTGCAGGGCCACAAGATGCTATAAGTGTTCAATGAGAAATTGGAAACGGTAGTCTAGTTTACTTGCAAAGTCATACGTGCCAAGTTCATGGTGTTCCTTTTTTGAACTACTCTTTAATTACGTAAATGTAGACATCTTAATACAGTTCAAGATAATTGCATTTTGATTTACGACGGCGACGGCCAAGGGTAGAATTTAAACAGCAATTTCAAGAATCCACGCGTCTATGCCATTTAAAGTTTGTAAAACATGAGTTGTAAGTTATGATTGGCTAATTGTACTGGCAGTTTTATTATGGCATGTTTCGCCCCGTGATCTTCCCGTAAGACCATCATTACGGGTGTGCAATTTATCTTCTATACTCATTACGCGAATGTAGTAACTTGGATGAGCTTGGTCTGTGTTTATTATTTATGTATGGTATCGTACGTGTGCGTACGCGCTGAAATGATGGCCGCAGTGTCCTGCTTTATAATAAAATATTACTTGTCTTAAAGTAACTACAGCAAATTTACACACAATCACGTATCTTTGTATCACATAGCTGTTGTACTTTATATGTTTATGAATGCAAAGTTTTAGAAAGTCTATAGGGTATATCTAATTTAATTATTGTATTAAGGCGGATTGTTTGTCAAATGACAGATTGGTAAATGGCGTCTTTGACACATTCTAGATTCATGGCAGTAGAAATTGCGACATCAACTATAATAAGTTCACAACTTAGTATTAAAGCTTTTGGTTTAAAATCATTATTATAGCAGATAGTTGTGTAAATTGAAAATTTTGACAGAATACGCCATTTTAATATTTAATTAATTTGGTGCCCAAGGAGACGATCTACCTAAACTAAATGTGTGTACTTTTTTGATGTTGTTGTTGTTGGTTGATGAGCGTAGGTAAGCGCTAGTATTGCAACCGAGCGCTGCAAGCAGGAATAGCCCTTATGGTGGTCAGATATTGAATTGGTCGATAGTACATTGTAGTAAACTAACAATAATAATACAAACACCTTAATGGTCGGCGTTAGTTTGCTAAATTACGACTGACTATATAGGCTGTTAGCATTTTAACATTCTTCTACAACACATTAAGTTGTTGGCCCTATTTTTATACACTACAGTTAAAATTATTCTAAAAGCGGTCCATTTTTAACGCGTAGTCGTATAAAACGGACAACGACCGCAAATTTACTGTCTAAAGTTTTTATTGGAAAGCAATTTGCAATGCAGGGTGAATTCAATTATCGCTGGGATAACCATTTTAAGAGAGATACTTCAGTAGGTAGATTGATTCGAGTTATAAATTCTAAAATTATAAGGTATTACGAGTGCGGTAACCGTAGATTTTTGCAGCGAAAATTCATGTTTGGGTCTTAGATAATCATTGAATATTTTTTGATAGCGTGTGTATGTGTATCCGTGCTGTTTCCATGATGATCTAATTTTCTCCATTCCCGTTGGAATTTCCTAAAATTCCGTGTAAGTGCTGTCACCAATTATATAAGGAAATCTTGTGCTAAGGAGTAGACTAGACTGTCCGGCTTTAGTTCGCCGTTGCTTGTCAGTCAGTCTGTATTAGAGTTTTATTAAGTACCCCAGCAATGTGTAACGATTTGTCTAACCTAACAGACGTTTCTGATGGGTATTTTAAAAGGATACTGTGACGCTCCATGTGTTTATGAACCCTAGAGTCCCTGTAGTTATCCGCGAAAGCTGATCGCTAGTTGAAAGTTTCATCCCCAAAATTGTGAAGTACTTGATTGATTTTTCGCTACGGTCTGTTTATCTTCAAACAAGAATCAGGGTCTGTACGAGTAAACAATATGATTGTCCTGCAAAACTGCGTTACAGTTTGTCGGACGTCGGCAAATTGACCTACTTCGTTTGTCGATACTAACTTAAAAACTACCCTGTATATGGTATACGAAATGCGAATAACACAAAGACCAATATCACATTATTCCTTTCTTCCTTATTTTATTGTCTGCCAATATAAAAATATAAACTTGGCACAGTGTAATTACAAATGCCTTCCTAACAAGGCTATTTGTCTGTAGGCACAATTAGCCTCCGTGTCACATAACAAGGGGCTTGTGAATTTAATCGTGACTGTCATCGAATACACCACCTGCTGATTAATTTTTTAGCCTTTTGTGTTTGGATTTGTGATTTAAATTCAAATAAAAATTTTGGTTCTCCTCAAAGACTAGATTTTAGCAATTGGTTTAATAAAGTACCATATGATATCGATGTTAATGGATAAGCATCAGGAATTATAAGCTTTTTGTTACAGTTACACAATACAGACACAACAGATATATGCGATAAATTATCAAGTAGGCCTCTTGATAATTTATCGCATATATCTGTTGTTGTACATCCAGTCTGTTTACAATGTTATCCTTTTAATGTTAGTTTATTCTAAGCTCTAACCATTCAGCTATAATCATCAAGTATAGGTAATACTTAAATTAATGTCACTTCGATTGCACGATGCAATTTAGTTGAAATCGTGTAAGGCTATTTCAGATATTTTCATCGTCATTTATCAGCCTGTATTAGTCTACCTGCAAGTTGTAGGCCTTTGTAAATTCATTACTACTTAAAAGGACAGGATAAAAGACCTACGAAATTTTCTCATAACCTCAATTCATTCATTCCTCATTTCTTCTTCTACAAACACCTACCATATAAATATTTTTTCTCTGTGGACCCCGGCTGAGCTGACTGGACTATTTATTCGGCTTATTTGCCGTTTGAAACATATTTTTATAAGGTGATGCAATAGTGTACAATGATAACACTCGTAGTATTGAATTGTTAGTTCATCACCTACGTCCGTCGCGTAGCTACTATTAATGAACCTGTTTCCTTTACTTGACATTTAAAAATAATGTGGGCGGACAGCTGATGTGCTTATGTTTTTCTTTCACTTGGGTAGAAAGCATACGGCCTTATCGTATCCATAGAATAAACAATAAATGCAATCATACTTTATTTTCAATACCTTGCAATCAAACTTTTTTATTTCTGGGGGAAACCTTCAAAAGATGATCGGTTTTCAGGGATTAAGACCGAAAAGTGTAGGATCCTTATCCATTAAAATCATCCCGGTGGAAATCATCAGCATATATACAGATGCACTGTGTCATCTTAAAATACTATTCTAGAACCCTCCTGCGATAATGTAAAGAGGAACCGTACTCTGTTATCCTTTTCTCTGTGGATGACAATAGATGAATGGAGTACCTAATGACCTAATAGGTATATCTTAAACATAATTTCCACTAAATAAGTCTCTAAAGATCGTCCAGAACAGCTTGGGCAGCCAACCTCACTATCACTTTGACGATGGCGATTCCAATTCCACTTCTTCTGATTCAACAATGATTTCCCTAAATGCAACAATATATTGGTGTGTATTTTACTTCTTCTCCATTTTACCTTATAACTGCAACAATGTTGGATATTCAAAATTATCTCTGGTTGACTTTAACCAATGACAAGATAACGAGCAGCTGTACACAATTGTGTGTACAGTTTTATAAGTATTACCTTTATGTCCCAAGTTACATGGAAAGTATCCGTAGCAATGAGGAACCCTAAATTGCTGTGTCAAACCAGACTAACCTGTGTGTGCCTTGCACTTGTGTGATTGTTATCATAAATCTCGTGCAGGTGCTGTGGCGATGTAGAATATGATTTTGTCAAGTTTTTCGACAATGTGCACACGCAGATTGCTTGCATTAATTATTATGACTTCATATAAAACGCGTGCACCTGCTTTGGGCAATAAACTTTAATGTTAGGACAGTAAATTGGCTTGTTCTGAAAAATAAAATATCAATACGAAAATAAAATATAAAGATACTTATTGGCAACGGTTAGCAACCAAGCTATTATTACCATAAAAATAATAACAGTACTAAGGTGTCATCAAATTAAACAACCTTTTTCTGTGGGAGGCTGTAAAGTCTGCGATACTTGTGCGTCTAGTGATTGCAATGTGTAATGTGAATTTGATAGCGTTCAATTACTTTATGTCTATCATTAAGGACCACCGTAGAATCGCAGACGGATTCCTGTTGTTACTTCCCTAAAATGTCCGCAAGGCTATCTATCTATACTTTTATCCGAATATTGTAAGAGGTAAAATGAGTATGGTATTGTGAGGTTCTAGGGGGTTAGCTCGGGATCTAACGAGCCGATTTTTAAAGTTCTATTACTAATTGAAATCCACGTTATTTGTGAGTTTCATAGGCAATATCGCTCAACAGTGGGCGCGGGCAGCAAGTCATTCTATAATTTTTCAATGTAATCTCACCTCTCAAAATAATATACACATAAGCTATAATATAAAGTAAAGTAAACTATAAGTGTACCTCTATAAAGTTTACTTTATATTATAGCTTATGTGTATCCGAACTTATACATAAAACTTATACTGTAGCTTGTGTATAGCCGTGTGTACGCAACCACACGCTGCACGGTGAGGGTTAAATAAATTTCACAGTTGCAAACTATCTTATCTGCTGCGTAATGAAATGCGGGTAATTTTGCTGACAACGTTAGTTTATTTCTTAATATTTATGAGGTTTAAATGTAAGTAAAATTCATTAAATTAACATTGTAATAGGGCTATAGGTTTTTATAAGAGTATGTAGTTTAATAAAAATGAGCAATATTTTGAGTAGGTGAAAACCTCTTTTTTGGTCATGATCATCAATGAATTTAATGTCCCAATTTTCGAATTGAATATATAAGAGTCGTAGCCTATGTAGTTGCCTATCAAAAATAATATATTATTATAACATAAGTAATTATTAGCATATATGTATTTAGGTTCAATGTTTAAAGGGGCGAGCCTATTGGTATACCGGGCAGAAATCGCTATTAGGTACGAGTTGCTACTGAGAATTAGATTAAGTTGCTTTAAGTAAAACTAATAGCACTATCTCGACCTGCAAATGGAATCCAGGACCTCTAGGATTGCGATCCCGCTTAGGACCACTAAACTAATAAGGCAGTTGTACAAATGAAAAAAGAAACATAAGTATCTACATATCTATAGATGTGCCCAAAAAAGACGCCGCCTTTATTTTGCTCAATATGATTCACCTGTCGCGAAGATTGAACTGAGTCACTTCAAGTAAACGTCAATTGTACAGGCAGAGTTCAAAACAGTTGTTGTAACAAAGAGGAGTATGCATATTCATGATTTGCGCCCCCTTTACAAGCGTCCCGGCTGAATTGCGTCGAGGTGACACCGTTTATAGGTATACCAACGCGACACATTCGAGATGCTTTGACTGTACAACTAAATATGCCCATTGTTTACTATTTGGTACGGACAGGTGGGAGCTAATAGGTGCAGGTTGATATGTGGAGCAATGTCGATGATACTATGCAGCAAAGGAACCATTCGGTCTGTAGGTGTATGGTCTTGTTTCTGTCTACTTTGACAGTTATGGTGTACTACTTTAGTTTTCATTTTTGTTACAACATCTTCTTCCATTCCACAATGCTTCATTATGGACCAATTGTCTGAAATAAAAAGATTTTATTTTATTTATTTATTTATTGTCCACTGTCCAGTATTGAACTGTAATACCACTCCATTTATAGTTTGTTTATTTTCATCAGAGAGAGCCATATTCAAGAAAATCTACTAGTACATTTTATATGTCATATATTTAAGGATAGCTATAATTTTGGTCAGAGCAAAAATTATGTGTACTAAAATGAGTAATCATTATAGTTTGTCATTATATACTAATGTTATAAGATTAAATATGAAAAGAGGCCATACCTACCTACGTGGTCAAACTTTACGTTATTTACGATCATTACTTTGCGTGATATAGCAATATCATTGATTGCTCATAAATATAAGTTTGAATAGAAAGATGACAGAGATGACATGGTATAATAAAAAAATGAAGATTTCAATAAGAATTCCCAGGTTAAGGCCCTTTTAACGGTATGAGAAGGATTGGACTAAACATCATTCCTTTATAATGAGTGAAAAATGGTAGGCGATGGAAAAGGTCAAACTCCTGGAGACTAAAAAGTATTTTTTAGCTTCATACTTCTATTCCTAACTTACTACAAGGGCAGTATTTAATGAAGTGGTAACAAAATTTATCATTTTCCGCAAACGCAAACTTCAAGATCGCATTGATTTTCTTACCAAGGACAGTAGGTATAGGTAAGTACTGAAATCTTTAAAAAATCTTCCTTTCCGCTCATTCTTCCATTCTTCGTAGCTTATACTACTACATTGCGATTTTTGAAAGCTACGCATTATTGCGGTATGTACCTACTCGTACCTAACAGATGTAGATGTTCAAAAATTGCAATGTCATATTATTATCATTACTGACATGGACTGCGTTGAACAAATACTTTAAAAGTTAACACTGTAAAAAAGGGTTGAAATATTTATTCATTTAAAATACTTTTGCAGAATTTTATCTTAAAAACTACATAAAAGTCGTGCGTAATCTTCGAAGCGTATAGATATGATATTACATATCCATTTTGGATATGAAATATCAGGAAACTGGCAAAAATATTGTTATTGTATTTATATGTGATAAAAATATGAAGCTAATTTTTAAAAATACCCACCCTTTGTGGAGATAGGTTAAAAAAACGGTATTCTAATGCAGTTCCTAACTGCCATTAAGTTTGGTATCTCGTAACAGGCGAGAAAAATATCTGACTTGCTCGGTGTCTACCTCCTACTCAGGGTCTCACGTTGGAGTCGTAAAGCTTTGAATTAAATTTATGTTTTGGTGTGTATTGCTGCATCTCTGGCAGTGTGCAATCCGTAGGGGTTCTCTGGGCTTGGCGAGGAATCAGCAAGTCCTTTGGTGTTTTAGGTGTCCATGGGTAACGATAACTACTTACCAACAAGAGGCGTCTCTGCTTGTTTTCCGATGTAACCAATTATAGCATACATATAACACACCATCACGCCTGTATTCCCCGAAGGGTTAGACAGAGGTGTACTAATGTAAGTACACCCTCATTTCGCCGGTATGTTTAGGTCCCATGTAATTGGGGGCCAGCCTATTGCCATTAACAGGCACAAATCCAGACTCCGAGCTGTTACTGGGAATTTCATAGAAAAACCCAATAACACTTTGCTCGACCTGGGGACGAACCCAGGACCTCTAGTGTAGCAGTCACACTTAGGACCACAAGACTAATGAGGCAGTCACTAACCAATTATTTTTTTTATAAACTAAAATATCACGATTAAATCATTATCTAAGTACAAGGAACTTGGTGATTAAGCTAGGCATCAAGAAGACTTAATCTACAGTCAAAGATTGAATGGTAATCATGAAAATAATATTGAAAGAATGGTAGGTTATATTTAAGGTGCATGGCTTGAGGTCAGTTGCAGCCTTGCAGGAAACTCACTAAAATATTGGGGTCAGTGGCCGCACATGCAAACGTTTATTAATATCTTGAACTCTTTCTATTCAAATGTTTTTTATTTTGAAATCGTATGTATTGTGACAACATACCTTGATTTATAATGCAGTAGCAATATGACCTGACGCCTTGACCCCTGCAACAGCATACAATGTAACCTCATTAGCTAATTTATTTAAAAAAAACACTAAAGATATGGTTTTAAAAATAAAAAACATAGAATTCCGTTCAATCTGAAATTTAATTAATTAATTAATGGAGTAAGAAATGTTTCACATATCAGTTATAATTAAATCAAATGGAAACGAAGAAGAATAAAGGACATTTAAAAAATAATTAAAACATACCATCACTCCTGTATTCCCGAAGGGTTAGGCAGGGGTGTACTTAATGTACACCCACAGTTCGCCGGTATGTTAGGTCCCATGTAATAGGGGGGGAGCCTATTGCCGTTCACCGCGAACAAATCCAGACTCCGAGCTGCTACTGAGAATTTCATAGAAAAACCAATAACACTTTGCTCGACCTGGGGATCGAACCCAAGACCTCTAGCGTAGCAGACGCAATTGGGACCACTAGGCTAACGAGGCAGTCAAAAATAATTAATTGGAATTAATTTCACAAATATTAATTATTTAAAATTATATTATATTTTAATTAAGTATTATTTAATATTTAAATTAATTTATAAGATCATTAATTTGATACTTAAATGATAGATCAGGAGTTGAAAAAATAACCTTACGCTTTGGGGATACCTATGCTTATAAAGTTATACTGTAAAGTTTCAGAATCTAATCAGTCCTTTCTTTGTTGCTCCGGCTCTGGCAGTTTGTCCACGCATCATCAACTCCTCTGGTATTGCAGCTTTTGTTGGGATGACTACGATTCATGAGATCAATCATCTGCATAATTAAAAAAATCAGACAAGCATAGGGTTACTTAACTTTAATTCTAACCTAATTTATAATTTATAAGTGTATTTGTGTGAATTCGCCAATACTTTAATCATTTATATTAATTAGCAGACAACAATGAGACCTGCAGTACTATTTTGTTTGTAATTAGGGCATTGCCTTTTATAACAATTCAATACGTTGCTCATGAATATTAAGCGGTTAATAGATATTAGTTCGAACTCATTTAGAATATTTTACGGGGACTCCTAATATTTTCAGAATAGCGTTTCGTTTGATTTTTTTATGCGACGCTTTTAAACACTAACATAATACATCATACCATCACGCCTGTATTCCCCGAAAGGTTAGGCAAAGGTGTCCTAATGTACACCCATGCTTCGCCAGTATGTTTAGGCCCCATGCAATAGGCGGCGAGCTTATTGCCATTAACCGGGCACAAATCCAGACTCCGAGCTGCTACAGAGAATTTCATAGAAAAACTCAATAGCACTGCTTTACATGAGAATCGAATCCAAGACCTATAGCGTAGCAGTCGCGCTTGGGACGATTAGACTAACAAAGCAGGCAGTTTTAAACACTAACCTCCAAAATTCCTCTTCCTACTCACGACCTTGAAGATACGCAAACCATTGAGTTATTAGGAGTTATTACATTATCTATTATCAGAATCACAATTTAATTGCATCAATATCTGGCAAACGAACCTTTGAAGTCAGCGGGCAGGAGTACCTTGTCGACTATCTTACATTTTAGTGTTAGTACTTAAACTCTACTGAAAGGAAATGATGGCACGGTTCGGTGAACAGTGATTATTACAGTATTATGTACTTAAATATATTTTTATACTTTGTACATTTCGGAGTATTATGAAAGAAAAACACAAACCAGTACCTACTCTTTTAAAACGAGTACAAAGTTCTCTGGTTTTTCGCACATAACACTTCCTTTTAACAAAAACAAGCCAGTTTTTATATACTTATAAATAGGTATATTATTTTGTGGAATGCATTGGTCGTTGGCCTAGCTACGGCAACGACCTGTGAAGGGATCAAGCGCGATGAATGACCGCGGTGACGTAGTAAAGCAATGACGAAACACAACTATTGCGTTTTAGTGTTAATTGGCGGTTACACTTAGGCCGACTAATAGATCGCAGTTTCTGAAATAAAACGGATCCTTTGGACCTTTGGACGAGCAATGACTTAAATTACGATTTAAGTGGTCCCTCTCTAAGAGGGTATCTCTCTCATGTTCTCTAAATGTTCCGTTCCGGGTCCTGTGATAACACCCGTTCTATGCTCGGTGTTTTAAAAAATACTTTGAGTCTCCACTGCAGACGAACATTATGTAAGGCTTATCAATAGTGTAGTTGACTGGTTTTCCGTGTTTTTTCGACTTTTCTGTACTATTATATGTATGTATTATACATATAAACCTTCCTCTTCAATCACTCTATCTATCAAAAACCGCATCAAAATCTGTTGCGTAGTTTTAAAGATCTAAGCATACATAGGGACAGACCGACAGCAGTAAACGACTTTGTTTGATACTATTTAGTGATGATAACAGGCGTATTGTATAATAAAATTAAATATAAGACGTATACTAAAAAAAATAATTAATTCGATTAATAAAGTTCTAAGATATAAGCGTTTAAAGTTTTTGGTGGCTTCCCGCAAAAGACTGTTAGCATAGAAATTGTATGGTATATAGATTGTGATGTCAAAAGCCGATACAATGCGCTCCCTGTCTAGCATAAAATGGAAATGCTTATAACTTCCATATTTTAATTTTGTTTTTGTTGTTCGACTCCATTTATGTTCATTTTTTTTATGGAATCATTAAATAAAATTAGTCTAACCTATTGAGGATACCTAAATGTCATGTTATTTCGGGCGTATTCATAAGTAGCCGTGATCCTAATTTTAATCGATTTTGTCATGAGGAAAAAAAAAAAAAAAAATATACCTAAGTATGATCTGTTGATAACAAATTAGGGATAGATATCTAGTTGCACAAAACAAACACTAAATGCTCCATTAAGTAATGGACCATTAACGCTAATGATTTCATTAATTTAATGATCTTACACAGAACAACTTTATTAGTTCTTTAGTTTTAATTATTAAAAGTGATCAATCAGCCACTAAAAATATAGGACCAATTAGGCCCAATTTCTTCCTCCGTAAGCAGTCATCAATTCATAGTTGTTTATAAGTGTAGTTTTTGTTATATTACATATACATTGTAAATAGGACAGGATATTACAGGATGCGATAAGTTATGTCACTCAGTAAGGGAAATAGAGCGTGGTGATAGTAAGCTACAACTTGTTTCTTTGTATTAAAACATCGTGTAAAAGTTTATAAAATTACTTACTTTAACTATACCTTGTGTGTCAAGTAAGCGTTACATGCGATATATTATCTCTTTAACCTGTCAATGAACAATTACCTGACAAAAAAATTGTTACAGCCATTTGGGGGCCACTGTTGTGACCAATAATGTAAGTGTCAATACATATTCTTTTATCGTTTAAGCTTGAGCTACAAATTTAATATTTATATCGTGTTAAATAGATTAGCAGTTTCATAGCTAGACACTCCCCAAGGTGCAATGGACATAAATTTATATTTCGTCAATAGACTTCGACTTCTAATATCCCAGTTACAGTTCTTAGGAAACATCACATGTAAGACATAAGTGTGATACATAAGGTTTATTTTGCGTTACCTCTCGCCGTAGTAGTCATTAAATTACAGTAACTAATGCTAACATCAGTATTAGGAAGTTAATTACTATTATTATTAATCAAATTTCTAATCACATTATACACAAATGCAATGTTCTTGGCGCGTTTACTTTACAAGATGGACTTTTTTGGACATTTCAAAAGAAACAGATTTTAGAATTCAATATAATCCCATTATTTACAGTTTTCGTGTCATTGTTTACAGAATTACTTAATGTTTGTGAATCACGTGTACTCATGTTTAGCATTTTATTAAAATCGTTGAGCGTGAGCGGGGATAAATATACCTCATATTTGGTCGCAGTCATCACTTCATACCAAAAAATTGTCACATCATGATAATTGATGATGCAAAACTCCAATCGTACACACATAGGTAGGTTGATATTGTACCAGTATTAAGATATTATAATAGACAAAATAGCATAGGAGATTATGATAAGATTATACATAAACTAGCTGTCCGCCCACGGCTTCGCCTGCGTGGAGTATACGTTTCTAGTTATAAAAAAAAGACAATAAAAAAAGAAAATAGATAGTAGCCGATTCTCAGACCTACCTAGTGAATATGCATATAAAATTTAATAAAAATCGGTCTAGCCGTTTTGGAAGAGTATGGTAACTAACATTGTGACACGAGAATTTTATATACAAAGTTTTGTGCAATACATATTTGACCTATGTGTCTTCAATGTTTTACGCTCACGTTATTCATTTCCAATTTTATTTCTGACTAGCTACGCCATGCGGGTTCACCCGCCGTGAATAAAAACGCGCGAAATTAGGTTAGTCGTTAGGTTTTCTAATTCTCTGCGCAATTTCCTTAATTTTTCTTTCCGTTAAAATCTTCTACAAAGTATTATAAAACTTTAAAAAAAGATTAATCAAATCGGTAAAATCGTTCTCAAGTTATGGCGTGACCAAGAGTTATAGGAATTCATTTTTATTTATATAGATTAATTAATTTAATTTCTTATATACTCATTTTCGAATCCAATTACATTTAGGTCGTTGTAGGTAATATCAATGAAGTATTAGTGGAACGCTGCATTGACTAGTTCGATGATTTCAGTAATAGGGAAAATATAATGTAAGTGATTTAGAAAATCTATATTTAAACCAAAATTCAATTTTCTCGTGGCGAAATAAAATGAATAATGCAGAAATACTAATGCTAGCCTGATCCAATTAAATATTTTCACGAAATAAATTGCGAAGCGATCGCGGCTATTGTAATTTTTGTAAAGAGCGAGTTAAAAATCTAACTGGCCACGTCGATGATAAAAAAAGGTAATGGATGCAAGCATTGCACGTTCGCACGACAATGACCGACGGAAGCCGAGCGTCCGGTGTCACCTGCGCCAGAGCACTTCCCTACGCAACCTGAATTATTTCTAATTAATTGTTTGTCTCTGTAGAATAAATTATAACTTCTTGACGTATATAGAACGTCGATCAGAATCTGATAAATATGTGTTACGAGCAAGACAAATGTGTTGCTTTCATTCTTTCGTGTCTTATTTGTAGATAATATTATCATGCAGTGGGTCAGCTTAAAAAAATATTACATTTAATGTTACTCACTGTATACAATTTTATGACGGAATACTTATTATTCGAATTTGTAATCAAGATGAAGTTTACTAGTCTTTTTAATGTCTGGTGATCGAGGAGTGCAGAAAAATGTGGTGGTTGAATTACCACTACATTTTTCTGCACTCCTTCTCTATATATTTATGAACTTTAATTATGCCGAATCTCACACTCCACCGTTTGCGCAATGTTAAGCTCATTTAAGCAAAAGGGAGATTTATTTTACGTATTAACATTTATTTTGACGTCACCGCGAGACGTCAACATAACTTCCATTTCCTTTGGTATTTAAATATTATATACCCTTTTTTACTAAGCTACAGTATAAATATTTTTTTCGACTTTCTTATATTATCTGAGCCGATCGCCAATTTACGTTGTTTGTCTCCATGAATACTGGATTATTGAAATATAAAAAAAAAATTGAATGAAATAAAAGTTGGATAGGTACTATTAGGTATATTTTAGATTTTCTAAATATTTACGATTGCTCAGTGTGTTAGTATTACCGTTTTACAGCATCATTTCTTTTTCTCGAACACGTTCTTGTACCTACTGTATTGAATTTTCGGAAAGTACTTTAAGGGCGGGCATTCTTAAAGTTAATGAATAAAAATATTCCTTCTTATTTTCTCTTTCCCACGTTATTTTTACATTATTTTGTATATGAGTCACCGTACTTAAGTCCGTGGGATGACCGACGGTAATTAATCCCAAGTTTTCCCAAGAAAGCTTATCTTTCAAAACTTGCTCAGATTTTATTATTATAAATCGAAACGAGATTAGACATTTGAAAATAGTAAAGTTAATCAGAAGCAGGAAATTAAATTAAGAGCTTATCTTGAACGCCGAGGAAACATTTCAAATCGCTGATATTTTTCAAAATTTATTTTGAATATCCGCTTTTCAACATTTCCATGTTAATTTTTTTATTTATCTGAATTTCTTGTTTATAAAATAGTACCTATAAGAATATTTTCTACATTTTTGGTTGTTTTTCAATAAATTTCTTTTGGCTTTTGTCAGATGACATGCTATTTGATACATATTCTGTACTTACATATATGTATAGGTATATACTTCTTCTTAATACTTACGTTAAAGCAAAATGTAAAAACGCATATCAGGTAACTACGGCATACACTGGGATACTATAATTATGGCTTTAGCTTGTTGGTGGTATAGGCTTTATTCAGCAAGGTGGACTAATGCGAGCATACTCTTTTAAAAACAACACCGTCTCACTGTTGGGTATCGGGTCTCCTCCGAGAATAAGTGTGGTTAGATTACATAATTAATAGTCTGCTAGTTGGCTTTATGCGGGTATATAAATATATACACATAATAAATTTTCCTGTATGACGTTTCGCGTTATCACTTGCTCGAATAAAATATATAAGGATATAAGTGAACAATCGTAAAAATAGTATCATGAGTGAAAATGTTCGATGCGGGCACCCACACGACGCGACGGAAGTAATGTATATGCAGATATTAGCTACCAACATTGAACTAAATAAGTCCGCGACACGCATTACAATTAGCTGCCGCCTGCTCTTTGCTTTGTTTTGTTTCAGCTGTGGCTTTGAAGATATAAGAAGTCTCTGAGCCAACTTCAAAAAAACAATTTAAGGAAGAAACATGTTTATTGACAGCACACAATTCACTGCATTGCGATTTTTTATGTTCTTGGAAAAGTTTTTTGTTTATGAATCAATGTTGTCTTTTTTTTATTTATTAAAAAGGTTTCCTCCCAAGATGATCCTATATACATCTCTTTGGGGTCTACCCATTCCAGAACACCTTTTACCTTTTTGTATTATATGAGCTATAAGAAAAACTGTTATTATTCAAAAAGAAAACGTATTTCAAGCCATTTATGGTAAAGGAGTTTTGAATTGTATTGTTACCTAAATGTAATTGCTATTTTACTAACTATAGGTAAATGCTGACTTATTTTGCTGTTTAATAATGACTATAACAACGACTTATTAATGCGAGAAATATTTATTACTAGCATTCTGTATATATCTTAAAAATCATAGGCATAATTATCTAAGTAAGACAGACCATTAGACGTGTTTACATATGCTTTTCTGTAACGTCGAACATGAATTTGAATATGCAATTATAAAATTAAATATTGCATTATAAAAGGTGGAGCAGCCTACCTTGGATTACCTATAGAATGGAAGATCATGGCAACAAATTTAATTATTCTAAAAATAAAGTTTATGATAATAAGTGCACATTTAAAAGTGCATTATAGTCGGTCACAGAATAATGTGAAGTCAGACAATGTAGGTACAATATGTTATATGCAACGATATCTGCGTGGACCTTAGATTTGTTATTCATTTGAAAATGGTTTTAATTTTGATCTGGTGAATAAATAAAACACCGTTGGCGCGCGGTGTCGTCAAGTCCCAATAAAACAATAAAGTTTGGATTTAAAACCAACCAAACCAACATAATTTAACGTTTAGTTAAGGTAAATTTAAGCAGCATGCAGTTGTATGGATAAATTGTATTTATAAGTATATAAAATAACTTACCGTTAATCTGATTATGTTCTTTGACATCCAAAACACAACTTATTGTCCATTTATTAGGGGTTAGGATTTCTACATTTTAATAAATAAATAAAATATTTAAATTATTTTAATCGAACAGACGTCATGATCATAATTTAGTTTACTAAAGTAAATTTATAACAATTGTTGCCAAACTTATTATTAAAATACCGAAATTCTTAATTTAAATTATTTCTAGATGTTTCTTGTTTTAATCATAAAGTTAGTTATTAGATCCTTTATCGTAATCTCATTATCTTAGTTACAATTGCGGACTTATAACTACCCATAACTTGGCAACAGGCCGCGAAGCTAACTGTAAACTTGACTTAGCCAGAGAATTGTAAAAAACTTAATCGGTAACAACTGGAGCGAATCAGGTGAGCGCACTAATTGTGGAACGCCAATTAAAAACAATATTGTGCAATATTCGATAGACGATCATGAAACGCGATGAAGTCACTTACCCTAAATCGTTCATGACACATGTTATTCACCGGAACATCAATTGTTGTGTATAGTGTTGTGCCCACGCATGCCTGAGGAGTCTAATGGCCAAGAAATTACATGAACGGTATGATCGCATCGTCAATACCTGCATACATTTTTAAATTTAAAATTCAAAGCTTGAAAAACTTATCGAATGTAAGGTTGCGGTATCGCTCAGATACAGCATATCTATGCTATTGAAAATTTTATGGCGTCGTTAATACGACGTCATGATCACGTCATTAAAATTCATCATAGATGATGTAGAATTCATCTGCATTGCGTGATGCAGTAATAATTATCAAGAATATATTTCCGTTCTGTTTTCGAAGCTGACAGCCACTCTGGGTAAAACCAGAAATTCGTATATCGTAAGCATAATCGTGCCGTCGGTAGTTAATGAGCTGGCAACTGGTTCTTAATGTAAAGCGGAATCTGGCAATACTTGCAACAGAGTCAAAATCATACAGAGGGGAAATAAAGTAACAGTATTATTAGGTAACAGCCTGGGTAATGAAGGGAGGGTACACTTTAAGGAATATCACTCATTCGCTCCTCATAGAGGGAGAACATCACACGCTGTCGAAAAAAAATCTCAGGTATTGCAGGTTTCCTCTCGATGTTTTCCTTCGCCGTTTAATACGCACAATATTACGAAACTGTTTACCTCTACAATGGAACATGCCTTCAAGCTTCTCGGAAATAACATTAATAGCGAGTATATCACTCACCTTCAGTCATGGCAGAATCGCTGCAAGAGCTTTACACAATGCGAAACAACCTAACAGTATTCCAACAGGTGGATCTCAAATTGAACATGGGCAAGGCAAAAGTCAAGTATAGAGACCATGCACCACCATGCAAACTCAGTGTGGGACGACCTCCAACGACATGAACAGTGAACCTGGTTAATGCATGCGATATATGACCGGTCGTTGTTAGTCTCTAGGGGATGCCTTTGTTCAGCAGTGAATAATTATTATGAATACCAAAAGTCGAGGCCTTTAGTTCTAAATCGAGGACCTACGACTTGGTCGTCCAATTGTCATATCACTAGGCTTGTAAAGAATAATAATATAAATAAAGAAACTGTCTTCAGTTTCAAATTACTTCTGTCTATTTATAAGTCTTTACCCAAAAAGTTCCATGCCAAAGTTCTTTAAAAAGTTTCTTTAAAATAAACAAAGTATTACCGATGTTGTTTTAAAACACTGAATCACCTGTTTTTTACAATTCCCTATGCAGTCCCAAGCTATTGTAATGATGAAGACATCTTAGCTTAGTCATATCTTACTAACATTATTACCAAAATTCGATTTGCTGATAAATTAAGGCTATTTTCAGCAAATTTCGCTCTCAAATAGTTTATTAAATAGTTATTAATTTGTACATCGTAGCGTGGATGCTAATAATGACATGTTATTTAGTGGCTATTATGTGCTTAGATTTGCGTTGCCTACCTAAATTTGGAATAGAGCGAACGCCACACATTCTCTCGCGCTCATGTTAGATAAAGCTACTATTGTGAGATGGTAGTTGTTGGTATGGTCATTGTTGGTATAAGTGAACGTTATAAAGTTGTTGGATTGTGGCGAAAAGAGGTCGCGGGGGCGCGGGAGGGGACGGCCGTTGACCGACGACAACCTTATTGCGTTGAGCCATGAGCCAATGTCTAGGGTAAGGTCCTCGGACCCGAAGTGGAGTGTTGTTTTCAATGGTACGTTTCCGTGGGCGGCTCGACACGGTTCGGTTTTTTCATCGTTTGCAAAAAGAGGTTGCATAATTTCAGGCCATAAACGCTACGAGTTGCGAGCTCGTTTACTTTGTTGAATATTGTCACGTATTTGTCACGCGATGTATTGTTACATTACTTAAATAAATATTAAGTTTAAGTGTTATTACTTTACTGTTTTCGCAAATGAGTTTTAAAATAGGAAATTCTAAAAATAAATAATGTAACTGAAACAATTTTTTCCATTTTAATATTTTTTGTCTAATATTATGTAATATTTCATTGATTGACTGGAAATTTGATGATAATAATTGAACATAAACACAACATGTAACTTATTGTATATGTTTTACTTGTTACGAGTTTATTTCCCTTACGATATTTTAATTGCCATTGCATCTTTTTTTTTAAATACCATGTCTAAGTATGAAAGCTCGCGAGCTTTTTATATGACGGCGATAGTTTGGCCATTCGCCTCAAGGCTAGATGATTCCATTCGAGAGTATAAGAGAGGGTAATGCCCTCTGAAGTTGTTTGTGGCAAAAAATGGGGACACAGAGACCGGCTCACTTATTTTGGTTAAGTTATGAATCAGCGTGAGAAAAATAATACGAAAATTAACAATTTGTTTTTGTTGTTCCCATTGCGATTTCTTATGCAAGTGGAAGAAAGTTAAAAAAAATGGATTTAGATGGACTAGACATTTTCATTAAAGTCTCTAGAGATTTTTGCATATAAGCATGCATTTAAACTTTTTGATATAATTATACCAAATCGCTTCAGTTTTATACAATTTATTTCCTTAATATACATGTGTTTGCAAAAGTACAACGCTTTACTAATATATTTTTAAAAATAACTACTGAACCAATTAATTGTCAAAAAAAAGCTTCAGGAATCAGCAATTTATCACTATAGATAAATATTGTCACTGCGCTTCATATTCAACCATCGAGGTATTGAGAAATCTGTTAAGCATTGCAGCTCCTTTCGGTAAGTTGTAGTACTCACAGCGGCACATCAAGCTGTGAAGTTCCAGCATAAGCTGATCTTTCACTGTATAGTAAATACAATACAATCCCAGGTCAGTTTAACTGGAAATGGTATAATTATATTTATGTAGCCGTATGTACCTTCCTCAGAATATACAGTAAGTTTACTTTGTATTTTAAGAAGGTACCTGCATAAATCTACTTCCAGAATTGCATTGCCCGATTTTAAATAATTCTACATGTTCGCAGCAATCCAATAAAGCAGTGCAGAGTTATATGCGTATACTAAAACCAAATCGAAATCCATTTCGAATTTCAAAATTTGTCCCAAATCATACTGGAAATACTGGAATTCAAATTCCTTAAAATATTCGTATTCCTATACGTACGGTGTATTCAGTTCTAGTGGGCACGCACATGCAATGTGTAAACGTACAGACTTAAAATTTTTAGTTTTAAACGTCTCGGCAAGTGTTGTAAGAGGTAAAAATAGCCAACAAAACAAATGATATTCGTAAAAACAGTCTGTTAACAAAAAAGGCCTTTAGCGAAAATGTAAGTAGATAACAAAAGACATTTTACACAAAAAGCTGTTCTGATATATCGGTGCCAAAAGTGTCAATGTCGTATTGACCACAGCAGTTCAGCGCGAAAATGCACACGTCTGTATACAAACTACGAAATTCCCACTGCGACCTATTAATACGACACTTCGCTGAACTGTACGACAACGACCTTAAAATTGAATTCAGAATGCAAACCGAACGTCCCGGGATTGTTGTAAACAAGAGCGTGCCAAAAACCTTGATTTTGTTTGGGAAGTCAGGGGCGAGACTCGTGCCTCATGCTATTGAAATATTGACTTATTTTTTCCATCCTCTTTGGAAATGCTCGGCTGCTACGTAAGAGGCAATGGTGGTCTATTTCCAGGTTGAGCAAGGTGTTATTAGGTTTTCTTATGAAATTCTCTACAGCGGTTGTCTATCGCCCTTTATTATATGGGACCTAAACATATAGGCGAACAGTGGGATACTTAACTCTACAAAATTGCATTTTGCGAGAACACACGAACTTAGCCGCCAGTAACGTTATAAGAGAGTGCGAAAGATGAAGAAAGAATACAAAATGTATTTAATTATCCCTATCCCTACTCCCTAGTAATATTATAAATGTGAAAGTAACTCTGTCTGTCTGTCTGTCTGTTACGTTTTCACGCCTAAACCACTCGACCGATTTTGATGAAATTTGGTACTGGGATAGACTAAAGCTTGAGAAAGGACATAGGCTACTTTTAATTGCAAAAAATAGTTTTGAAGGGGTTGAAATAGGGGGTGAAAGTTTGTATGGGAGATCGTCATTTTATAAGATAAAACCATGAAACTTAATATTAAGGCACTTGATAAGAAATAAATAAATATTTGTTCTAGCGTTTTTGAAATCTCGACCTGTGTGGGGATGAAATAAGGGGTGAAATTTTGTATCGAAGACCAAACAAAGTCACGCTTTGAACCCAACCTCGGAACCGATTTTGATGAAATTTGGTACTAAAATAGATTAGACCTTGGGAACGGATATAAGCTACGTTTTTTTGTAAAAAAGGGGTTGTAATAAGGGATGAAAAATTGTATGGGAGTTTGTCATTGTTGAAGATAAACGCTGAGACTTTGTGTTTAGGCACTTGATAAGATATAAATAAATATTCGATATAGGGTTTTTGAAATTTGAAACTGTGTGGGGCCGAAAGTCCGTTTGGATTTTGACGAAATTTGGTACAAAAATAGACTAGACCTTGGGAAAGGATATAAGCTGCGTTTATATTTCGGTAAATAATAAAGGCACATTTTGTGGTCTACCCGAGCAAAGAAGCGGACGGTAAGATATGTAAGGATAATTTCCAATTTCCCGCCAGAATTGGAAAACTAAACAGTCAAAATCGTGCTGTCCACGCGGGCGAAGCTGCGGGCGGAATGCTAGTTAACAATAAGTAAATTGACAACAGAACATATAAATAACAATCAATGAAAGTATTTCTCACATGCAATAACTATTTCTTAAGGAAAGATTATCACAGATCGGCTTGACCGATAAGGCTAAATTTGTTTGTTGTTTGTTTTTGTTGTTTTTTTGTTGTAAGTCAAGGTTTGTATGAAATATTTTTTTTACTTCTGCAAAATTGGAAAATTTGGATGGGATTTACGCAAACGAATTTGCGCAACGTTCGCTATTATAAATATAAATATCAAAAATAATTAAACAGTTACAATAAAATTAACAAAGATTATTTTTGCATTTTTGCATGGTATAATTATTATGTTTGAAATAAATGATACGCTATGTGGTTATGGCCGATTATCTATTGATTTATAATACTTGACGTTAAATGTAATATACTTAATCACCGATGAACATAAGTCTGTAGAGGTCACTAAAATTCTAATAAACCTATTCCCCGGAATACTACAGTGCGAAGTTGTAAAACGAGATTTAGTGCTATGTTATAATAAAATATTGACAATAAACATGTTTATAGGATATTAAACATAGCAATTATAGTTTTAAAATAAAAGTTTTCATCGGTATTTTTAACCGATTTCCAAAAAGGATGTTTATAATTGCTTTTTTTATGTGGAAAGATTCTTCGTTTAATTCCAATTCCGCGCTGACCGTTTAATCTGTATGGTTAAGCTACGCTCTAAACTCATTGGACCCCCATCCGAGTCTCCGAGAAAACGTTAAACAGCAGGTTTCATCATCATCGATTAGAGGTAGTCAGAATCTGAAAGTTTGCTAACCAGTATATCCGATAGATACTCTTATGATAAATTAGTTATAAAACTATTTAAAAATCAAAACCGATTTTGTGTTCCAACTAGTGATTGACTAGATTTTATCCAAACTACTCGCCCTGTCTTCGTGCATCTATATGTTAGTTTCCATATAATCACTCTTTTTATGCGTCAAAGTAAAATGAAATTGCGTACAGTTTCTGAAATGAGCAAACATAAAACAGAACAGCAAGTGATATACATGTAGGTACAGGCCTGGGATCTTATTAAATGAATCTATCTATAGATGTCCTTCTATCAGAATTAATATAAGTAGCTGGTTGTTATTCGATACATCACATTAGCATCTTATAACGCGTCGCGGTCGAAATGGCTCAGTATTTCCAGTTCATTGATCTTCTGTCACCAGGCTGGTAGCGACTGTCTTCCGTAGATTAAGATAATGTATTGACGATGATACATTAAACGTTTATTCCTAATTGGCAGGTAGAAGTAGCAGTAGAGGAAGAATTAGTTTAGCGGTCAAAAGCAAGGATGACACGCAAAAGATCCTGGTTGCGATTTCCAGTTGAAGTAAAAAGGATTATCGATCTTTGGGTTCATAGAGTACTTATCTACTACATACTATGGGGTAAGCTATCAAAAGAAGTTGGATCCATATTAATAATTTAACAGGCAGTAGCCTCATCGGTACTCGAACTAACTCGTTACACAAGCATTTAGCTTAGCGCGAGGGGTTAACAAGAATACTAGTAATGTGCGACCCACATTGCTTGTAAGCGATTTAAAGAAGAAAAGGAAAAATATTTGTGATTTGAAAGTAAGATTGGATGCTTCTGTATCAACTTATTAAGTAAAATATCACTCATGTCACCAATTTATAAGAAGGTACTCTTATTAAATCCCTGAGGACCTGTGTCTACCTATACACTGAAGATATTTTGAAAAAGTATCTTAGAGTATTTAAATGAAACCGAACCCGGAAGTGTTTTTTTGTCTGTTTGTTTGCGGTTGGCACAAAAACTACTGAATAGATTTTAATTTTGTACTCCAATTTACTATACTAGGACACATTTTATTTCAATGATTTAAATAGATCCTCTGTTGTATCCAGACCTTTAGAAAGAACAGATCATCACTGTTGGTTTCTGATATTTTTTTACTATTCGTTCACGGGTCGCGGGCAGAACCTATTTTCATATAGAATACTTTAACTTTATTATTTATGAAAAACAAACCTAAAGTAAATAAGTAGGTCTCTGATTGTTACATGAAACATGATATGTAATTTATTGACCAAACAAACCCACCTTTTATGAAGGCACATTCATTTCGGACATTCTGTTCATCAATCGTAAAAACCTGTAATATATCAATTTCAATCAATTTTAACCTGTCATACGTCAAAATATCTGATGAATTACGATGATATCCTTTCTGCTTAGTCCTTGCGGCTTAATATATCTACAAATAAATTGATAAAGAGTAAAAACGAATCTGATACACCTACATTTTATATTGCAGAAATATGTAAGTACCAATTGTTTAAGTAATTTGGTACAACAGGTATCTATATAAAATTACGATTGTTGAAAAAAAAGTTACCCCTTTTTCGGGTAGCGTCGCTGTACCTCAAAAAGCGCAAACTCATGTATCATCAGTACCTTGTTGTAAAATGAGGAAAACAGTGAATCGAAACAATGATATTTTCATCAATATTGTCTACGTGACTAATGGAAGGCATCTACGGGAGTGCGGACGTAAAACGGAGTTAATATGTCTCATGAGGAAAACCTCAATATCTACCAGTGTTGTATACGAAATGATGATTGGCGTCATATTCCAAGGCTGTTAGTGTCATATAATATGTTATTAAGGTTGTGACATCTCGAATTGAGTTACCCCACTATTGTAAGAATTCCAAAACTCGGAAAAAAACATACCCGGCTGTTTACGGTGGTGGAAGACAATTCATAGGGATTTTCCTCACAGAAAAAAAGGAGGTTGGCTATCAGGATAAATTATATTTCCTTGACTATTTAGCCTTTACTTTTAGGCTATTCTAAAAACTACATGCTGAGAAATGTACCTAATTTCATAGGTACTATTGTTTCTATTGAAAAAGACAGAACGGCTGATATAGTAATAAAATAGTTTACCATTCCATAACGAATGTATCAATCAACCGCCTCTTAAGCAATAATTTAGAAATAAAAGGAATATCATTAGAAAATCATTATTACACACACAATTGAGACTAAAAGGTTCTGATTTGTTTCAGACCACACTAATAAGCCTCGTGTTGGTCCCGCTTGAAATTATACTAACGACACACTCATAACGAGCAAATTATTGATCATTATTTTTACGAAAAATATGTAATCGAATAATCGGTTCTCCACGCGCTTGTGTGAAATAATTGAGTAACGAATAAAACAAGATCCGTAAATCGGTAATTGCTTTAATCACATGCGATAAGAATATGTTAGTTAATAAAGTTTCGCTCCTTAGAATATGAGAACAGTAGATAATATTTACCACCTACAATTTAGGATTTAACTAGGATTTAACACAAATAAAAAAATCTATTAAGTTAGTGTTTTGCTGGTGTGTATACTCAAAAGCATGAATGGGTCGGAAGGACCGGGAAAGTAGGTACTACCCTCCTAGAGAATATCAACGCGAACTAATTCAGTATGCATACTGTTGCGTTTCGTTCAGTTAGTGTGGAGCGCCGGAGGCCAAATACCTCTCTCAATCCCCTTTCCATCTCCTTTTCTCTTTTCCTTTCCTTTTTACTAATGGTAGGCATTGGTTGTGTTGTCTTTGCATTGTTTCGAAAATGCTATGAGAACAGATCCAGTCTGGGTGGCGGTTGCCACTCTCCATCAGGTGGGCCACTTACTCTTCTGCCACAGTGAATAGGCTCGTCAAAACATTTGAAGCTCCTTTGGTGTCTCAGCCTAGATAGAATGTATGGATTTGACATCATTTCATCACGTGACATATCGAAAGGTTATGCCAATTCCATACATTTCAGGGGGCCTAGACAATGTTACATTTCCATATCGAAAACGAAGTTAGATTAATCTGAAATGTATGGAATTGGCATAATCTTTCGATATGTCACGTGATGAAAATATGTCAAATCCATACATTTCGGATATCTTATTTCGTCAGCGATAATGAAGATGTGACATTGTCTAGGGGCTTAGATTTATCTAACTTCGTTATCGATATGGAAATGTAACATCGTCTAGGCCCCCAGGTTGCTCGTATTCTCGATGGCTGCCTTAACCCTTAAAAAACCCTGTAAAAAAGGTACCGAAACATGAGTATCCCCGAAGGGTTCCTAAAGGTGTACCCACAGATTTAAAATGGTGTGTATTTATGTATCTAATAGGGGTAGAGGACCTTCTCTCCTCTAGCATCTGACGCGTAATTTATCTAGTACTTATAACTGTTCAAAATACTTAATTATTAATTAAATAAGCAAAGTATTCTAAGTTACCAATCAAACGGAAATATATCGGGGACAATTTTTATATATTGCAATGTAATCTCAAAGCTTTACCACCGAAAATCACCGAATGTTGATATTTACGACATTGGGATTATATTGATTTTTTTAAGTAAGTAGGTACCAGAATTTCTGGTTTGGTGTATTTTCAGCCTAGGAGGTACAGCTGCTGAGCTAGAGCTGTTCTAAATTAAATTATTATAATAACTATAATTTTAAAACCGCATTCAAACCCCAAAGTAACGTTGCCTTGTTATGTTTTCCTCGAAGGTTACGTAGGTATCAAACATTTAAAATTCACAGACGAATTTCAAGTATAATTGATAAGTAATCAGTTTGTATAGAATCCATTGTCATGTTTTAATTACAAAAATATAGTTCAAGAACAATCAAGCGGGCAAATACAGTTAAACTTTCTATCAAAACTAAAAAAAATTTTGAGAATTGCCCAAAAAAATAGCGATACCATCTGATTCTTTACATATGTAAGGACAAGACTTTTTTTACATAACATACCATCACGCCTGTATTCACTGAAGGGTTAGGCAGAGGTGTACTAATGTACACCCACATTTTGCCGGTACGTTTAGGTCCCATGTAATAGGGGGCAAGCCTATTGCCATTCACCGGGCACATATCCAAACTCCGAGCTGCTACTGGGAAACGCAATAACAATTTGCTCGTGTTGGGAATCGAACCCAAGACCTCTAGCGTAGCAGTTGCGCCGAAAATAGGTCATGTGAAGCATAAACGATAAGTAAAGCTTCATGTCTGCCTGAAATGTGCTTTGAATATTAACATATCCGAGTTAATTCCAATTCTGGGCTGTTTAAATCTCCCCTTATCTCGTAAACTACGAGAGATACATAGATACTGCTTTAATTAAGTTACACTACTGATTAAAACCCTAGGATTTATTCCAGAACGGTATTCACAAGTTATAATCCATACTAGAACTTGTCGGACTCAAAAAGTATATATACACTTCTGATATTTAGCAAAAAAGTAAAACCGCCTTAAAAAATAATTAAAATAATTTTAGGTTTAAAACAGTTTCGGAAGTCGGTGACTTTAATTTGACTTGTTCTTTGTTATCGGCACTGACGTTTCAGACTATTGTTGATTTTTTTTAACAGCCCGACGATTTCGATAAAATTTGAATGGACCACCACCTACGAATCAAAAAAATAATCATCAAAATCAATCCAGAATTGGCGAGATTATCGCGTAACAAACATACAGTCGAATTGAGAACCTCCAATTTTTGAAGTAGATTAAAAAGTTTATGGCATTTCAATATTATTTGAAGCTTCTCTTGCATTGTATTACTTTTTTATTTTCCCATTGCTAAATTAAAAATAGCTATATACCTACCTAGTTTTTTGAGGAGAATCTCGCTTGCTTATCAGCTAGGTCAAGGTCTTGCATGTATTGGACTAGATATTTTTTCAGCACAAAGCGAATTGTCAGAAATGTTCTGTTTTGGGAGTCTTGGCTACGCTACTCCTTATAAAAGCACCACCGGGTGCATCATATCAAGTTGTGTTATTTTATTTGTATCGCCTAGTACAGTAGTCCACAAAAGTTAAACTTGGCACTTAAAACAATGAACTCATGCTATTTTTTTTATGGTATAACTCTGCAAACGAGCAGGCGAGCTACCTGATGGTTAGTAGTCATCGCCGCCCATAGACATCTGCAAAACCAAAGGAGTTGCAGATTTTTTTTTTTTTTTTTTTTGACGGATTTAGTTGTTAGTTCAGGGAACTTTTACAACTTAAACGGACTAGGTGGCGAGGCACCAAATGCCTCCAGCCGGGGGACGAGGGAGAGTTGCAGATGCGTTGCTGAGCCTATTTAAGGAAACGGGAGGGGAAGGAGAAAAGGAGAGGAAATGGCCTGAGGGAGATATTGGACCTCCGGCGCTCCACACTCACCGTACGAAACGCAACAATATGCATACTGCTACTTGACGTCGATATTCTGCGGGAGGGTAGTACTTCCCCGGTCGTGTGACCCATTTATGCTGGCACGTAGACATGCCAGCAGGCACTACTACTACAGATGCATATAAAAAGAAAGGAAATAAAATTCATATAGACAGAACGCACACACTACATTTGTGTAAGTATAAATAATACAAAGTAGTAAAAAAGAACATATGTTTTATAATAAAGCAAGGAAAAAACACACTTGTACGATTATACACGTTTGTATACTTTTGAAAATTATATTTTATTATTGAGTTGAATTTAATTAATTTTAAAACAGAGAATTAGATAAAACCTAGTAGATATAATTTTATCTTTTTAAATTCTACAGTTTTAAATTGGTGATAGATCCGAATCCAAAACTTTAATATGTCTCATATTATTTAGCATAGATAAACTGGCTCATTATAATAAAATGTAATAAACACATTTTATACATTTGGCTCGTGCTACCCGTATTGCACTACTTATTATTTCAAAGAAATATTTTCGGTGCTTCAAAATCTCGGTCGCGTCAGGACATAAACAACTTACTTTATTATGTTAGCGAATAAAAAAATAAACGATAAATGCAGACATACACATATCGTGAATATCAAGAGTGATTTTAAACTTTGTTTGTATAGACATAGTGTCGGAAATTAGTAATTGAATTGGATAACTGCGGGAAATGTAGGGTTGGCAAAGATGTAACGGATCTTTTCAGTTGGAAAATTGTAGAACATTTTTATGTAAAGGATTTATTTTGCCTACAATGGCGTTATTCAATACGCTTAGTCATTTATTCTGTTAGTTAAAAATGTTATGCTAAAGCACTGAGGATATTTACACGTTATAGATCCCTTCACTTATTTTTATTGTACCACCATTTTTTTTCTCCTCTCGTTGTTAATCTCATTTAGATCAATTAATTTATCATCGACCCGTTTACGTACTGGTCAACTGGTCTTCTCTTAGAATGGCGTTTGGCTATTTTCATCACTCTGGCCTAATAAGGTTGCAGACTTCACGGAGCGGATGTAAAAATTTATAATAATAATGTCTTCAAGTTTCATCATTCCCTATTACCATATTATTATGAATAATAAACAAATATAGGGATATTACATGTTCAATCATGGCCTTATACGCAAACATACCCCTAACAATATTTTTTGTATGCTAACGCTACTATTTCACAGATTTTCCTTTCCATGTGTTTGAGGCCCTGGCGTGCGCAGGCTAACGGTATCGCTCACGTGTCTCCGCAAAGCCATCGACCCTCAGCGGCCTCCGCGCAATACCCTGAAGCCACACTAAACGCCTTATGACACACTCTTTGATCAATCAAAGTCACGCCTTATGCAGATGTGCCAAAGTATACTCTCGCTTGCACAATTACAACTACATATGTCATCTATTCTGTTCAAAATACAAGTCGCTTCAATTGATCGCTGGAATATAAATCCTGACGCAATCGATTGTAAAATGTATTGCTTATATTGTAAAGTCTAAATTCCTTTAGGATTTATAAAAATCTCAGGAGTAAGGATTAGTAAATCTAGTTATTTCTACACTTATGTAGGTACTTCATGTATTATTGAGAGGTAAATTAAAACAATAAGTCGTTATCTGTAAAATTTCCACGTTATTATTTTATTACAGCGCAATAGAAAATTCTAGATGGCGGTTTGGTCATAAGGGTTTAACTGGATAGTAAAATATGTCATTTAAATAAAGGTTTGTCTGTTTCACATTTGTCTTTCTTAAGGTTGTTTGATTGAATGAAATACGCGATAGGGCGATCGCCCTAAATACAAGATTCATAAATATTTTTTATGTATATCTTTCTACAAAATAAGTACTCAATCGCTATATACTTATTGAGAATATGTATTTCATAAGATATAAACATTCCAAAATGGATTTGTGAATCATTCAAGTTTCTATTATCTTCTCTTACGGAAGTCCCTTTCCTTTCCTACTTTCCTTGTGTGGAAATCTTTATATAGCATGGAATCTTATACCGAATGCGTTTAAGTTGCGTAGTTATATATAGTGACAACAAATTGTCACCATATAATTGATGACTCGGTTATAAAAGGTGAGGTAAGTAACCAAAAATTAAGGGCCTAAGGCGCTGCGCAAACGTAGACACTTTTTGTTGCCGACACGGCACACCATCATAGGAAACCGTAGTTGCGTTCTGTCCTGTAGCAAATGTTTACGTTTGCGCGGCTAGTGGCTGAGTTAAGAGGATAGTATCCGCTTCGCGCCCCATACAAACGCAGTTTGGCCCTTGCTTGAATTTTAAACAATGAAAGTCATTGAAATTTTGCACTAACAATATTATCATTAATATACGTGTTTCTGTAATATAAAATTTCATTTCAATATACGGTTAAAAAGTTACACGAGCTCAAAGATTGGCAATTTTCGTTGAAAAACGGCCCAACTTTATGGTAGTATTTCTCGACAATGTATCAATACAGAAACATTCTGATTCGAAGGAAACCCAGATAATATAGTGAATATTTTTTTACAAGATTTTTTTTTTACATATTAGCAATATTATAGAAGTAATCTCCAAAATTCGGAACATACGAAATACGCGTGAAAATGTTGTTGTTTCTCCTCTCGGGCACGCGTTCGCATCGCGAGGGATAGAGACAGCGACAACTGTGCAACATTGTTGCGTTCGCGAGGGACACTCCTCTTAATACTTATTATATACAATCCGAAATCAAATATTCATTTGTAGCTTGTATCCGACACAAGACACAAAAGTGTCCACGTTTGCACTGCGCCTAAAGGCACATTAAATTTAGAAATGTGTGTAAGAAACGAATCAAACTATATAAATGAATGCAAGTATGAAACTATTTTGTCTCATGCATGCATAAAAGTTATTTTTTTTAATGGTAAAGCGAAGTGTCAGTAATAAAATCTGTGTTTGTGTGTAGTATCGGTTATCGTAGTACATTTATTTATATCACAAGTAGCAAGCATGGTGCGCACAAGAATCCCGGAGATAATTATGTCTATTTCATCTTTTTGGCATTATGAAAATATTAAACCACTTCCATCGCGGCACGTGTCTACGTCGATACCTATGCATGACTGTTCCAACATTATTCATGCTTTATTTTAAGCACGTAGCCAGGGTCTTTATTTGAGCAAGATGCGAAGAAAGGCCTTTCCGTTTCAAGGGGTCGCTGGTCAACGCTGGACCCCTTGAAACGTATCCCTTGGCCTCCACCATAGGGCAAAGGAAGCCGAGTGCCGTCCTCCACAAAGGAGCAATGAGGATTTTCCGTAATAAAAAAAAAAAAGAATAGTTCCATATAAAAAAAAGGTATACAGATGTTCTAAGATGAAATGACCAACAATTATAACGTTATATTTATTGATTGTTTCTGATTAATCATCATAAATAATATCTATAATTATATAGGTACCTATATTTTCTTACGACAACTTCTCTCATTATGAGTCGTCGTTCGTAATTACCTAAAGCAATTTTGTCACCTAATGTCGTAATAAGGCCTTTGTTGGTTGTCTATCAATATCTGCAATTTATTTTATAACTTAATTTCCTATAAACAAGATTACTTATATATCATTACAGTAATAACACAAAATTAATTGCGATGCAGCGGGATTATTCTTATTTATAAGGAGGCATATATACCTATAAAAGACACATGAATACCTATGAAAGCCGAAGATCGGGCTCTGTGGCGTTCACTAGGAGGGCTAAAGTCCAGCAGATGATGATGAACTTAAGAAGCGTATCATCACCAACCCATATTACGCTCCTAAGTTCAGATCTCTTCTCAGAAAGATGGGTACCTAATGTAAACAATCCACCACATTGGACCAGAGCGGGTTGGAGGACTTCGCATGCCGTCTTGAAAAAAAATTGGAGTGAGATGAGATTTTTTAAACCCTTTCTCACGATGTTTTTTCTTCACCGTGTAGGCGAGTCATAATTATTTATTATTTCCATTGCCATATACCTAGGATATCTATTACTGTTCGCTAAACAAGCGAACAGTAATAATTAAATTGTATAAATTCACAGGTCCCGCTCTAATGATATTTTAAACGGGAATCAACTATTAATATCTACTTACACGTATAAATAAATTTACAGAGAAACGTGACTTAAAAACATTTGCAAACTACTGAATATAAGGGAATAAAAAGGATGATCGTTAATGTATTGGCATAATTTCAGTTACAAGTATGTTTTTTTTTTAATGTGGTTCCAATTTCCTGAATTGCTAACTCAGTGGGTTGAACCCTAGAATCGAAAATTCAAAAATAATAAATAAGTAAATGAGAAGGGATTAGAGGGATTAAGAGTCGTCACAAAAACTGCTAAGAAGCATTAAAATTAAAAATACTTCATAATTTGTTTTGTTTTTATCTTCTGTATCCATGAAATCAGGGAATCTTTGCTTCTTAATTAAAAATCACCCTGTGAAATAGATTTAAAATGTATGAAAAAGTTATCTATTTGCATATAGTCACGTGAAGGGACTGTGCTGGATAGAAAACCAAATGGCATGGTAATGAGGCTTTAGGTAGATTAGGTATGCGCGTTAGCCGGCGTCCTCACTGCGGGAACGTGACCCTATTAATTTATGTTTTAACTTGTGGGATCATTACTAAAATATACATTAAGGTTGTAGTAATAGGGAGAGTCGTCAGGCGTCCGCTGTGTCAGGCCAATAGCACACACTAGCACGTAGTAGTAATCTCTGCAAAATTATATGAGTAAGATTAAAATAATAATGGTTGTTTTATTATTGTTACAAATAGTGAGTTTTTTATTTCTAATCTTTAGTCTTGACGCTGGTAGTCTATTTCTGCATAAAATATCACTCCAAAAAATATATTCGCGGTGATTATCAGAATAATTGAAATGTCGACAAAATTATTCCTTAACTTACAAAATATTTAATTATTTTCTGTTGATTTAGGTCAGGATATTTGCATGACCTGCTAAGCTGGTAGCGTTAGGTCCTGTTCAACTATCCATTTAATTCCCAAACCGAGAAAAGTGTATTGGGTTTAATAATGAATTCAGAGTAGCAGCTCGAAAATTGAGTTAGGGCCCGGTTAATAACAATAAGCTTACATGGGACCTAAAAATATCCTGCTTAATTAACTGTGTGTATATCAGTAATATCAATACATTTCTGCTTAATCTATTTTTTAAATATGTATTAGAGATATGAAGTTTTTGCTTTCTTTCTTTTTAACATAGTAATTACGCCCTACTTAAAAATAAATAAATTATGGCCAAAATATCACGATCCATTGTAGACCACTACCATACACATAGCAACTAAAATAAATAATATAAATATCAATGGCTTGCTGAAGTTAAAATAAAATCAACTCATTACCACAACCATAAATATTTCGGGGAAAAGGAAAATTAAAATGTATACCTACTAGAGCTCATTTTAAATTTTATTTTGGGGATAATAGCAACACTTTCGTCTCACGTGTTTCACGTGCGGCAGGCGGTGGTCGTCAGGGTTATCCACTTTCAGATTTTCAATAGAGATATTTCAGCGTGAAACCTGTAGACATGTTCCTGAAGTCCAATTTCGAACACGGACTTATACTAATCAAATACTTATTAATTTCAACTTGGAATTCGATGTATATTTAAAATGTAAAATTAATAAACTAAAAAAAATAGGAATGAAGAAGAATGAATATTTTTTTGTAAGTGCAATACGGTTTTATTAAAATCTGTTTTTGGTGCCGTTTGGTGATTGTTAGAATATAGAAATCATGACTGTTATCGGTATGAGATAGTCAAAAATTTCATGCATAAAACACTGAAACTTCACATTACAACCCTATTCAAGGTGAAAATAGTCACGTTTCACTATGTCCATCCAAATGTTCTGAAACTGTTTTAATTTTCAGAATATCAATTACTTACCAAGGGTATTTATTTTCATATATCTTTAATAAAGCTGGAAACTCCCATTATTCTGAGAGACTATGTTGTTCAACTGAAAAACCCGAATATTTGCCGCCATTAAAATGTCCTTAGATCCTATTTGACTTAATTTTTCATGTCAACTAAATCATCATCATCATCACTAAATGCGTTCAAAAAATACTTTCATCATCATCATCATCGCCTCCTTCTCGAAGGCGCTTCCTGCTCGAAAACACTTCCGTGCTTCTATGTAGCTGAGGTTATAACATTAGCTATTTGTCTTGATTTATGGTGACATTATTATAATGTTTGATGCGTCCCTGCTTGTACATTGACCTATTTTCGACATATCCCTGTTGATACTGTTTGTTCGGTACCGGCTGCTGATGTAATGTGTATGTGTCGCAGTAAGATAGATGAAGCCGTAATATAGTTATATCCCTAGGGATATAATTATATACCGTAACATAGTTATATCCCTAGGGATATAATTATATACCGTAACATAGTTATACAAAAGCGATTCTTTACTATCTCACTAGGAATATAGTTATAAAACCGTCGAAGTTTAGTGATATACTTATATTACTAGATTAAGTTTAGTGAAATAGCTTTCGGAGAGTGCCGCGCAGGCGTCGCGCCGCCTCCCCCTCGGCGGGGGAGGGGTTCGTTGTGTTTAAATGTTTTTAAGATCCTAACCCTAAGCACCAAATATTCTTTTTGCTTCCCAAAATAAATATAAATGGTCACCAAATTTGAACACAGACTACTTTAATGTAAGACTGAAATTACTTTTTTGTCCAGCTGATGATTTTAATATGGGTTTAGGTTAGGTTAGAACTGCGACCACAACGCACGAGCCGAGCGAGCGAAGCGAGCGTGCCGCGGCAGCGGCCGGCGACGTGCTAGGACCGAATTCGGCCTATTTAACTAACATTTTACTGAAGTATTACCAATACTATTTGGCTATATTATCATATTTTAATTAATTTCGTGAATTTTAAAGGCGTCCATATATTTTTATGGCAGTCAATAATAAGAAAAATTGGATTTATTTGATAACATTTAAAAAAAACGTAATTTGGTGACCATTTATCCATTTTGGTGAACATTTCGAATTTTATTGGTAGTAAAATAGGTACATTTTTGGGGGCGTTTAAACACAAGCCTTTTAAATTTTGCCCTCCGAAGAATATTATAATGCTTTGTCAGAAATTCATAAAAACACAGGACATGGTGGTCGTGACAAAATGTTACAATGACAATATGACTTTTTTGAGACAAACCCTAATATATTTATAACACTGAACTTAATCTAGTAATATAAGTATATCACTAAACTTCGACGGTTTTATAACTATATTCCTAGTGAGATAGTAAAGAATCGCTTTCGTATAACTATGTTACGGTATATAATTATATCCCTAGGGATATAACTATATTACGGTTTTATCTATCTTACTGCGACATATGTATAATTGAAGATTCATTCGAAAAAACAACACGACGTACCCCTTTGGACCTTTATAGTAATTGAATAAGTTAATGCTATATAATTTCAAGGTTTAAAATAAAATAAAAAATAGCAAAATATTCTCAGAATTAAAATAATATTGTATTATGTGGATTTTAGTTTAATTCATCTCTACCTGGGTGGAAGCTCAAGTCTAGTAGTTAAACATGTGCTGAATAATTCACATAGCTACTATAGGATTCTCTAACTGACTAAAATCACTACCTTATAGAACAAAGTCATCCGCCGCGTCTGTCTGTCTGTTCCCGATAAACTGAAAAACTTTTGCACCGATTTTCATGCTGTTTTCACCAATGGATAGCATGGTTCTCGAGGAAGGTTTATGTATAATACATACCGAGAAACTACGCGGGCGAAGCCGTTTGTGGCAAGCTATTAATTCATAAAACATGTTGACATACACAATGAGGTATTAACTGTGTGTTTTATATTACCTACTCAAGATAAATACGCTTAAGTACCTACGCAAGTAATAAAACTGTAATGACAACATTAACGTTATATAAATCATTCGTAAAATTTGTCATCTAATGTTTCAGTATAAATTCTTATATATTATTTATTTTCACTAAAGATAAGATACATACATTATTTGCGGCTTTTTCAAAACGCAAGCCATCTAATTTATTGCTTCTGAATTTGTTAATCTTTCGCTGTTAATAACGTTTAAATCTTTATCTATAGGTTAACATTATCTATTTTTAACACATATCGAATTTGCATTTCATTTGGCGAAAGCTGAAAGTTCCCAAATTAACTATACGGTATTTTTTTTTTTTTTCTCCGTAAACTAAGTTTGTTATCTACACGTAAATTATGAGGTATATTCTTTTTAGAAGCTTCAAACGCCTTCTATTTACCTTCTATCTACTTAAAACAACTTACTCATGTAATTTTCCCAAGTTATTTAGACTGTGTGGTCATATTGTCAGCTATGTGGAAATCAGATAGGTATATGATATATATATTATGTATGTGATATAAGTTATGTCCTTGGTGGTACTGCAAGCTATTTGACAATTCTGTGAAGTTGTGGTGAATGTTTTCACGACCCCATGGTACTTTATAATCTATCTAGTTAATATATTCTGTGAAATGAACAAGGGTTAAGTGTTAATCAGTTCACAATCGGCGAAGATATCGCGTTCGCGTAACAAAAACTACAGCCAAATTGAGTTTTAGAGTTAATAGTTTTTTGTAATCCGTAAAAATAGCGTAATATCGTTTTTAATACTAATGTCATTAATTTGCGAGGGAAAGTTGTCTTTTTCTGCTTACTATAGGTACCTAACGGCACTTCTATGGCTTGGTGACTCTGATATTTTGTTGACAGTCTAAACTACTGAAGCTGGCGAGGTCAGGGTCAATTTTTCCCAATATAAAATCTAGCTAAATTTATTCTTGACATATTTTGTCGAACACACTCCACTGATATAAAAGTATGATTAGATACACTTCTAGAAAAGAGTGTAAAGAACACGTGATTTACGTCTTATACAGACCGACATGTGACGAACGTGTATTATTATTACATCACAAACATATTTGTTACCCAAATTCATGTGGCGTTCGATTTATGTTGATTTCACTTTTCGTCTGTATTCATGGAAATAACCCAAGGTAGATACTTGCGCCATTTCTGTAAATAATTAATGTTATGATGTATATTAATGCCATAATGTATCAGTTCACAATCCTTTTATTTTAACCAAAAACAGTATTAGGTAAGTATGTGGTTGTGTTTTCTTTTGTTTCGCGAATGTATTCTCAATTCGGCGGGTAAAGATGCTGCTTTCAATGAATCATATTATGATATGAACCCCCTAACAATTCGAATTGTATAGTGAATCTAAAATCAACACCTGTAAAAACTTTCAACAGTTTACCGTACAAGCAAGTTTGCTTAGTAAACGAACAAAATAACTTTATATACACAGAGCATTGTTCGTATTTAACACTGTTGATAGTGCTTAGCCGGTACAGATAAAATCATTGTAGGTTAATATCATAGCAGTAACCTTTTTGTATATAAGTACATCGTTGATGGATTGGCGAAGATTGTATCAGAACAAAGCTGCGTTTGATGTTTCATTGGAACGCTGAAGTAGCTTTTAAATCTGAAATAACATCTATAGTTAAGGAGGCAGTCATTGCTAGGTAATAATTACGCTGATCGCGCCGGAAGGTTAAGCTATACTTGCCGTGGTCAACCTATGGATGGAAGAGACCCCCGTACCTCAGAGAACACGTAAAAATATCGGTTTCGGTTTTGAAAAAAATAATCAATCTATGACGATTATTGTTAGTGGTAGCCAGACGCCCAAAGCGGTTGACATCTAGTCGATATCCTCAGAATAATGGTATTGCAAGCTTCACTGAAAACAGACTCCAACATATGAAAAGTTTACGAGGATGTATGAAGAAGAAACGAATTTGGGCGCAAACTTATAACGTAGCATACTTAATTTGTCAAACTTAAATACAACTTTAATGTAGTTCGTATGGAGAACGTATGGAGGTATATTATATTTGCGCCAAGATTAATCTTTAAGTAAATGCTTAGTTACTATGTAGACACTGAACAATTTTCTACAAAAAAAAAACAGAATACGTATAATATCAGAAATGATAATAAAGCCAATTTATGAACTACACAGTTAAAATTATTTATATATACATTGCTCTTCTAGTCAGCTAGAAAAACTTTTCATTTGCAATTTTGATCTTAATAAAATTCATACAAAAATAAATCGTCGAAACTCGTTTAGTTATGTAGCCCCGCTAACCGCCGGACATATAGAACCTAGAAACGTGGATTATATTGATGTTTCGCATTCTCATTTTGTATTCACCCCGGCGCCTGTCCACGTCACGTGTGATGTGGCCTTCAGTATTGAAAATGTCCTGCGCAGTGTTTTTACCGTTTATTATACCGCAACTGATATTATCGGTAACTCTAAAATTGACTTACAAAAGCGTTTCAGAGTTAAATTGAAAAACATACAAACAGAATATGTAACAATGTTTTTGTTATGTTATCTTATTTTTAAATTTACTTTGTTACGTATTTGTTAGTTTGGGGTTATTGAATAAGATTGTTTGCGGTATTGAAGGTATTTTTTGTCAAATGATAATTTGACAAAAAATACCTTCAATAGGTCGAGCAAAGTGTTATTGAGTTTTTCTATGGAATTCTCAGTAGCAGCTCGGAGTCTGGATTTGTGCCCGGTGAATGGCAATAGGCTCGCCCCCTATTACATGGGACCCAAACATACCGGCGAACTGTGGGTGTACATTAAGTGCACCTCTGCCTAACCCTTCGGGGAATACAGGCGTGATGGTATGTTATGTTATGTTATGATAATTTGTGTTTTGTTTTTGGTAAACAGTACCAAAATGAATTCACATACTTAATATTTTTTTTACGTTTGACGGCCATAACTGTATATGATACATTATTTAAGAATTACCGTAATCAATAAAAAAATCGCGTAGCAGAATTTTCAGGTTCTGTCGAAAGGGAAATCTCCAAAGGAAGGGGTGGCTAAGCTTTAACTCACACACAAACATCTACAAGGTTAAGTTGCACCTACTGCGGTCAGTCTGTTGACCATTATTAACACATCGAGACCCTCCGTTCCTTGGAGAGCACGTAGAGCCGTAAGTCCCGATTGTCAAACGAACACCTATGTCATCCATACCTGCTGCTGGGGGCTGGATACTACCTATGGTATCCATCAGCCCAAAAAGCCTGACAACCAGTCTATCGTTTAAATATTGTTATATTTTTTTCGGTCGGTCGCTATTGGTTATTATTATAAATTATAGTTATCGGTTAGCGAGAAAGCGCTGTGAAGATCTGGATACGTTTATGGTTGACTGACCGGAGAAGGCGACTAACAGGAAGACGTGGAATGTTATGGGGAGAACTTTGCTCAGCAATGGAACAATATAGATTAACAAGATATATATCGGTATTGCCAGGAGGATGATGAGGAATAATGTCGAAAGGAAAATTAACGTCATTTAGAAAAATATTATCAAGGTACAAAAGGTAACGAATTAATCTAACTATGACATCCGACATCAAACAGCCTATCAAGGCTTTACAAGTTCACACGAAGCCACAGGTGTTACGCTTCCATTCATCTCGTTCGTTCCCACGGCCGAGTTATATTCACCCATTGTACATCCCCCGCAATTCATCCACCCCATTCAAAAGGTTGGGGGTGAGTGAATCTCGTACAGGTAGTCCTTGCAAGGTGTTGTGAGAAATACGTTATGACCGTTGAGTATACGTTATGGACACAATACAGTAGTCAGCACTAATAAAATGAGTATGTCGGGCAGTTCTGCAGGCTTTTGTGCTTATTTAGATTGATGGACAGTAGCTAACCGTTCTGTTAATGTTTATCTTCTTGTTTGTATTCTATAAAAGGTTTTTTACAATCATAAATTAGATAGATAAAAATGAAAATATCACTTAAACATATTGAAAATAGTGTACCTATATAATTCTGTGCTCCTTAACTACTTCTAAAAAAAAAATCAAACTGGAATCGTCCCTAAAGAGTTAGAAAACCGCGCGGTAAGTTTCAAAAGTCGAAACAATGATTTGCCTATAAGTAATCCTATCATACAAATTTAAGTTATTCCATTAAAGAAAAGAGTTGTTGTTCATGATAATGAATCATGCGTGTTAAAAATCTTGGCTGCATTCCCCCGAAGAGTGAATCAGAGGTGTACTAATGGAACCCATTTTTCATCGGTATGTTTAGGTCCTATGTAATGGGGGGCGAAAGCTTTTATACAATAAGGACCTCAATATTGTCTATTTATATGATTTAACATTTATGTCTTAAATTAAAAAAAATATATACGTCACTACATCTCAAGCCACGTGTTGTGGGTGCGAGAACCGGTAAATGTTTTAATTCAATTATAATTTCATTTATGAAGTTTATAATACATATTCATATACTAGATGTTATTAATATTCATTAAAATTATAATTATATCACTAACTGTATCGAGGGGCTCGTGGCTAAGTTAGCTAACTATAACAGATTTGCAAGGTTAAGAGGATAGTATCCGCTCCGCGCTCCATACAAACGTGGTTTGGCGCTATCTTGAATTTTTACCAATGAAAACCATTGAAATTTTGCAGTAACAATCTTATCATTAAAATACGAGTTCCTTCAATGTAAAACTTCATTTCAATACACGGTTAAAAAGTTGCATGAGCTCAAAGATTGGTAATTTTCGATGAAAACGACCCAACTTTATGCTAGTATTTCAAGATAATGTAGCAATACAGAACCATTTTGACTCATGGGGAACCCAGATAATAGAATGAATATCATTTTACAAAAAAAAAACATCTTCGTAATAACTATATTAAATGAGTAATCTCCAAATTTCGGAACAATAAATACGCGCGAAAATGTTGCAAATGTATTGCTGTTTCACCTCTCGGGCACGCGTTCGCATCGTGAGGGATAGAGATAGCGACAACAGTGCAACATTGTTGCGTTCGCGAGGGACACTCCTCTTAAGCTGCGCCTGACGCGGTCAGTCTGTGGATGGGCGACCACTCTTAACCCCCTTAAGAACCCTCTGTTCATCGGAAAACACGTAAAGCTGCTCCCGATTGTCATACGAACACCTATGACAATCGTTAGCGGTAGTCCATAGTCCAAAAAAATCATAACAAGCAGTTTATGCTTCGAATAGTGGTAATAAGTATCTAAGTACCCATAATTGGGTTGCAGAGGTCTGATGGTAGTCTTCACTTCATCAACCCATTATATTGTCCCACTGCTGGGCACGGGTCTCCTCTCAGTACGAGAGGGATTAGGCTATAGTCCACCACGCTAGCCTACTGCGGGTTGGCAGACTTCACATGCCGTCAAGAAAATCTCTCAGACATGCAGGTTTCCTCACGATGTTTTCCTTCACCGTTTAAGCGCGTGATAATTAATTCTTAATACGCATATGACTTCGAAAAGTCAGAGGTGCGTGCCTTGGATTCGAACTCGAGACCTTTGACTTGCCAGTGCAATGGTCGTATCACTAGGCTATCACTGCACTGATGGTAGTCGCTTCGTGTAAAATATTGATATTCAGTCGCATCTGGTTAGACTGGAAGCCGACCCCAATTTAGCTGGAAAAAGGCTAGGAGGATGGGGATGATGATCCCGCATATTGATCCCCTAAACCCTTCTTAACGGGTATTCATAACACCGCATACATAACATCACGCCTGTATTCCCCGAAGGGTTAGGCAGAGGTGTACTAATGTTCACCTACATTTCGCCGGTATGTTTAGGTTCCATGTAATAGAGGGCGAGACTATTGCTATTAACCGGGCACAAATCCACACTCCGAGCTGCTACTGGCAATTTAATAAAAAACCCAATAACACTGCTCGACCTGGGAATCGAACCCAGGACCTCTTGCGTAGCAGTCGCGCTTGGGACCACTAGACTAACGAGGCAGTCACACCGCATACGATACAGGAAAATACTTTTTTACTGTTTGGAAAATCGCAATGGATCATTCGGTCCATCGTGTGTGTCGTACTCCTACCGGCTCCTGGCCATGAGTCTCGTGATCACAGTCACCACTACCCCAACAGCCTTCGAAATTTAAATTTTGTAGGTTCCTACCTACAAAATTTAAATTTCGTCAAAGTCATTATCAAGTTTCATTAGATTTCATGCTTAGTCAGTGTGTGTGTGTGTATTTCGATTTTATCTGTACATTGAGCGACCATACCTATATAATAAAACATTCATATTAGGAGCTGTTTGTACTGCATGAAAAGTTTATAAAAAAACACAAGGAAGTTCTTAACAATGGCGTGTATAAACGGAAGTGTATCGAAGCTAACGGCGGCGGCTATTATACGGCCTTTTTAGAAAAGGTACGCACTTTATATTTTAAATACTTTGACCTCGAACGTTTTGTGAATTGTCATGGAGTCCGCAGGCCATGGACAGACTATCACTTTTGCAGTAACTAACGTAATGATTTGTATCTGACTTGCGAATTATGTATATTTCTCGATGTTTTGTTTCCGCTTAGTGATCACTGCTTGCGTTGCGTGATATAATTGACTTTGTACTGTAATTTCGTTTCTATTCAGATTTTTATACACAAGAGCAGTTAAATTAAAGATCATGTTTTTTACCTTCTTGTATGTACTTTCTTTCGTTAAGACTACAGTTTAGAAAACTTATTTTTAAAAGTTAAGCAATTGTATTAGTGGACCAATCTCTTGAAATTTGAATAAACAGCAAAATAAATATGTTTATTCTTATAATTTGAATAGCCTAAGATATAACCGAATGCCATTATAATCATTATGAATCTACACAAACACTAAGTATTTTCTTCAAAGTAAGACCGATGCATGAGTTGAAAAACGTATAAAACTTCCATGTTCCGAACTTGCGGCGCGACACAAGCGTGCGTGCCGTCCAGTAAATATGATCCAACAATTACTGTTTACGCACAATAAATCTTCCAGTATCCATGTTATTCCGTGGCCGAAACGCCATAAATCCTTATGTATCGTAAACTTTAATTTAATAATTACGAACGTCATGACGCGGAAATCATGAAGCTGGTCGTGATATATAAAATGGGAATGATTCGCGTGGAACAATGGTACGGGTTATCGAACTGCAATAACATTTCGGTGAAGGTCCCTAGACGTCGAGGTCATTGCTAGATGCTGGTGATTTCATTCTAACCTGATGTCGGTCGTAAATTGTATTATAAAGTTTTGAATATTTCACTGTTAGTTTGATTAAATTGGATATTCGATCAAGGTTGGTGTTTAAAATAAATAAGTTTTACGCATAAGCATGTCTTTCTATTTGCCGTTAGTTTTTTATTTTGTTCATAGAAAATAGTAATTTACGCCATGTTAAATCCATGTTAAGTCGGATCTGCTCGCTTGGGTTTTAAATTATATATTTTTTGGTTTTTCCCAAATTGTTCCACACATTCTAGATTCATGGCAATAGAAATTGCGACATCAACTGTTATAATTGCATTCACAACTGAGTAAGTACTAAAAGCTTGCCGTAGTCGTAGCAGATAGTAGTTTAAGTTTCAATTTTGATAGAATCCTCAATTGACAGTAGGTAGGTACCTGAATTTGGCGCATAAGGTGAGTGGATTTTCCTTCATAAAAAAATGCTTCAATTAAAAAATTGCATCATATCCGACCGTAAACATATTTAGGTACGGTCAGATATGATGCAGAATTTGCCGTTTTTTGTGATATTTTCAGTAACCACTATTTTTTTTTCTAGCCCGTTGCGTCCTCCTGCTGGGCAAAGCTGAATAAATAGCAACACCAAAATATTTTCCATTAAAAATAATAAAGCTTACACGTTTCAGATTCTTTTATCCGAAAGTATGGTGATAATACTCACAACTTTAAACGGTAATAAGTATACAATTGATACGATTTTTTCGAAAAATATTTTCGAGTCGAGAAAATCTCTCAGGCATGCAGGATTCCTCACGATGTTTTCCTTCATGGTTTTAAGTGAGTGATATTAATTATTAATACGCACAGGATTACAAAAAGTCAGAGGTGTGTGATTTGGATTCGAACTACGATTTGGCAGTGTTCCAATTGCTGTATCTAGACACCCTGTATAGTATTTTCAACACGGCAACTGCTGTCAGAACACTGCCACTATCCTAAGGATAAATTGCTTAGCTTCGGATTACCAATAACGGTTGTCAAAGGCGTCTCACAATCTGACCTAACGGCTGACAAAGCTTGACGGTTCACGATGAGTTAAGAATGTTAACCGATACACACTTTGACATTAAACTGACAGTGGCGAGCTAAGTTTGACCTTGCAGATAGATTGATCGGCACACTAATTACTTGCGCCTCTGGGTAAGTCTGTTAGCTTAGTTATCTGAAGATAATAACGTTATTAGTAATTACGTTACATGACAGTACCTATGTCACCGCTAAACATCTAAAGGTGAACTGAAATATGCGGGACGGAGTTATTACAAGTGCGTTTGTACTTGACTGTACCTATTTAGAGCTTTCCTGTCAAACGTGAACTCCCACTTATCAGGGGCGTTTTGTTTTTTTTAAACAGTCCTTTAAACAACTTCAAAATAGGAACACGTTTACATTGCATTTTTTTTCTTGAATCGTCATTAAATATACTTACTTACCTACTGACTGCGGAAAATCGAGTTCAGGTCCCTATTTTTTAGGTAATAGCTGTGCCTTTTTTTGATTTAGAGGACGAACAAACAAATTTGTCATTATTTGATATTAGGTACAATACATATAATCACGCCTGTATCTTCAAAGAATTATGCAGACGTGTCCAAAAGCCGAAGCTCAGCCTATTGCCAGTAACTGTTAAGCTGCAACTCCTACTAAGAATTTCATAGAAAAATAAATCATGCACTCTGTAAATGCAACTAAGAACCTATCGCTTAGCAGCCGCGACTAAGACCACTAGACCGAAAAAAAATGACTCTCTTTAGTCTAAAATTTGCTGCTTGACGAGTTAATTATAAATCCAAGTCAGAACACAATATGAAAGGAACGTCCTTTAAAAGTACGTTGTTAATCTGGATTAGGCCACATTTATACAACTGGAAGCCTCAAGGTTTGCGGTCAAATGTGGGCGTATAATTACTATATATTGAATATAACGTGCTATTGTTCCAACGTGACATTTTGGAATGGCCTCAATTATACAAAACAATACCCGTGCTCGAATTTGACATGCTTTTTTAGATTGATATGTATTATTAATGTTTAATTGTAACAGGATACCGCCATCTGAAGTATATAATATACTGTGACGAATTATAAAAATTAAATGAAGTCGCTTAAAAAGTTATCGGACGCACAAGGTGTGTATAAAAATCTAGCTGTCTGACTGGAGCTATGACAAAACACTAATTTGTTGTTTAATTTACTTTGAACTTTATGTAACTTTCGGGCATCATCCCCAGCTACATATTCTCCTTACTTATCATAGGATAAATCTTTCAGTGATAGAAGTGTCCCCCGAGATAGATTTGTCAAGGTAATAACTCGTCTCTATTTATTGTTTCGACTTCAGATTTATGTGGCAACAAAATTTTGTCGAGGTGCGATGTTATGAGTCGATACACCAGGATCAATTGGGATGAAACGGATGGAAGAGATACCCCTCCGCTCCCCTGGCGACTGAGATAATTATGAGCATATTCCACACAGTAAAGAATTACCAAATAAAATAAAGAGGTTGTTTATAATTAAACCCATAGAAGTCCTATCTTTCACCTCACTAGTCACCTGAAAGACGTAAATTAAAAATGTGAAAGGAAATTTCGACTAGGCGGGTGGGACTCGCGGTGGCTGTCATAGCGTCTGGTGTACTTAACCAAAAGACGCTGGTTCTAATCCTGCCCGCTGTCGTATTTTTCCTTCACTAAAATAAACCATAGAAGTCCTCTTAATAATGATTAAGTAGTTCTCTTCTTCTTAAATATTTGCAGTAGATATCGCTAAGTACCTATACAAACTTAGCGAGTTACGCGAACAGTTTATTACCTCAATTTACCTTAAAAGCTGAATACTGACGTTTTTAGCACTGCACTCAGTACCACTGCACTTGTAGCAATGTTAACCGTATTAAATGTGTACTTTTATTATTATTGCATGTAATTTAAGCTCCATAATTCGTACACTGACTCTTGAGGAGGCACGGGAAAATTGCACATATGAGTTCAACCAAATTCTTGGTACTTATTGTAGAATTTTTATTTTAGGCAATGTTGACTGCAATCGACCTTTGCGACCAGGGTTATGTGTTCCATCTCCGAAAAAATATTTGTGTATTACTTGGTGTGGGTGTATGTGTATGTCGAAACTCATGTAGAACAAAAATTTACAATCATAGGAGAAAATTAATGAATGTAGATGAAGCGAAAGTAGTGTGCCAGGATCGTGGCAACTGGAAATCCATAGTCTCTGCCTACCCCCATGGGAGACAGGCGTGACAATATGTATGTATGTTTGAAGGAGAAAATCCTCGTATAAAAGTAATTTTATTCATCTTACTCCGTCATTACTGTACTCTCCGCTAATATTATTCTGATGATATGCATGTTTATTTTGAAACATAACATTACACAATATAACATCACGCTTGTACCTCGGACTTATTAAGCAGTGATGTACACTCACTGTTCACTGGTATGTGTCACTTAATGTGGGCTTACTTATCGATCATATTGAAACTCCAAGCTACTCATGAGAATTTCTTATAAGAACCCTAAATACTGGTCGACCTGAGAATCGAAACTGGGAACTCACGCTCATTAACTGCGCGACCTCTAGAATGAATAATAAGGCAGTTACTACTTCATCACACAACAAATTTAAATATCTAAAAATTCAAATATCATTAATCTTTGAACAATGCGACATCGCGAACATCAAAGGAAGTTCATGTGTTTAAACATCGAAGCATCTAAACTTACCCTCCTCTATATATTGAACGAAAAGCCTGGGGTGAAAATAAATACGTACACACCTGCGGTATTCAATTATTGGTGCTATCTACAGAAATAAACAAAGAATAGATTAAATGCTTTCATTTGCATACATTCACTTCGAATTCAATTCGATAAATAATTATACATTGAAAGCTAATTTATAGCGTCGGTGATGGAGTAAGGTTCGTTCGTTCATTTGACGCATAAAATATATCTTCCTATCAATGGACCGAACGGACTGTACCTAAATTTAAAAACTTTCAGGGCATGTTGCACCACCTCCGGATAAGCACTATCTACCAGATAAATTCAAAATTGAAACAGAAATTGTATGTATTTAACTGTCAGATAATTTATCGGGAACATAACAGAAGGCGGCCCTCAGACTGAGTGAAACAGTGAAACAGGCCCTCAGACATGTGTTTCACCGACTTTGAACTGTTGGATTTTTTTAACCTATACTATCCCACTGCTGGGCATAGGACAAAAACATATATGACATTCCACTGCTAGATATAAAAATAAAATGTTAGGTACCTTCCTATCTATTTAAGTAAAATTTTATGTACCTACAATATCTACATTTTCGGACAGCAAAATAATTTTCTAATCAAACCAAATGTTACCTTATTTCGGATGCATTAGGTATAATATAAAACATGCATTAGGAATATTTGATGTTGTAAATGTCGATCGTTGACCTCAAACATTATTCGTGGTATTTAATACGTTATTAATATTCGCCATTTATTTATAAAGGCCATTTATAATTATCACAAGTTCAATATTATATACGTCGTTCGAAAATGCTAAAGAAACAGTGATATCGTTGAAAGAATTGCGTATTAGTTAATTATTTTAATTGCATTTGTTAGTAATGTAATAAAAATAACTGCTTATTTGTTTAGCGGTCGCTAAAATGAGGCTTTGGGATTGATTACCAGGAACTGTTACTGGTTTTAATAATTAGGAAATAACAGTAGATTGCCTCATTAATCTAGTGGTCCTTAGCGCGACTGCTATGCTACGTGTTATTTGGTTTTTCCATGAAATTCCCAGTAGCGGCTCGGAGTCTGGATTTGTGTCCGGTTAATGGCAATAGGCTCGCCCCCTATTACATGGGACCTAAACATACCGGCGAAATGTGGGTGTACATTCTTACACCTCTGGCTAACTCTTCGGGGAATACAGGCGTGATGGTATGTTTTATGTTATATGAAATAACAGTATCAGCAAAGCATTTATATGTGCCTGATAAATGGAAATATGCTCTTCTTTTCCATACAAGAAACACATCATACTACCTATAGCAAAAAAATATAAAACATAAAGTGTTTAGGTTGTAAGAAAAAGATGGCATATACAACTTATAGACTGATATCTCTCACTAGCAACCTGAAAATAATCACATTAACACATTGCAGTAGCTCGTTAATTATGTTATCATAAAATAGATTGTGTTAAAAAAAAAATAGAATAAGTACGTATGTTGATATGCATGTGTCTCTGTTGGTGTATATAATTGTAGTATTTAATAGTATGTATGATTGGTAGGTATAAATTCAATTGGATGTACCTGTGTATATTTATTTTAATGTTCTCTGAAGTAACAAGTTATTTCATTGTTATTTCGTAAACAAGTATTTTACCTATTTACTTTAATCTATACAATACAGCTGTTACAATAAGACGAAGAAGAAGAACGTAAATTAAGACCTGATAAAACCTTTAAACAATTCAAGTCGAGTTAGTTTTGTCTTAACTTAGGCAACACACTGTTGCTACCGATATGGAAAACATATGAGCTAAAATGTCACGTGAAAACTCACGTTGAAAACATTATAATACAATCTTCACATTGGTTATTCACCTTACAGTTTTTAACTCACTGCTATTTATATAAAGTTTTTTAAATATGAATAACAATAAATGCTTTTTGTAAGCAAAAATAAAGTTAACAAACCACAAAAGATTTAAGACTGATTGTAGCAGCGCCACCTAGAGACTACAAAGTAAAACAAAACCCGACACGCAAGCTTACAGCACACAACAAAATCATTGTACGGATGTATGCGTCTACATTCAATTCTAATCACGCACACAGACGTGAAGACATAGAAAAACGAGCATTACGTACTCACACAAACACGAATCGTTACAGCCTCTTACGTGAAGAACGTAAGCGACTGCGGAACTCAAGATGGCTGACATTGGCAATGGCAGGTCGTTGACCCAGCGCGCGCGCAGCCTTCAAAGCTTAGATCTAGCATTAGAGTGGTTGTTATTCTCTGTCGAGTTTTTATTTTATCATTAGACTGTTTGGTACGCCAAATGTTTTTCATTGTGAGTACTGAACAATGATTTTAATATGTTAGATAATTACTTATTGATTTGTAAGTTTAAAAATTATCCAAGCAAATGTTCATGTCAGAAACCTGTTTACTTTGACGGCTTCTAAGGTTATTATATTAATTTATCAGCATAGTAAATTGACTTTATTTAAAAAGTATGTTATCGTTTCAATTCACGCACGATTTCGTCTGTAAGTACTGATAACCTTAATTTACTGTAATAATAAAATAAGGAATTTAACAGGTACACAAATATAAAATGTGACTGTTGATTTATATGTTTATTTATGGCGCATGGCGTACAAAATTATTCTGTACAATCTCTGATAAAAATAAACCCATTAATTTAAAATATTATAAATGTTTATTGGTATTGACACCGAACTGTATTTTGTAGACCTGTACTAATTTTATAAATTAGCATTAAATTTTAATCAATTACCTAGGTATCCAATTAAGCTCGTAAAAACAACTGTCAGATAGAGATTAAACTGTAAAGATTATAACAGCAGGCTACCGTTAATAGATGTGGATACAATCCACACAAATTAGACAACTTATTCCTTAGATCCTATTTTTTCCATGGTACTTCAAAATTAAATAATGTTTTCTTGTTTGTATATTCTTAAATTACATAATCTGCCAAAACACAACCCAAAACTCAATTTCGTAACCACAAATAAGATAAATTAACAAAATACGTTATAACAAAACCGAGTATCCGGATTCAAAGAGTAAAAAAAATAGCAGAATAGATTGTATATAGCAAAGCATCATTCCATGAACATTGATCACTGCGGTAGTGGCTCCGCGATGCGGCGGGCCGGCGCAACCGCGGAATGTAGCTCAAACTAACGGTGCGTGCGCGCCGCGAAAAAACTCAAGTTCACTATCACGGAAGATTGCGCGCCGACGACGCCATTACCGGGCGGTTACGTTGTCGCGTCGGCTACTCGGTATTATGCCACTATGTAACTATGCATTCATTGCATAACGCGTGCTATATACTATAACACGTATTTAAGAGTAATAATTAACGATTTTGTTAGTTATTTCTAAGTTTATTACGTATCGAAACATAATACAACCTGTTTTATTCTGTCATGCCTATAAATTAAAAATCACTAGATACATACTCGCTTCATTGCAATAGGCTCGCCTCTGCCTGGCGATCTACTGCTGCTGTCTACTTAGCCCTTGGGGATATAAAGGTGTAATGGTATGTTAAACTGCCTCATTAGTCTAGTGGTCATAAGTGCAAAATTAAATGCTACATTAGAGGTCTTGGGTTCGATTCCAAGGTTAAGCAAAGTGTTATTGGGGTTTTCTATGTAATTCTCAGTTCATCATATCAGCCAAATGAAGTCCACTGCTGAACGAAGGCTTCCCCATAGACTTCCACAACGACCGGTTATCTACCGACGACTCCCAGCGACCTTTACCAGGTCGTCTGTCCATCTTGTTGGAGGTCGGCCCACACTGCGTAATTCTTAGTTGTAGGCACATATCCAAATTCCGAGTTGCGGAATTTGGATATGTGCCTGGTGAATGGTATTAGGCTCGCCTAGGACCTAGGAAATGTGGGTGTACATTACATAAATCTCTGCCTAACCCTTCACGGAATAAGGCGTGATGGTAAGTTATGTTATAAATTAAACTTCAATAGGTAGTTACGAAACTTTTTGTTAGGCACCGTTATCAAGTGAACTGGTAGTAAAAATGCTAATTTTGTTGAAGTAATCACAATGAGTAAGTTCTATGCAGTTCCCATTGACATTAGATTCGCTCTTGTAACGACCGACTGTTAGTAACGAGAATCATTCAGAAGGTAACCTTATGATTCACGGAAATTATGTACTAATTAAAAAAAGTCGTATAAGGGGCCCGTGAGTTTCACAAATTCATACAATTCATTTTTCTTATCCAGCATCTAAGCTTTATCCCAACTATGCTATGGCTTTTCTTCCAAATGCCATCACAGAAATTGCCCTGCTTTTTGACATTTGCATATTTTTGGATCTCTTTGGACTTTAAAAGGGACCATGATGGGTTGGCTGAATAGTTGGTTTTGGTAACCGAATTTCTAGGCAATATCATATTGAATTTCTAGGCATACTGCTTGCCAGGCGTTTTAAACTTCTGACTATCACTCAACGATAATCATTTTCTCTGCGGCACGAAACGGTAACGCTGCTTATCAATAAAATACTATACCAGCGAAGTTTTGGTTACATTAGTACACCTCTGCCTAATCCTTCAGGGAATACAGGCGTGATGGTATATCATCTATATTAAGTAATTCGATGTGTTTCCGGAAATAGATACGGATTATATAAGGAAACCCGTGCTATAGCTATTCGTACTTGACGCTCAATATTATCTTACATCTTCTATTACAACTGTTAGTTTGTTATGACGTGAGAAGCAAGCACATTGTTACCATTGCTACCACTACTGTGGGTAAATCTGTTCAGTCTTAAATATTAATTGAATTATGTGCACTGAGGCTGTAGCACATTATGTACCTATTAAACTCATTCATTTTTAAGATAGGTACATTGTACTTAGCGCTTTTGAAGCTATGGAACAGTATTCCTTTTTAACATTTTAAAAATCAAGGAAATGTAAGTTTAAACAGAAATGTATGTACACACGGCTACAGGTCAACCTATATAGATCAATTTTAAGCTGATCACGAATTTTATAGGTTTACCATACAGTAAGAGGCCAGCATAAATTGGTTTTTTATAGCTCGATGTGCCGTGCGTACACCTATAGTTCGCAGGTTCGCACAAAACCAAACACAGTGAGAATTCCATAAAAAATCAACAAACAGTTAACTGAACCAAGGAATCGAATCTAAGAGGTTTAGCGTAGAAGTGGACGAGTAACAACCGCTGAACTCAATTCAGATTTTTATTTACATAAGTTATTAATGACACGAGAGTTTTATGTCAAGTTGTTGAATGTGTTAATTGATGCGCACGACATGACGATGATGACTTAGATGGTTCCGGATTAATTAAAAATATGTCTAGGTCAAAATATAACAATTATAATAATGTTATGTAACAAGTATTAACAATACGGTATTGTTCCAAAAATAGTTACCCAGAGTGTACATACGTATATGGTATACCTATAAACAACATGATACCTATAAACATATAATGAAATGACATTGATTATGTAACTTAATAATCATATATCATAATATAAGTTTTTAACAAAATTTTTTTAAAATAATTACATCAATACAAACTTTATCGATATTACTGTTCAAATTAAAAAATATATATACAAGAGATGTAGGTATTTGAGTTCTTTTGCTATTTGAGTCAAGAAGAAAGGAAAAAATACGACAAGGAAAATTGGTATAAATAATTTACTTTGTAATTCACTGAAATACTACGATTATATGAACATACAAAGTAAAAAGTTACGAGAAATAAATTAAACAGAATTGAACCAACAATAACACTGTCCAAAATGGCTATTCATTTCAATGAACATACAGTGTAATGACCTTAGAAAAGCTAGATAACGTCATCAACAAAATAGAACTTAGATTGACAATGCAAGTCCATTACCTTGTGCTATGATTGATATTCTATAAGGAATATATTTTTATTTTGAGTGATGATATTATTATAGAATCATTTAAAAAGCATCGAACAAAAACCTCATTTGAAAGACAAATACTTTCTTTTTTATTAATGTTAAAATAATAACTCAATGTAAGAATCCAATCTGATTTCTTCTAACAAATGACCACGTTGCAAACACCTGCACCTGTCACCAATTTTCGACCATAAAATAATACAAATCAGGTGTCTTGTTTTAGAAGATTCATTACCACTGTCCAATTTTGTAGTATCACATTTTGGAAGTCAAAATGTGCAAAATCGACTTTAAATGGTGAGAACTGGGACCATTATCCCTAAACATAGTGGATTCTAATGACCTATATTTGTAACATATGGGTCGACAACGGGCAGCTGATGGTAGGTCAGGAATGGGTTAGTAAGGCAATAATTTCGACTGCTATTATCGAATATCGGTTTGCTTTATTTTTGGGACTGAAGGAATTGCTGCGGGCATACGATGCTAATAAGGTGTTCAGTTTCTCAATCTTTTGCACCTTGTGCTATCAAATCTTGGCATCTAAAAAGAGGTTTATTGAAAAAACTGGTTGAACAGGTGAGGGCAAGGGTTTTGCTGATTTTTGTTTATATTATTTTCTTCGATGATATATTTATTTACGATTCTAATGACAAAAGAGGTTGTATTTCAGTTACCTACTTCATATACGCAAGATGGACTTTATAGCTCAATGATTTATTCTGTTTTATAGGTATTTGCTATTTATATTTTGAATTTTAAAATTCTTCTTCTTGGGTATGTTTAAATATAAATATATCAAACGGAGAGAATAAGCTGAAACGCTTATTCATAGTTTCGTTTAAATGTGAGTCTCTGTCCTTTGTCTAAGCCTTTGGGAAAGACAGGCGACATGGTGCCTATATTATTATGTCGCTTTTTAGGACCGACTAGATAAGAACGTTATTTATAAGGTCAACGCCAATTACATTTAAATAAGTCGCGTGTAATGTATGAACTAGCAAAAACTTATAAATGTACTATACATAGCCTTATGATATGCTAGACATGACAAATTACTCATTATGTACCTATAAGGTTAAAATGTCATACCGTTGCTGACGTTTTTAACCCTTTTTTATTTATTATGTTGATGATAAATTTTAATGCCAATTAATAAAAATTTATGATGTGTAAATTATTTACGTGATAAAATAGTGTTTACGTTTGAAATCAAAATCAATGAATTCAAGTGTAATACAAACCAAAGAAGTTGAATGAATATTTGTATGGATCTATCTAACATAAAGAAAAAAAAAATAGTTTAAATTAGAAACCATAACGATTTTATTTTGCTTGGGAAATTTTTCCTAGAAAAATGATATAAACAATATATACTTTTGCACGTATATTATCTTATTTTAAATCTTCTAATTAATCAAAATCTCGTATCACAGTGTTTATTATGGATCTCCTTAGAAACTGCTTGATCGATTTTTATGAAATTATTATTGCGATTTTAGTATGGCAGAACAACGTTTGCCGGTCAGCTAGTAAATATATATATACTATTTCACATCATGAAAGTATCGGCTTATAGCAATCATGTTCTATTACTGCCTCATCTAATCATCTATAGTTCCTCGGCGGGTCGTTTGCACCTTGTAGGAAACGCATCTTCCTACGATATTGCACCTGCGGCATGCTCCCACGCTCGTGCACTATTACTGGTACTGTGCACGACTGTACCTGTGCAAGCTACTTTCTTACATAGTTCAACTTCTGGCCATTGTTCGACTAGACTCGTAGGTATCCCATCAAACACTCTGAAATAGACTACTATACTTTGAATTTTACTGTTCATTAAAAATGTTGCGTGCGTATCACCAAAATATTGAGATATAAATGATTTTATATTTTTAAATGCTTTTGGGTTACCTAAATGAAATAAAATTATATAAAAATACAACATTCGTTTTAGTCAATGTATACCTACTAGCACTAGATCATCTTGAAGCTCCTGAACTACCACAAAGTTAAAAATTAAGACTAACCGCTCAGCTAGCTCTTGTGGTAGGGCCACGCTGTTCGCAACATGTATGGGCCGGCTTGACCGGGGAAGTACCACACTCTCGCAGAAGACCGACGTCCGAGTAGTAGCGTTTCGTTACTGCGCTTCGTTCGGTGAGCGAGAGTGCCGGAGGCCCAATTCCTCCCCCAATCCCCTACCTTCTCCTTTTCTCCTTCCCCTCCCTTTCCCTAAATAGGCTCGGCAACGCATCTGCAACTACTTTGGTTTTGCAGATGTCCATGGGCGGCGATGACTACTTACCATCAGGTAGCTCGCCTGCTTGTTTGCCGAGTTAACCCATAAAAAAAAAAGCTAATGCTGCCGTAATCATGACACGGACAAGTCGACATACGATATCGGATTCCATTGTCAAAAAGAGAAAGAAAATAAATCCCTTTTTAATAACTTGACAACATAATTTAGGGCCAGTTCACCACCTCCGGATAAGCACTATCTATGAGATAAATTAGAAATAGGAATAGAATTTGTATGTATTTATCTGCTAGAAAATTTAGCGGGGACTTATCAGAAGGCGGTGAAACAGGCCCTTAGACTACAATTTAAGGTAGGTACATTGTAAATAATCAGTGACAAAAGTTTAAACATGTCGCTGCAGCTATCATCAGATAATATAAGAAGCTTGTGATCAAGTAGATTTGAGTACATGATGTCAGAAGGCATTCGTAATGACATCATCGGCTCAAATGCAACACAAACAAAAATGACATTGTTGAAAACAATTGAATTTAGTTGATTTGTTTTGATGATATGGCTCTTCCTTCAGACTATTTTTTTATTTCTTTGAATATTCTATGCTAAGACTATTCTTAATTCGAATTGGATTTGTTTTCTTATAAATTTGCAATTCGATTGCGCAGTTTACTAGATTCTGATAGAAAAAAATTGAATGATATCGGTAAACATACTGGTTTCTAACACTTACGCGAATATTAGACATTGAAATAAAACTACTTTTTACGGATTTTATCGCGTTATCCGAAACGTCGGGAATTAAAAATATCAATATAACGCGATAAAATCCTTAAAAAGTAGTTTTATTTCAATGATATCGGTAAAGTCATTCTTAAGTTATGGCGTGAGTAAGGGAAATAGCTACATTACACATAATACCAAAAAGAAGATCTATACCATTGACATATTAAGTACTTGACACTGAAATTGGTTGTGCAAATACCAAAATATCAGTTTACTTATGTACAGTCGCCAGCAGGTCAAGGTATACAAAACTGTCAAATTTCTCCAAATGATTTTTCAACCTTAAGTTGTTGAAGATAACGTTCAAAATCAACTGAGAAAATTTGACATTTTGTGGTAACTTGATGTGCTGGCCACCGTACTCACTCACAATTTTGTACATAAAAGAGTAAGCGTGCTTAAATAAATGATTAAATTTGTAAGATTTTTGCATTCTTAACAGTACTAGCCTACTTTAATTCTTACAAATTGTCTTCACAAGTCAACGTAAGGCGTTCCACATATGGCCGCAATAAAAATTAAGGTATATTTTGGGTATGACAGGTACAGTTAACTTTAATCCGATTTTATAAAAAAAATGCTTCCCAAGTAGGTATCTTTACATTACTTCGTATAATAGTAAAAACAGTGTATAAATACTAATATTGTACAGAGAAAATATTTGTTTGTTTGTAGTCGATGAATTATAAAAGGCGATTAACGAAAGGGATTTATAAAGCGAATGTCAGTGGAGTCGCCGGGAGGGGACGCCCTAGAAAGACATACCACGACCTTATTGGTGAGATCCTTCAGAAAGGTCAGATGCGTAGTACCCGCAACCGGCGCATGTGTATGAAAAGATGTATGAATGTGGACGAAGCAAAAGAAGTATGCAAGAATCGTAGCAGATGGCGTTCTGTAGTTTCTGCCTACCCCTATGGGAAAAAGGCGTGAGTGTATGTATGTATGAATTATAAAACTACTGAACCGGTTTTAATAATTCTTTCAACATTTGAAAGTTTTATTATTCCTAATTATCGTAGACTATTACCGCATAGGGCCGCGATCCTATGCGAGCAATGCCGTGGGCAACTCTAGCATAAAATATGTTATAATTAATGTTACTTTGGTATTTTGGTAAGTTAAGTATCATGCAGATTCTCGCTAAGGTTTCGGACATAAAGAGGTATTGCAACAAATGTCATGTAAGCTAATACATTTTACGTGGACTAAACATAAAACCGAATTCTTGTTGTACAAAAATACACCTCTGCCTAATCCTTTGCGGAATACTGGAGTGATGGTATATTATGTTTTAGGTTAAATTCAAGGCTAATAAATGTAATTTTTAAGTTGGTCGAAACTAAATCTGGAACATGTTGACTTCGGGTCAGATCTTGATTGACATTGTTTTTTTTGTGAAAGAAATTACCATGAAAAGTGCCTCCAAAATGAGCACTAAGACTTGTGAAGTCTATATTGTAGCCTAGATCTTGAAACAGACAAGCATTGTAACAGATTGATTGTAATGTTGTTTAAACATAACATAACATAATATACCATCACGCCTGTATTCCCCGAAGGGTAAGGCAGAGGTGTACTTAATGTACACACACAGTTCGCCGGTATGTTTAGGTCCCATGTAATAGGGGGCGAGCCTTTTGCCATTCAGCGGGCACAAATCCAGACTCCGAGCTGCTACTGAGAATTTCATAGAAAAACCCAATAACACTTTGCTCGACTTGGGGATCGAACCCAAGACCTCTAGCGTAGCAGTCGCGATTGGGACCACTAGACTAACGAGGCAGTAATGTTGTTTAAGTGTTGATAAACACATTCAAGTGCCGTAGAATGGCAAAATTAACAGCAATCTTTCCTAGTATAAATAAAGACTAATTGATTAATACTACTAGTGTCAAATAAGCACAATGGCATCGTGCAAGGTGTGTTTATAAATAGGTTGACATTTAGTTACCTGCTGCGGTTCTTAACACTCGTTTATTACTCCCATTTAAAGATCAACAGGAAACTAAACTACGTATATTCACATCGCATCATTTTTACATTAGGGGTAAATATTGGTAAAAAAAACTAGATTTTGGCAGTTTAAAAAATCTCTATCTCAAAACAGTATAACTGTTCCATTTTCCTGACAATAGCAAGCAATTTGATTTTGGAGTTCAAGTTATAAATTTTTTAATGGCGTACTCTCGATCAAAGATTTATATCTCAGAGTGGATTACCGTGCTTCCATATAATTTCATATTTTATGAGTCCAGGGGACCACCTTGAAGCGATGAAAGATGAAAGATAATACATTAATTATTTTACTTTAATATTCTCTCGAAAAATTAACTGCACTTACATTGCAATAAAATTCAATTTGAATTTTGGACTCAATGATATGCCAGGCTCCCTCATAGTCTAGTGGTCCCAATTGCGACTGCTACGCTAGAGGTTTTGGGTTCATCCCCGAGCAATGTGTTTTTCTATGAAATTTTCATTAGCAGCTCAGGGTCTCGATTTGTGCCCGGTGAATGGCAATAGGCTCACCCCTATTATATGGGACCAAAACATACCGGTGAACTGTGGGTGTACATTAAGTAAAACTCTAACTTACCCTTCGGGGAATACAGGCGTGATGGTATGTTATGTTATGTTTTGATATGACAGGCTAGTGGTTAGGCTTCTAGGAACACCTTTGCCGCAGTATTAGAACATTTCTTTATTTAATTTCTTGCGTTATTGTTTTTTTTTTTTTTTTTCTAACGGACGTAAATGTTAGTTCAGGGAACTTTTACAACTTAACCGAACTAGGTGGCGAGGCACCGAATGCCTCCAGCCAGGAGCAACTTAAAAACTAAGCAACAGCAGCTAAGGGCGTCCCCTACGGGACACGGGCCTCGGCTTAGGGCGTTGCTGGGGGGCAGCTAGAGACGGCTGGATCTGGTTTAGATTATTATTTGGGGACTGATTTAAAGCTACTGGCTCGGCGCGGGCCGGCTCGAGCAAGGGTCGGGGAGGATTACCATTACAGGGTTTTCGCGACGGGCCTCGCCGGCGAGGACGGTAAATCGGGCGGCGTTTGTGTGCGTGTGTTTTGAGAGTGCTAGTCTCTCTTTTTGACTCCTGTAAGAGGGTTATGGCATCATCGGGGTAGGTCAGTGCGAACCGCGGACGGCGGACTCTGCTGATCTGGGAGGGTTTGTAGTCGGAGCTACTTACCACCAGGTGATTGGGGTGATTAGGGGCCCTATCGAAGTAACGCTTGGAGGTGCGTTTCATAAACTGCTTGATGGTAGGCAGTTTTAGGTCTACGTGGAGTTCCCTATTACGCACGAACCACGGGGCGCCCGTGGCTTTGCGCGTGAATCGGTTTTGAAGGGTTTGCATCCTATGGATTCTAGACCCTTCGATGTGTGCGAACACAACGCTAGCATAGGTCATGATGGGGCGGATGCACGTCAAGTAAATTCTCACCTTATATTTAAGGGGTAATTTACTGCGTGGATTGAGCAGGCTGTGGAGGCGACCGAGAGCGAAAGCGGCACGGGAGCGCACCGTTTTTATGTGCTCTCGGAACGAGAGTCGGTAATCTAGGATCACGCCCAGGTATTTGGCCTTCTTTTCCCAAGGGATCGGTTGGCCGTAAAGGGAGATGGGTCGGGCTTCCGTGGAGCGGTCGATTCTTTTGTGAAAAAGAATGGCCGCGCTCTTGGATGGATTAACCTCGATTCTCCATTTCCTAAAGCATGCCTAGGGCATTGACTGAGGTCTGGAGGAGCTTGGTGACAGCAGAGAGGGATTTGCCGGAATAGTAGATAGCCGTATCATCGGCGAATAGTGCCAACTCCGACTTGGAGTGTTTGGGAATGTCGCTGGTGTACAGCGCGAAAAGGAGTGGGGAGAGAACGGAGCCCTGAGGGACTCCGGCACGGATTGGATGTGGGGTCGACAGAGTGCCGCCTTCTATGCGATAGCGAAAGGTGCGATTCGACAAGAAGTCCCGTATGATGAGCACGAGACGGTCGGGCACATTGAGTGAGTACAGCTTGTAGATCAAGCCGTTGTGCCAGACTTTGTCAAAGGCTTTCGCCACGACGAAGAAGAGCATGCCTGTCGTCAATCCGCGCTGGAAACCAGCGCTGATGTGTTCGACTATGCGATGCACTTGTTGGACGCACGAGTGTTTGGTTCGAAAACCAAACTGCTCGTCGGGGATGATTTTATTGGATTCGGCAAAATCCTTTAGTCGGGAATGAATCAGCCTCTCATAAATTTTACCGAGGACACTGAGGAGACTTATGGGGCGGTAACTGGACGGCTCAGTACGGGGCTTACCGGGTTTGGGAATTCCGATAACTGTGGCTTCTTTCCATGCTTGGGGAAAGATATTATTGCTTAATGCCGCATTGAAGATGGCGGTCATCAGCACTATGAGCGGGGCGGGGAAAAGCCGGGGGCTTTCCTGGGACGTAGATTCTTAACGATCGTCAGGACCTCGTCTACCGAGACGGGCGGGACAGGATCGTCTGGGTCGGGGTCGGGGTTGGGGTTGGGGGGGTCAGGGGGCTCCGGAGGTTGGAGTGGGATTGCGGCTCTACGTTCGACTTCGGCGTTCACCTCATCGAGATGTGCCCGATCTACTGGTAGGGTGCTGGGCGAGCATTGTGCCTCTAGACTGTCGGCTAGGCATTCGGATTTTTTGTCGTCTTCAAAGGCGGGCCTTTGATTCGGACGATTCAGTGGGGGCATGGTGGACACGCAGTCGGATTTGAGCTTCCGAGACAGCTGCCAAAAGGCCTGGTGGGTGGGCTCCAGGTCCTTCAACAGGTTATCCCAGCGGGCTTCGCGGAACTCATCGATGCGTTTCTTTACAGCTCTTGCGTTATTGTAGCATACAATACTTTATATAGAAAAACAATCACAAGCAACAGCTCTAAGACATTGTATCACTCATATACAACTTTCAAATTGTATAAATTGATACAATGTTATCCTAGTGAATATATATTAAGATTGTGGCTTTACATTGGCTATCCAAAAAACCGAGTTATAAAAATGCTGCTGATTAAAATTAATTTCTCGGTGGACAAAGGTGCTAGGTTTTTTTTATAAGAACGGAACCTTATGCTTCATACTTTGATATTTCTCACGGTCAAATCATCGAACGCTTTCACTGTTTTTTTGAAATCATATCCTCATAGCTTTCAATAATGAACAAAAAATTTATAAAAAAATCCCTTTCGATTTCCGTTCAGGCGCCATCTGCTATTATTCTTGTCATGTGTTTGTTTAGATTACTTTTTTTTCTCAGTCGGGATTTCACCGGAAGTCGACTCTCAATGAATGTGGTTTAACATTTAATTTTGTACATTATAGTAGGGTATGGTGAACGTATTTCATAATCAGTATGAATGGGATGATTGGATCGCTTAACATAACATATTATGTGATGCAAAAACCATAAAAGAAATTATGGTTTAGGTAATCGCATGGATTTGCTGTTTTTTGTAAATTTATTATTGTTCTTCTTTATTTATGGCTACTATAATATGAAATTGATACCAATTACGTTTTTTAAGATACTTAAGTAATCAACGAAGCTAACATATACAGGGTTATTTGAAAAGACTAACAACTTCGCATATTACCTTACTAACATCATAAAAAACAACTTTTGTTTTATGTGTTTTTACATAACATAATAAATTAACCGAAATTGATTTGACTACCACATAGAGTTTGTTGTGGTAGGGCCACGCTGTTCGCAGCATGAATGGGCCGGCTTGACCGGGGAAGTACCACACTCTCGCAGAAGACCGACGTCCGAGTAATAGCGTTTCGCTACTGCGCTTCGTTCGGTGAGCGAGAGGGCCGGAGGCCCAATTCCTCCCTCAATCCCCTTCCTTCTCCTTTTCTCCTTCCCCTCCCTTTCCTTAACTAGGCTCGGCAACGCATCTGCAACTTCTCTGGTTTTGCAGATGTCCATGGGCGGCGATGACTACTTACCATCAGGTAGCTCGCCTGCTCGTTTGCCGAGTTATACCATAAAAAAAATAAAAAAAAATTGAGTTATTAAAATTTAGAACCAACAATTTAAATATTTTAATTTTTTTATGAATGTATACAAAATATACACGTGAATTATTAAGTCGCAGAATAAAAATTGTTGTTTACGATGTCAGCAATACATTGAGATATTTAATAAAAAATGTAGTACCTACCTATTCTAAACACCCGTGTTTTCCTAACAACCACTTGGCTAACTTGATTTACTCTTTGTGCCCGTATAATTAATTCGTTATAGTCAATTTAAATTAAATAAATTGTTGAAATTCGTTGAACATACATACACAGTTTTGATTTTTTTTGTTCTACGATCGTTATCTTAAACCCGGTCACGAATTGCTGTGTAATTTTAATAAATTAGGTGTATACGTTTGTGTCATCTTTAAGGAAGCAAATATTATTATAAAGAGGTAAAGTTTCTGAGGTTGTAGGGGCTAATCTCTGCATCTACTGAACCGATTTTAAAAATTCTTTCACCTGTAGAAAGCTACATTATTCCTGAGTGATATGCTATATATTATACTGTAAAGAAACTTATAGTTGCCGCGGGCGGAAAGCTAGTTGTTTATAAAGCAGTGATAACCTTTGGACTGCTAAGTTAAAGGCTCTGACTTTTCCAATTCGTGTAGGTAGGAATAGTTAATTATCACGCGCTTATATGGTGGAGAACATCATGAGGAGACCTGCGTGCCTGACGACGCGTGTGAAGTCTGCCAACCCACAGGACACATTAGGGCAGCTCGGTGGACTATAACCAATTCTTCTCATTCTACAATGGACAATAAATAGGTTGATGATGGCTGTTACTAATGCAAATACTTTACATACCTATAAAGATTCCAAGAGAAATTCTCTGAATGATTGTGATTTGTTTATTTCACAATAATTTATTTTTATTTGTAGATGTTTCTTTCACAATAATTTATATATCATGTAGGGATAATAATTGATGAAGTCCAATGTTTCAAAGAATAGTTGAACATATCTTATATCGTTTTGGTTCTAATCCACAGTCGGTAACGGCAAAGTACAAAATTAAGATGTATTGTCAATAAAGATAATACTTGAAGAATAACCTATTCTGTTTGTGCATCCAATACCGTCCCATATCTGACAAAGCACAAAGCGTTGTGACGCCTTTATGTTATTCCGTTCGGGGCCAATAATGGGTCCCCATTCACCCTTCAATGTAACAGTTTCAAGGAAAGTTTTACGACCATAGATAAACGTGAATGTTAGTTTCTTTGCGTAAACAGGTAAATATTTTTATTGCCTCACAAAGAATGTTATCATCAAAAGAACCGCCGCTCTGGACTTTCTTCGGACAAATTGGGCCGTGATAAGAATGAAGAGAGATAACATTTTTGTAATTCGGGGGCATACTCATTTGCACTAATTTTGTTCGCATTTTACAGTTTTTTTTTATTTTGGTAGTAAACCTAACTAATACTGTCATGAGATCTGCTTTGTAATAAAAGGATGTAAGAATTTCATGAGATCTTTGTAATCCGATTTGTATGATGTATTTTTTTTCTAAATGTAGTATATGACATTGTCTGCTTACAATAGGAAAAGGGCGTGTGTGAATATATGTATAAACTTAAAGATAAGTAAACATTAAATACTACATTCCCCTAATACTATAACCCCACCTACCTCTCTCAGCTTTAGCAGGATAAAAATACTCCATGGCAATAAGGATATATTGAGACTTAACATACCATGTAGGTATGTTTAGTCTCAATATAATGTCATAATATATCCTTGCCACCTTATTAAAAGATACACGTAAGTAAAATCACTCATATCTTCTTCCTGAGATATATATATATATATATATATATATATATATATATATATATTTATAAAAAGCTTACTAGTAATGTGGGTCAGACATTACTAGTATTCTTGTTAACCCCTCGTGCTAAGCTAAATGCTTGTGTTACGAGTGGGTTCACGTCGGTAGTGCAATGGGTGGGGTTCGAACCGGCAACCATATGATCGCAAGTCCGACGCCCAAGCCATTAGGCTACCGACGCTTAAATATGACGCTTAGATATGGATGATTTGCAAAATGTTTTCTTCACTTGGGTTTTACCTTTTGATGCGAATTCTGGAATTGAAGAGTCACACCGATATCACATTCACCGGATGCAATATAACCCTTACATACAAAAACACAAAAATTACGTTTAAGATAAACTTAGTTTCCGAAAAAATTCTAACAAATAGAGAGTTGTTTCCTGTCCTATTGATCAAATTGATGTGTGTCTGGTGACCATGATTGGGGTAAATGAAAGGATATTAGATCAGACCAAAAAAGAACTTGAAAAGAGATAACAGACAGAGTGATAGATAACTAGGTCAAACTGTACATTTATAAATATAATCGAGTAAAACATTGTGTAGGAACTTTATTAACGTTATTTTTAAACAGAAGCTATTTGATTTTTAAATATTTCATGACAGTTATTTTATTAAATAATATATTAGACGTAAAAATGCAAATAACAATAATTATATATTATACGTGGCTATTAGATATTGAAGTAACATATATTTGATAACCATTACTATACGTTCATATATGTATATATGTGTACGTATATATAGGATATTTATATTTTTTTAGCTGCCTCATTAGTCTAGTGGTCCTAAGCGAGACTGCTACGCAAGAGGTCCTGGTTCGATCCCCAGGTCGAGCAAAGTGTTATTGGGTTTTTTCTATGAAATTCCCAGTAGCAGCTCGGAGTCTGGAATTGTGCCCGGTTAATGGCAATAGGCTCGCCCCCTATTACATGGGACCTAAACATACCGGCGAAATGAGGGTGTACATTAGTACACCTGTGCCTAACCCTTCGGGGAATACAGGCGTGATGGTATGTTATATTTTTTTATTACTCACCAAAAACTTTGGTAATGTAGTTGCAAAAGGTAACTATCGCTACAGAGACTGTCCTGATACCGTAGCAAACATAGCCACACTACAAATAAGGTTTCCGAAAAAAGGTTTGTTGTTGCTAGGAGCGCATCTGTCAAGGTTCCCACGGGGCGGGCGATAGGAAAGGATTGCACCCCTGCCAAGCCTCACGTGATCAAAACGCGATACTCTCGGTTTATCTTACCTGCTGCGTTCTTGACATGACCTATTTTTTCTTTTTTTTCATGTACTTTTTTATACCATAATTATGTACCACGCTGATGAACACAATTCTCTGAATTATCCGAAAGATTAGGTATATTTAGGTCCCATGTAATACGGGGGAGCCAATTACATGGGATCTTGCCATATTTTCTCGGGTACTACGAGTTGCTATTGAGAATTTCATTGATAAATTCAACAATACTTTGCTCGACCTGAAGATCAAACCTTGGTAGTCTAACATAGCAGTAGCGCTTAGCGCGCAGTTGTGCATAATTATTTACGAAACATGACTACTTAGTACTTACTGTAATACGAGTATTCGTGTAAAACACATAAAACAAACAAATATATGTATAACATGTTGGGAGAAAGCTAGGAGGATGACCAACACCTAAACAAAAAAACACCAAAGCAACTACCTGTAGGCCCCACAAAATATATATGTAGGTACGGGTATAACCCGCGTCCTGGGGTACAGACAGAAGCCGATTACTCGACACTCCAGTCGTTAAATGCCGCATGAAAACTTTTTACCGACGACCACGCAAGCACCTTTATAAAAGACATCAACGCATATAATAAATTAAATACAGGCTAATTCAACTTACTTTAGACTTAAGACTTTTAATTTTATTTTTTACTTATACATTACATAGTTTTGATATTACTAAATACTAACAGGTAAAACTAGTATCGGTATATACTTATACGACCAGGTTGTAATATCACTCCAACAACAATGTTTGTAAATTCACACACAAACAAAATACAAATTATGACAAGTTTTAAAATTTATATTGAATTTACATGATACAAACTGTAAGTTGAAACTTTAGGAAGAGATGTACTTATACCTCTGCCTGAACCTTTGGAGAATACAGCCAGTATTATCCGATAAAGTTTTAGGTCTTATGTAATACGAAGTAAGCCGATGGCCGTTAGTTTGAGCTGCTACTGTGAGAAAAAGAACTAAATGTTAGAACTGCTTAAAAATCATTTATTTTATTTTGCGACCTAAGAGTGGACTAAATCACTAACGCAGTTGAAAAATAATAAAATATTTTTGTAAGATTAGGAGTGTTAAAAAGGAATTTGTCTTAATATTAAAAATGCCATTTTAACACATTTCTAAATAAGGACAAATGATCTAATGGCAAACGGTCACTGTCATTAGCATTATGGTAAAAAAAACAATGATTTTTGTGAACCAGTTCACCCAAAAATTATTTGCATCTGCTTTTTTAAATACCGGATGGCACGAACGAGAACATAAAAATTGCTTTTTATTATACTTAACCACTGTCTTCGTAACCAACATTTAGGAAATGACTGCGGTACGAAGCTAAATATATTGTTATCTTCAAAATATTAGCGGAAAGTACGTCAATGCTTAGAAATTTCATTTTAGCATAATCACAAATAATTAAAAATATAAAACTTTGTATTCGCAAAGATCTCTTTGCACTGAGTTATTGTTGCATTAATATTCGAAATTTTAAACAAAAACTAACATCACTCAACTATTTCGGTACACAACATCGAGTTACTTTTCATGTAAACTATTTGATTATGAGATTTAATCGTTCATATTATTAGTTCAAATAAAAATGTAAAACTTGTAAAAGTGTCTTTGAATGATCTTTTTACAGATATAAATATCATTTCATTTCATTTCAATATACTAGTACACTGCTGTACAATCATCACCATTTCACCTGATCACCATAATTACGACCATTAAAGGCCCGTCTAATTCTAGTCTAAGTTAGAACTCGCCGTAATGGTCGTATTTATAACAGATGCAATTTAAAGATTTGCCAGACTTCAACCATTTATTTTTAAGTTAAAACCGTCAACCAATTTACTCGACGTACAAACATGCCTACCAAAATTACTATTATTTAAATTTGACTTCGCTCTTAATCTTCGCATGTGCGCATCGCAGACGTTCGTGCCAATCTCGTGGGCTGATTGTCTGGCACAATGGTTAACCCTTCAGCGGTTTGTGCAAGCACATGACTTGCAATACTCGTATTATCTTGCGAACCGCAGGCGCAGATTGCACAGATTGGTCACAAACGCATGTTACTTTTTTGTGTATAAAAGTACAGCATTGTGTCCGACAGATGATTTCTGTTCCTTTGTTACCTAATGCGTGGTACTTACGTCATTATATTTTTAGAGATCCGTACATTTTAGGGTTAAATATGGAAATATAATGAAACATAACACACACCTGTATTCCCCAAAAGGGTAGGCATAGGTTTACGAATGTACACATACATTTCGCCGGTACGTTTACGTCCCATGTAATAGGGGCGAACCTATCGTCACTAACCGGGCACAAATCTTAAACTCCAAACAACTATTGAGAATTTCATAGAAAAACCCAAAATCAACTCAACTATAATTTAGGTTATAAATTCTAATGTTTCCATTTTATAGCATGTTACCGAAATGTCTATACGTACCTATATCTAGCCTGGAAATAAAGTGACATATCAAAAGGCAAGAAAATGTCACTGGAGACAATATCCACGTTCCTTAAGACATACCTTCAAAACAAAAACTGCGCAGTTTCTTTAAGGCGTTAGTTTTGTTTATATAAACTAGGCTCCTTTTAGTCCTTGTTAAAGATACATTGTCAAATGCAATAAACATTAAGTGTTGAGTTTAAGTAACACTTAATGTTTATTTGCATTCGACAAGTTTACGTGCATAGTAAACTTTACAATATTTTTGTTCATTAAGGACCCTGTCGGGCACAGCAATGTGGATGAGAGCTGCGTTCATATTCGACATATAATGTTCCCACGGCTGAGACACAGGCCTTCTCTCGGTGAGAGGGTGTGGGCCGTAATCAAACTTGCGGGCCCAGTGCGGGTTGATAGATGTCACATGACTTCGAATTTTTGGTTCTAAAACATGCCGGTTTCCTCACGATGTTTTCCTTCACAGTTTTGGTAAAGACATTTAAGAGCTGCGTTGCGAGCAATAAATTTGGCTTCTACAATCCTTTTTTGTTAATATCTACAGAACCCTAAACTCTATACTTCATCCAGTAATTTTCATATTTGACTATATTGTTACATTATTGTCATATCCTTCAATAGTTTCGCAATTGACAGGAGCACATTGCGTGTGTTTTGAGTCTTTTGAGTGAAACGCAAATGTTCACAAGGTGCATACTTACGTGAATTGTCACTTTTAAAAATGATCAATCATTATTTGCTTTTATCTTCACAGTTTATTCAAATCGGAGACATCTGTGTGTTCGCGTAGCCGTTCGAATACTTTGGAAATGAGGTAAATGAGTTACCCACTGTTTTTAATCTTTTAACTTTACCCACGTTTATTTATTTTTTTGCAATTCACTGTGGCAGAAGAGCAAGTGGCCCACCTGATAGTCGCAACCGCCTAAACTGTGCTCCGCCCACGCTGTATTTTTTATTTATTTTACTAAGTATTTTTTAAAAATGCGAAGAATACACAGTATGCAAAGTAAAAAATGAAAAGGGGATTAAGGGAGGAATTGCGCCTCCGGAGCGCTCCACAGTCACCGAATAAAACGTAACAGTAGCTATGCAACTTTACGTCGATATTTTGTGGGGTGGTAGTATTTCCCCGGTCGTGCCGACCCATTCGTGCTGGCATGTAGGTATGTTAGTGAAATCGTATTTCTTACCTTTTTAAAATAGATTTTTGAAAACAGTTTTTTTAATTTTTCTTCTACTGTTATCATCCTTTTCCGAACAACGTTGGGGTTGGCGTCCAGTCTTACCAAGACCGTCGGCTTTACTAGCTCTCTAGGCACGAAATGGTTTGATGATTTAAGAATGGTCACCCACTTACAGACTGACCACGGCAAGCGCAGCATAATCTTGCAGACAAGTTGATCAGATAAGTCAATCATTTTGGGTGCGACACAATAAACATTTATTCAACGGAAATTTAAATAACTATACCACCATGTTTTAAATGGAACTTGTTTTTCTAGAATAAATTAGTTGTAGGTATTATAAATTTGTTCATTGTGTCTAATGGTTATGCATTTAGCTTGGAAACTATGTTATCTAATGTGTCTGATGAAAGCTTTTAATTATTATTTTACCTTTATCAGGTGTTGTATTTGATAAAGAGCATCAACTTCGAAAAATGTCAAGAATTTTATTAATTAAATTGGAAATTCTGGTTTTAAATAAACAAGAATAATATTTGAACAAAATATCTGTTAACGATTAGGAATTTGTCTTCGAGGTGAATCTATATAAATAAAAATGTAAATGTTTGTAAATCTCCAAAAGTGCTTTAACGGAATTTAATACAGAGTGGCATTCGAATATGCATGTGTATAAATTACTAAGCTGAAGCAACGTCACGATACAACATCCATACATAAGTACATACCATCACACCTATACTCCCTGAATGGTTAGGCAGAGGTTTACCAATACACCCACAGTTCGCCTCCCATGTAATTGAGGGCGAGCCTACTGCCTTTAACCCGGCACAAATCCAGACTCAGTACTGATACTGCGAATTTCATAGAAAAACCCAATAACACTATGCTCGACCTGGCAATCGAACCCAATACCTCTAGCGCAGCAGTCTCGCTTAGGACCACTAGAGTAATGAGGCAGTCAAACTTAAATTCAGCTTTCATTAAAAAATGTATCCAATTTCTTTAATTAACTTAAACATTAATTGCGACGTGAACCTCTGATATTCGTACGATAATTCCAACTAAATACTATCCAAAAAATCTATTACTGACCAATCACAAAGAATAGTGGTCGCAGATACCGCACTTACGTCTAGTTGAAAGACCGATTAAGATGTGTGTTTAACCTTAATTACCGAACAAATACTTCATCGGCATGTGCCATGTATTGCGATATGTTTGTAATACTGCCTCTGTGGTCCTCTCAGTTGTACGGACAAACATGTGTTTTGTATTAAGTAGCTTGATGGTTAGGAATATTAATAGCTGCAACTATTCTAGCTTTGCATTTACAATTAAGTACCTTGGCCGAGCGTCTACGAGCATTAGCGCTGTTTAATTCCCAGAACGAGCAAAGTATTATTGGGATTTTTTGTTGTCTTTCCCAGATTTGTGTCCGATTATTGGAAATAGGCACTCCGCTGTTGTATGATATGTTTCATACCCTATGGAACCTTTAACCGGCGAACTGAGGGCGTATGTCAGTGCAACCTGTACCTAAGCAGAATCATAGATGCATGCCATGGATATTTTTCTAGCTATTACTGCTTTTTATTTTCCTTCGTAGATATTACATACGGCAGTTTACCATTTATGTGCTTTCCTCACGATATTTTCATTCGTCGATGTTAGTAGTAAGTGTCTTAGCTTGTGTCATTGAAAACGTCGTATTTATGAGTTCAATATCACTTTGAACCCAGAGCCAGGAACGCGAAATATAAAGGTATAGCGATCGTAAACGTATAGGTATGGACTGCAAATAGAAAAAAAGACTGCATATTATCTGCCAAAAAACCTAAGTAGATATCGCAAATACCTTGTAACAAATCGGTTACCTTATTCTGTAATGGAATAGCGTTCTTACATAGGATGCATTGTAGAGAAATATAACCGCACATAGGCACTTAACGACATATTTGTTCGAAAAGTTTCTACAGAGCTAGGACATACGTTCAAGCAAATATTCGTGCATAAGCCCAGCATCGAATAGCGAAATATTGTGTGGGTGTCAATTTTATGCCAATCGGGTTTGGTCGATTTGTCTAGATTTACAACTCGACAAATTATTGCCAAATAAAAAAGGGGTTAAGTGTTTTCTTTAGTATTTTATTACGTAGTAACGACTAGTTTAAATTCTAGATTTGAAATATAAATAAGATTTTCGTCTTTAAATAGTTTTCGAACGTGTTTTTTTTTTAAGTTTTAGTTCTAAAATAGAAATAGGTACAAGATAGCTATAGATCGGCATCAATTGAGAGTGTCTGGTTGTTTCAATGGTGTTTTTTTGCTGTACATGATTTCCGCGAGTTGACTTTGTCCTTTGCGGCTAACAGGTGCCTCTAACTAGCGACGAGAATTATATGGACACGGTTACTGGTTATAATATATATTTTTTACTAATTTTCAAAAAAAATACAAGTTTTTGAATTGGCAAATTGATAAAGGTAGGTGCAACCTTTATGGGTTAAAAAAATAATACTTATAAAACAAAAACTGATATCAATCATAATTATGAGTAGAGTACATATACATCTGTATTATATCTGTATATCTGTATTTATTATTTTAATATATATTATATAATATTTTGTAATGTTTTATGTAAATTTTACATTATTATGTCAACCGTCTTTAGTAAGAAAACCTTAAAGAGAAAATAAAATTAACGAATTATTCACATTTCATAATGAATTCAAGTACGTAACCTTCAATTAACACTACAAAAATTTCCGTAAAAAAATTGAGTCGTCATATCTACGCTACATCAACGTCTATTACAGCGGGGTGAATGCCCTCCCTTGTCCTCTACGAGAGCTGTAAGTCTTAGAGGCCTCTCGCTAAGCCCACAATTTACTTTGTTACTTTAATGCCACAACTCTAAACCAAAACTACGCGAAACTGCCCATTTAGTACCACTAAAAATATTAAATACGTCGAAACGATCGAAATATGATACCTACACCTTTTCACAAAAATGGTCTAAATCACTTAAGTTTCTTCGCTAATATTTTTATGACTCAAAATTCTTCACGAGCGTAAAATTTGAAGTCAACAACCACATAAAGGCATGCGGTTGATGTATTTGGTGCATCAGTCAAATCTTTGTATGTAGGCTGGATTTGAGACGCAAAATTAAATGAAGTTCGTTGACATCACATTATCATGCTTTCTTCAATTATATTGGGGCTGAAGTTGGGTTAAATAGATGGGGCTGAATATCAGTGATTTACACATGATTGCCTTCAGACCTGGGCAATACAGATATCTTAAGAATAAATCGATTGCCAGGCTCCTGTCTCCCATGATTGTCAAATCTGTTCGTACGACAACTACAAGGTACTCTGCGTGGCTTAGGTAACTTATCATAGATCGCCTAGCTAGCGTATTTTAATCTTACACATCTATTTATCAACGCAGTTATTAAGTACTTACCTACGAACCGCAAGTTCGTTGACATTAATGTATTTAAATAATAATTTGTTAATTAAAGTGGTAATACGTTTGGGAATCTTTATATCTGCAATTAAAGGCCCGTTAATAAATACGAGTAAGTGATTTACATCGATGATGTTGCGTTGTATGACTCCGTTTTATTAAAAAAATCTAAGTGAATTATTGACTTTAAAAGTACTTAATATGTATATTAACTGCTTAATATGTATATTATACTAAATCCTCTATACTGAAGCTAAGTGAACGAAATATATTGATGGCACAAAACATACATAGTATAATTAATTATTTTACTTGCGAATTTACCTTTTTTCGTAAGATAATTTAGTTTTTAGAGATAGAAAACTGACTTAGCATGAGTTTGAATTTCTTAAAGAGTTAAGTGAACGATGACAAAGATGTTAGCTAAAATGTGTGAAACAAAATCTTTTCAGGGAAATTGTTGGCTGTAGTATTCGAGTCATTCTTATGACGTCATTCAGCACCCTACTGGGCCCCGAACAAAGGCTCTAGCGCGCCGAGGGCCTGGTCTCTGGGCCTCAACGTCTCACTGATGACCTACAGCCGGTGTGTTGACCCCCACGGCGTTCGCATATAAAACTTTTACACCATGCCTATTTGTTACGCAAATTACATGTTTAAAATTATTATAATTTCTTGTTATTAGGTACGATTTAGATAACGATTTTAAATTTTGCTCCAATAAGGTTGTCATTTAAAGTGATATTTACAAGCGGTTATTTCTATCCGGGCGGTGGCTATGACGCTGATAAACGCATTAGTTTAAAAAAAAAACTTTTTTTTTCGCGGCATTACGATTCTATGCGTTTGTTAGATCAAACAAAACTACGTGAAACCACCAACATTGCCCCGCGTCCATGAAAATCTTGATGACTTTTTCGGACAGTAGTTAGTTAGTAGTAGTACGTGGTTCATACTCAAACACTAGCTAATGTTACCAAGTACTTTATTTTTCATAGTAGTAGAATAAGTCTGCCTCATTAGTCTAGTGGTGCTTGGCGCAACTGCGACGTAGAGGTTCCTGGGTTCATTTCCAGGTTAGGCAATGACAATCAAACAGTAGATTTCTCAGAAGCAGCTCGGAGTTTGGATTTGTGCTCGGTTGATGGCAATAGACTTGCCACCTGTTTTTAGGACCTAAACATACCGGCGAACAGTGGGCGTAACAGTAGAATTCTTAAGTTAATGAATATTATGATTAACGATTTTTTTTACACTAAAAACGACACATATACAAATCAATAATAAAAAAGCGGCGGTAGCCTAGTGGTTGTCGATTTAAAACCTACCCATTGCACTACCGACGTGGACCCACTCGTAATACAAGCATTTACCTTAGTACGAGGGGTTATCAATAATACTAGTATTGTGCGACCCACATTGCTAGTAAACTTAAAAAAAAAAACTTCTACATATAAGGCGCAATATCTTATCTTCGTTTTTCGCATCGATTTTTTCAATAACTTTTAACTATCCTATTTATGCTAGGCTATCCCTGCTTTCACAATCAAATTACGGACATTCTCATAAAAGGCCTGGGTAGGAGCACCCTAAACCGATGATCATGCGTGAAGTGTTTAATGTAACAAGTTGCAATCTATATTATCTGCCTACCCTCCTGGAAAACAGGCGTGAAATTACGTTTTAAAATAATTAATAAGAAATAATTAATACACCCTAGAACTATTTTTTACTCGTCGGTCAAAGTTGTTCCGGCTAATGCAACTAGCATTGAATCGGTAAAAGTAATAATAAAATGTATTACAATATATTACTTCAGTTATATCATTGTATGTCGGCCAACTACAAACTCGCAGCATTGGACTTTTTTTTAGACTTTTGCAATGATATAGTTGCTCGTTTAAATGCTTCCTCAATGGCCTAGTGGTTGCAAGCGCAGTTGCTGAGCGTGTGGTCCTAGATTCGATTCCCAGGTTGAGAAAATTGTTGTTAGGGTTTTCTATGAAATTTCTTTAAGAGCAGTAAATGCTCTTAGTATTAATTTAGCTCGACCCCTATAACCTAGGATCTCAAATATACCCGCGAACTTGGGGTGTAGGTAAATCAGTATACCTGGTATGGGAATATATAAATGAAAAGAGCTCCATATAGTAAATTACGTATTTTTAAAAAATAAACTTCAAGTAATGTCGGTCGCATACACGATTTATCAATTAATTCAATATGGTTAATGAAGCATTTATTTCACGCATAACACGAAATTTCCGCACGTGAAATACAACGCATATTCAATTTAAACTTTATCATTATTAATCCGAGGAAAATGTATGACATAAAGGATCGGAATTGCACATCTTGGGACGGCCTCAACCTTTTCATTTCTTTCTTCGTAATCAATTACGCAGATATATGTGGATAATGACAATTTAAAATAAAAATGTATAGCAAATAACGAGCTATTATAGACAAAATAAAGTTTGAAACTCCTATTGCTAGACCTTTCTTTCTTTCGGTCATAAAAAAGGTTATTAACACTATTAGTCTCAAAATAAAAAAGGGTAGTCATACAATGTTATTTTGTCATAATGATTGCGTGACGATACAAGAATTTCCCATTCAATATACATCGTAATGATAGTTTCATTAGACATAATCTTTGCGTTTTTCCCTCTCGCTGGTAATAGTGGCCACGCTCCGCAGGGCCCCATCAGCTAACCCAGATTTAAGTCAGAGTATTGACCTCAGATCTTGATATAGAATATTAACCAGTCCAGATTTTATGTAGCACCATTTTTGAGAAGTTAATCTGTTTTGTTTCAAGCCATATAAGTCTGAATTCACGTTTGTAAATGTAAAATTTATATTGTTAAGTACTATGATTTCTAACTATTATTTTGGAGTATTCCACTTTCGGCACCAATTTTTTGAGCACCTAAGGTTTCAGCATCTGAGCTATTCCACTTACAGCACCTATATTCGTGCTTTAAGTAGAATAGCTTAGGTGCTCAAACCATAGGTGCTCAAAAAATTGATGCCGAAAGAGGAATACTCCATTATTAAAAAATATATATATTACGTCCGACGACCTAGAAAATAAGTAATGTCATAAACACTTGAAAGATCAACAAACTTTATCTATGTAAATAATCTTAATTTATGCTAATAGCTTTAAATAAAAAATAATATTTTTTTTACATAAAAATCAAAATAATTTGTGTCAATAAATCACGAACTAAAGCCATACATTAAAGTGTGTTAATTGATTTGTTAAAGTTTTATAATAAATCAATTAATTTTAATGCAGGTAATATGTAATTCTTCGCGTGCGCAACTGCATTCTACAACAACAATTAAATAAGAAATATGGTAGGAATCGAGGAATGTCAAAAATAACTTATCGGCTTCTACAATATATTACTTGGTTGAATATTAATTAAATTGTCTGGACTCTAGGTTTAGGTTGGGAATAGCTATAGACGATAGTCTACACAATGGTGGACGAAGTGTGGGTGAGTAAACTTCACCTTCCTTCAAAAACTTTATTAAGTTTTCTTGGCTGTGCAGATTTCCTTACTATTTTTAATTCAATGAATCGTACAACTCAAAGGATTTCAGCTCGGACCATCAATCACGGGCCGCCAGTGTAGGTACTTATTACTAAGTTACTACTTAAAAGTAAACAGAGCTTTAGGCTACATTTTTGTCCCATTCGCAGTGTAGGCGCATTTCTTCTACCCTGTGTGGTTTAGTGCTAGGCGAATTCGGTGGTAAGGCAAGTGTGTACTATTCGGCAGCATCATATTTAGGCGACGGTTTTATCAACATAAACTCCACTATCATTGAATGCCGCTACTAGCTGGCTGAAACCCTTGGATATAGGGATTAGATGGACGCACGATGACTGCCATACGCAATGATAATGATTGAACTAAAAGATAACTGATTTCATCATCACATCATCATCATGTAAATTTTGCCCTAGACTTGAACTTGGTAAAAAATAACTTTAAAATATTTACGATAGTTACCTACCTCAAATTAAAATGTAATTTGGACTTGTGCTCATAATCTTTGTAAACATTTAATTTTCCCAACCTCGTTCATTATTCTCAAGCTGAACATGACCACTTAATTCACTTGTGGGAACTACCATTGATCTTTCATGTGATAAAAAATGTGATTTCCTTTCGACCAAAATAGGAATAACGAACTTAGGCACCGCTGCGTTAAGTACAGTCTCATCTTATTTGGACGTCCCAGTTTTTATGATGACATTACATATTTGTAGTGGTAACTATTGCTAGTAGGTGTTCCATGTTCGAAGTTCAAACAACGACTTAGTGGATTGTCACGTCAAGTTTGTCTTGGTTCTTCGAATTTAGCACGTATCTGTGTCGTGACGATGAGGTCGAAGACATCTGCCGCTTTGCTCTCTCATTAGAGCGTTACATTTCTGTAAGTGTCATAATGTCTGTATTGGTCGAGAATTTTCAAGTATTGTTTTTACGTTGTGGCGATAATGTTTTGAAAGAATATATTTACATTTGACACTATAATTTTGAGTTAGTGAGCAATCTCTAGAAGCAAATACGTTGAACTATAACAAGTTAGCACTATACTCTAATATAATAAATACTGTTTGTATTAACAAGGTTAAGTAATGTTTGCACTTATATAAGTACACTATGAAGATGTAGTATTTATCATTTTTAAACCTACTGATGTTGTATAGCCAACTACAACGACTATTTGACAAGATAGCCTCATTATTTGCTGCGATATCAGAGTTCAGAGTACTTTTTGGTCTGTCAGCTGGTACATGATATATGTCCCATCGCTATGAGGTAATTTGTACTTAAAATAATTACTTTTGCCTGCAGCTTGGCTCACGTTAACATGGATTTTGTCTGATTGACAAACTTCTAACAAGCAGACTTTATCCGTTTCAAGGGTTCCATGACTGCCCAAAATTGTATCAAAATCGTTTCAGCTATTTAGGCGTGAAAGCAAACAAACTCACTTTCGAATTTTTTGACAGTATTTAGGATAATTTGCAGGGTTATATGAAGGTGTTCTGATGTACACCCACGTGTACCGAAGTTTGGATGTCTTGAAGTACATGTAATAGGCGGCGAGTCTAACCTGGGAATCGAATCTTGGGTCTCACGCTTTGCATCGCAATTACCAACCACTGACATTAGTTAATAACTTAATTTACTCGTAATATAAAACTAACTTCAATTATTTTTACCGACACGTGCTTATGATTACTACAGAGTCACGACCTCCTTTATAATGATCTGAAGTTTTTAATGTACACTTCATGTGTTATTAAGGCGAACTCGTTACATTCAATACATGGGCAGCGTTGGTCTGTACAAAGGTACTTGTTAAGAATCAGCAATGTTGTGGGGCTAGTATTTGCGGGAGGAGCAGGATATGAACCGGTCCGTTGCAGCCCTCCCGGTAAAAACTAACATCCTACCAGTGCTGGCTGGCTTCTCCTTAAGGCACTGTTCGATATCATACCGGCTAATAAAGCTGTTCGTAGCTTTATTAGCCGCCGTTTTTGCCAATTTTCCGGGAAGATACGTCTTAGATCATTCCTTTGAAGATTTTTTTTTCTGTAGTATATTAATATGAGTATTAGTATACCTATATTATTTATTGTAAGTATCAATTAAAGGTGTTATTTGTACAGCTATAAATATTAGGTATAATACCGTTTGCATACAGAAGCCATAAAATTAAATTTATGTAACACTATTTTTATTTTAATGCTTTGGATACTTAATATGTGTTTTTTTGCTTTCTTGGTCCATCGATCAAGAGTGCGGTTGCTGAGGAATAGATTCGGATCGCGAGATTTAAAGGAGATTTTCTAAATACATACATACATTTCATCACGCCTGTATTCTCCGAAAGGTTAGGCAGAGATGTAGGTAGGTACTAATGTACGTACACCCATATTCGCCGGTATGTTTTAGGTCCCATGTAATAGGGTGAAGCAGGTAGGTAGGTACTACCTACCGCTACCATGGATCTAAAACAAAACCAAAATACTACATAAAAGTAAGTTTGCTAGAAAAAAAAGATTGTTCGTAACACGCAGCTATTATTGTATCACGTATCTATTGCTTCTTCTGACTCATTCATTTGGATAGAATAATAAATAACTATATGGCTCATATATTTACTTTACGTGTCTCTTAGCACCTTTCTACTTGAAGAGTTCTATATAAACATTTTTATATGCGTCAGGAAATAGTTTAAAACTTAGGGTGCGTTTACACTGGTAGAGTAACTTAGCTAGCCAATTCAACTCGCAAATTAGTCTGGAAACATTACTAAGTACAAGATTTTGGTACTTCCTATTCAACTAAAAACTATCACTTGCGTAAGAATTAAATGTATCCGTAACAAAACAGACTTTATAATAATTTTAACATTGTAGGGTAACAGTAAAGCCTTTTTATCTTAGAATGAGAGTAGGAAACCAATTTAAAACATCAGTACAGTTACTACTGACTGATACCCATATGACGTAATAGTAAACTTGCAGTAGGTTCATTATGATGAGTAGTTTAAATAAGTTATACTATTGCCTATCTCAGTTACACAAGTCTTTTAACTATTCTTAATATTCCCCGTAGGGGTAGGCAGAGATGTACTAATATACACCCATGCTTCGCCTGTATGTTTAGGTGTAATAGGAGGCGAGCCTATTGCTATTAGCCGGACACAAATCCAGATTCTGAGCTGCTAAAGAGAATTTCAATAACACTTTGCTCGACCTGGGAATCGAGCCCAGGACTTCTAGCGTAGCAATCGCGCTTGGCACGACTAGACTAACGAGGCAGTCAACAATTGTTGTGTAAGGTTTGAAACCAAACCTCACATTAAGCTTGGTAACTAGTGACTAATACAATATCTACTACTTATCTATACTATCTTAATTTTCTCATTTTTATAATATTAATCATACATAACATTCCAATAAATTTATTAAATATTTGTACGCCATACAATGTGGCAAACATGTTGAACTGGAAAAAAATATGTAACATCTTGCATGCTTTTTATAAGATTTCTGTATGCATACACATGTTTAAACAAATAAAGATATTCTATTCTATTCTATTCTATTCTACTACAATATCTATCTACTCCAACAATGTAAACGCTGCCCTAATACAGCTTGTCTAAACGACTTTACTTAATACTCGTAGACATCCGCAACTCCACATGTCGAACTCACTATTGCAGCATGCACATACAGGTTCTTCACAACAAATCATCTGTAACTAAACGCATTAAGTGATGATATTCACATGTTAACATGAATACCACTTATAAGTTGTCAAGGCTATTAAATAATTATAAAAATGGCGGAAAAATAAAATGCACATGTTGGTTCAATGAAATGAATGGTTCAAAGAGAGAGGCTGTTATGTATCTATAAGGTTGTTATGTATCTGTTATGTATATAGAAATTAAAGAGCTAAACAATTTCTCGACACAAAAAAATCTTCCAAATTATAAGTATATGATTAAAATATAAGTATCCACATTTTTCTCTATCGCTATCCTTATGTTTCCCGACATAGCATCGTAGTTGATGTCTACATCATAATAATTACATATATACCTTATTCTATATTATATAGTAAGAATTTATTCTACACGATCAATATGATATAACTTGAGTCGTCACGTTCACACATTCGTATAGAAAATGTGTATTGATTGCAGCTTTTATAAATAATAACAGTATATCGTATCTTTACTAACGAACGTAATTCAACCCATTTCCTCTAGAGGATGTTGGTACATAAACGAGAATATTTATGCTGACGTCTGTTTATTTCCTATTATAGTATTAAATATTCCTATCTTTGAATAGATAGTGCATTTATAGTGTAACAGCTGTATATAGATTCAGAGCTAAAGTAATGATATACATCCCTCGTGATTAAGCGCAAAATGTCTTAATTTATACACTATCTTGTCAGTTCGAAAAGATTGTTGATTATTAGGCATTTGACTGAAATTTTATTGGCACAGTAAGAATAATTTCACAAAATTTTAAGCAAATTTTTGTTCCATTGCGAAGAACGCAAGTCCGAAACCTGCCCAATGTCAGTATTTTTTTTTCACAAAATGTTAAAGTTTAGTTCAACGACAGTTAGAAAGGTTTTTAAAAAATTTCACGCTACGTCTGTTGGCCGGAACATTCATGAGTCATTTTCTTTTTAATTATGTTTTTAGAAGCTATTTTCTGAGGGGCATTGCCCTATGTATAATGGTAGTCACTTCGTGAATACATTAGACCTTAAACTGTCAACGATAAACTGTAAGTGGAAGACAACCCAACCTTCCAGCCCACACAAGTGTGACGGAATATTTTCAAACAAACAAACACACACTACAATTACATAAACTGTAAAGTACTAACGCAAGTGCCTTAAACAATTGATGACTGTAATGGAAATGATAAATGGCGGCGAGGTAATAACAGCAGCAACGACATCAAATCACTAAGTAATATAACATTGCGCTGCATTACACAAGCGACGGTAATTTTGCGACGTAGATCGCGGCCAAGCGCGCCGCTTGCGCACAACCAAACATAGAGTAAAGTAATTTGCAGTTAGTGTAGGCTACATAAGTAAGAGTATGTAATGCGGCTTCTATGAATAGCTTATATATTTATATCATTCTACAACGTATTTCTTGTGAAATTATTATTACTGTGTCAACGTAATTGTATGCATTTATTTATAAGACGTATGTTAATATACAAATTATGTTCACGAGTATGACTTTGAAAAGAGTCATGGAATTCCTAAGAGTTTGGTCTGCTTACAGAGTTAAATAAGAGAATATCTTTTTCGTTTTCTGCAAGATACTTTCAATTCCTTAAGGTAAAGGTTCTGTAGGAAAGTCACTGACTGTGACTATTCGGAACTGCGAGCCTAGATTTCTCAATTTTACCCGTTTCTTGTCGGATGAAAAAACACAAATCTAGTCAAAAATAATTTTAAATGAAATATCCTCTTGTGGATTGCCTTTATAAGTTTTTAAATGTTACTCTTTGTCTGCGTGGAGGCACGGCGACGGCGGCGGCGCGGTGGAGGGAGGCGGGAAATGCGCGGGAGTGGAGCGAACCGCTGCACTGTCACGGTCAAGGACAGTATTAGCAGCTATGGATACTATTATGATTACACTTGTCGTATTGTTTTATACAATTGATATGTACTTTATTTATTACCTTGTAAATCCGTATTTTATACCTATGTAAATTATAATATGTATCTATCACACATTTTATAAGTTACCGTAAGTCGTAGAACTACTCCAAAAATGGACACTTTTTTTCATATTATTTCATAATAATATTAAGAAATTTATCCAGCGAAGTGTTTATATGTGTGATAAATAATTTAATCGCATTTGAAATTCGGTTGGAAAAACGACATTAATTGTGTTAAAGTTAGTTTTCTAGATTTAGATGCTAGTTTAGAATAAAATAAGATAAGTTTATTTATTAATTTATTTATTCTACACACTATCTTTACAGGATAACCCCAATACAATAGTGGTAAGTTTAATAAATCTGGTCTTCCTTGTTGTCGATAACGTAAATAATGTTCTAATAACGTCACAATTCTAATTCCTGATTGAATGCAATATTTATTTTCCAAGAAAATACCTACGAGGACAAAGAATTCTTTATAACAAGAATACGGTTACATTTGTAATGAAGAGAATGACCTCTGCCCCTCAACCCCTCTTCAGTCCTTTGATTGTATTTCTAATGAAGTATAAGTTTTAACGCAATCATCATCGTCCTGCCCATTTACTGCCCAACTTACGGTCGGCGCAGTTCTTTCATACACTTTAATTACTTATCAACCGTATTCTCATCAGTTAGCTCCTTTGTAATCCTATCAACGTCCACACAAGCCATCCATCTCTTCTTTGGAGCCCCTTTCCACTTCCATATTTACACTCAAACTCTTCCTGGTAACATTTTCTTCAGCCATACGCAGAATGAAGAGAACTTTACCTCAATACTGGTATTTATAGATTTCCTCACGTATCAGAAAAACTGAGTGTTAGAAAAAAACAATTGCAATGGATATATACTTATTTGTATCTACTATATATAAAAGTGAAATAGTCAGTCACTGATTAATCAATCATCAAACACGAGGTATAAAGCTGACGAACTTGAAATTTTGATTTCTATTCATTTGGTGTAGACATCAGCTAAGAAAGGATTTTTAGATATTTCTACAAGAGTGGAAAATACCAGAAAATAGTAAATATAACATCTCTTTTTCCCTGATATATATATATAGATATTTTTCCATATAAATATACGGAATGGCATGGTTTTTGTTCTATGATTGTTCTTACGGAATATTGTTAGATTTTTACTTTATTTATTCTCGTAAAAGCGTTGATAAATGTATTATATTTATATTATAGCGATTACAATAATTCTACAACTATGTCTTTATGAAGTAACCATTCTATTTTATGGGCTTATTAAGTAGGTAATTTGCAATAAATGAGTAGTAAATAATTTCAATATAACTTTTAGCAATAAAAGTACCGTTTATGTGTTTTAATCTTCACATCTATTACATGGCTGATATTTGTAATTGGGATTTTTTTGAAGCTATCAATATCTTTATAGTTAGCTGTAGACATCCAGAAATCTATAGCTATTTATTTAATTTATTAGATATTTATTTTGCCTAGTGGGCTAAAGCGGTGCTGCTACGCTAGAGGACTTCGTTAGATTCCCAGGTCGAGGAAAATGTTATTAGGTTCTTCTATAAAATTTTCAATTGCAGTTCGGAGTTCGGATAATTATGTGCCCGGTGAATGGCAATAGACTCGCCCCCTATTACCTACATGAGACCTAAACGTACCGGTGAATGGGTGTTTAACCTTTCGGGGAATACAGGTGTACAGGTATATGTTCTAATTTAACTTCATCTAGAATGACGATAACTAATTACACAAGATGAAGAGGTTTTGTATGGAGTCCTGTTCAGGTGTCAGCACAAGCGTAGTAGGTAAACCGACGCATTGTTTAATTTTGCAATTGTATGTAGAGAACTAAACTAACTGAATCTACCAATTCAAACATATTTATTGCCTACTGAGGTTTAACACAAGCTTTGCATATTGGACTCATAATGTGCAAAGTCCCAATTTGGGACACAGGTTTTTTTTGTACTAACGCTAGCACCCAATTAAACGTTTTTTTTGGAAATTCCACTTCTAATAGATAAAAAATATTAGAAAATTATTCAAACAGGTATCAACATGTATTAGTCCTCAGCATCGTAAATACTGCGTGGATAGAGCGTAGCAACATCGTAGATATTTTTTTGTGAAGGCATGTATCCATCTACATGTTTATTTCTCATAAAATTTTAAATTGTAATTTTTTACTACATTTTTTTACCAACTTTGGTTTGTAAGACAAAATTTTGTACATCGGTACATCTCTGCCTTACCCTTCGGTAAATACTACCCTTATGGTAAGTTTTTTTAACAGTTTGTTGTTATTCATCTTTTGAGGAATTGAAAACTGCACTAGGGAATGGTACAATAAAGTATACTGTATATAAGTATCGATGTCCCGTTAATAGTATTGGCAGAGCAGTAAAACAACTTGATCAACCTGACCCAATTGTACTCAGTATGGCCAAGTCTAAAGTCATCCTGGTAGGTACTTAAGTACCATATAAAATAGCAAGTTCTTACTATAACGGCAAGTACACACAGTATCCGACGACTGTGTGAAGAAACTGTGATCGACCCTACTGTGACTGATGGAATTAACATTTTCATGGCAATAGTTACGTGGTATGGGAATCTCATAACAATGAATTGTTTTTATTCATAAGAATTGCTTTAACTGTTAACTAGAATTTTTTACGGAGCTCTTACATAGCTATGTAGTTCTGGCAAAATTTATTTGACTTCTAACACTTGTGCGGTCTGAATAATTAATTGCATAATTAACTAATACGCTATAAGTGATCTGATGATGTATACTAATCTGATGCTATAAATAAGAAAATCTATTAAAATAAATGTTTAGCTCGTGCGTGAAAAGAGATGATATTTTATTTTTTATAGGTTGACTAGCTTTCCGCCCGCAGCTTCGCTCGCGTGGGCAACACGATTTTGACTGTTTATTTTTTTCTATTTCTGGCGGGATATTACAAATTATCTAAAATTGAGACCAAATAATTTGTTCCACTATATTATTTTATTGAAATATAAAAATAACATGTAAATTTCTTATTAATTCATTCATGTCCTTTTAGCTATTGCGATAGTCTATCATTCTGGAGGCCTCGTAGGGTCGATTTTTATGAAGGTATAAATAAATTTGCTCTCAAGACTTAAAATTGCACTTCTTTCTATACCACATTTATGGCTTTTCTGTCTGGTATCAAAATTACCAGACTGCTATAAATACTGATTCAGTAACAGGCAAGGTAGAATTTCTTCTCTTTCTTTCTTCTTAAATCTATGTCTGCCACCCTTAATGACTCACCCTGAAATTTATTTATAGTAATTGCAAAGCTAAGATGTTAAGGGGGAAACGTAATTGTTCTTAAAAACATAGTTGGAGGGTAGCAAATGTATTCGAGGTATGAAAACTGAATCCCCTCAAGCACATCCAGTAATCACAGTGACCTTTTTAATATTTTTGTGCACTGCTGATCAATACTCTCAGTCTAGTTCCGTTACATAGCTTAAATGGTATAAGGAGACGCAGCAGAATTACAGGTGTCCCAAGGAGGTTTAGCACTGTTAATAAACTCTACAGGATAGTAAACTGTTTCGTCCGCTGAATCCAATTTCTGAGCCCTCCAACGGTTTAAGAAGTATGTAATTAATAGCAGCTGAACTGTTGTTTTTCGGAGTCAGTATTGCACGTTTGCACATCCAATCTTTAGACTTCGTATGTATATTAGAAAAATCAGGATACATTCTTAGTCACCTGTCACTACTGTATTCAGAAGAGATGATATACATATTCAAATTTTATAATCTCCATTTCCTATTTTAAGTAATAGCTCAGAAAACTTTCCAGCAGACGCATCTCTCTCGTATTCCTTTTTATATAATCATTACGATCATTACGATGACGATGGATGATGACTTCGTCTGCTCGGGTTCCTCTAGGTACAACAGAATCTGATGGAATACCCCTGCCAGCAACACAGTAACTCCACCCATCACTCAATTGCTGCCTCTAAGAAGGGTTCTATGGTGTGCCTCTCAATTCCACTTTTGTGTGCCATAGAAAGCATTTTACATGTTTATCAACCAACGTTTCTTGAGTAAAATCAGATTGAGTTTTCAAACATGACATGTGTCAAAATAAAAAGTAATTTCAATCAAAAACACTAAGGAGTATTGATATCAAATTCGAAGCAAACCACGCCCAAAATAACTTTCCCCCCTTTTTTAAGTCCGTTAGGGGATGAATTTCAATAAAATATGAAACACGTCTTCCATCAATTCTGTTAAAGAACGTTTATGCAAAATTTGAAGCAGATTGGACTAAGGAATCGCGTTGTCCCATACAAACTTTGCCCCCCTTTTTCACCCCCTTAGGGGTAGAATTTCGGAAAATCCTTTCTTATCGGATGCCTACGTCATACAAAGAACACACCCTCCAAGTTTCAGGACTATACGATAAGCGGTTTGGGGTGTGCGTTGTTCCGTCAGTCAGTCAGTCAGTCATTCAGGACAAAGGATTTTATATGTATAGATTTAAACTCTGGTTGGGTATACTCTGCCTTGAGATCAATATTATACTGAGCTGAATATATTTATATTTTATGTTAATGCAACTGATATTTTGAGAGTTGACGGTATTTTTTTTTTAATCTTGTAGGTTTTAATTTATTATTCACCCGAAAAAGTCATAGGTAAGGTTGTTGATAGCAGCACAAAGGCCTTCGTATAGATTTTACAAGGACAGGGTTAAATTGAATGCATCCAGATTGCTATAATCTTTATGAGTATTATATCATTAAATTCAAACTTGTGTTTGCAAAAAAAAATTGTTTATTGTTTGTACACCATGATTGATTAGGCCTTGTGAAGGCTTCATCAGTCAACGCCCATCGCAGAATTTAAAGAATAACTCTCGTTAAGCTCCCTAAGGCCAATCGGTTTAATATGACCTTGTATGAACTTGAAAACATCATAATATAATATGGTTGCCAATTAAATCATTTATATTGCTTACAAAAAGTTTAAGCGCGTGATAATAAATTATAATACGACTACGAACATTGACTTCGAAAAGTCAGAGGTCTTGGATTCGAACTTGAGACCTTTAACATGGCAGTCCTATGGTCATAGCAGAAGGCTATCACTGCACTCCACTTCCAAGGCTGAACTGCGTTTGTACATTACATGACTTAGGCGCAACAATTTATATAAGAGGTGTATATGGGTGGAATTGATGGTCTATTCGAAAGTCATAACGTCTTATTTCCACTCAAAATGTCTCGTAATCAATTTCAGAAAGCTTCGATACCAAAATACGAACCTCGAAATCGGAAAAGCCCCGTTTCAACACTATTCTCTATCAATATAATGTCACAGTGGCTTGATTTAGACAAGACAATTTCCCGTGGTGGTTTTCCATTCTCAGTAACTACAAATTTTGTGGTTGATTCATGGAAACAAACAGTTATGACGTGCATTTAGCGTTATATATTTTATTAAGTAATTAATTACAAAGTTATTGACGTTTCTGATAAAGAAATAGGTATGATGATGACAGCAATCTATCAACTTTACAATATCAGCACTATCAAAATTTATAGAGTCAGGATTACATCAGGGTAAACACGCAATAAGTAAGTAATTACACTATTGGACCGAGATTCAACTCACTTTAAGAATATGCGGGTATTCTTGAAAACTTCATCGATCTTCCTAACTTTGTGCTACCAAATAAAAAGTATATATAAATTGTATAGTTTGGGAAGTATAGCATCAGGATTACTGAGTTAATGAGCTTCTACCGAACTGTGCCATTAAATACCAAGTCATTAATATGTAGGATATGAGGATACCTCAAACATTAACGCAACCAAGTGGCACAAAAGTCTCATTTTTATTGTTTTTGCAGGAGCCCTGAGTGTACTGTTTGCATTGACTGATCGACCAACACTTCGCAGTTCAATTTTAAATGGTTTTTATTAACCAGAGACTGCTGCGAGTTTATAAATACTCCGTAATTATGCGAGAGTGCTGTGACCCCGTTCGAGCCGCGAAGATAAAGACCAGTCCAGTCACAAAACACAAACATACGATTTGTCAGCAATCCATCAGTAAGTTTTTGTTGCTATTCAACACACGTGTGTGGAGGCGTTGTTACAAACAGCTTGCCACAATACCTAACCTTGAGTTGGAGTTGGAAGTTCATTAATAATGTCACACTTGAGCAATTGATCTAAATTTGGACGGACTTTTTTACGAAGTACACGAGTAACATGGTTATTTTTTCCTCAGAACTATTGTCTGCGGTTTTCTAGTGTGAATTATTTACGTTGCTGTGTATCTATTAAATGCGTAGATACGTTGAGCGCCATCTATAGGCGCGCATAGAAACAGAATTTGCAAGATGTTAAAACGTATCGAGTATAATCGATTCCGGGTCTTAAAACTTTATTATATAAGTTTAAATTGTTATTTATTGTTACTACTCGATTAAGCGCATAATTTCACCACGATTATAAGCAAAACTATAATTTTCGTTCTAATAACGTAACTAAAATAGTAAGCTGTGATGATCAGGAATAAGGGTAATACATACGTATATAAAGTATAAAAATTTTAATCATTTTATCACATAAATGTCTATGTTAGTACCTACTATAATATAAAATTAAATAAAAATAGATGCCTAATAAAATATTACTGATCATATTATTTGTACCTCGGGTAAAGCGACAAGGCAATAAAAACTATGAAATGGCTAAGGCCGGTGGTAACATAAATTTATAGGTGAAATTAATAGCTACAGTTAGGTGGCCTATAACAGATGTATAACTTCATCATAAAGATTTCAAGACAGCGTTAATGAACTCCGCCACTTACATCGATGGTTAATTAACTTCTGAGTGATTTGCATATTTTGTTGCAGCTGAATTTGCAAAACTGTTTATTTACAATAATTCTGATGGTTTACTTAACAGGTGAAGACAGGACATCCTAGTTCTAGCAGTTCAGTTAGATCTTCGGCCACCGAAACCATTCCTAACGGCCATTCGATAACAAATCTGACAGTAGATTTACATAGTAGGGATTTGGATATACTTGTATGGTATGGTATACGAACCATTTGAAAATCCTGTCTTTAAAACTTCATACGTCAACAGTAGTGAAAACCGCGTAGCTTATATCTTACTTAGATATATCTATTTTTCACGCCCAGCAGTCGTCTTTGCGTCCATAGTACAGTCGCCAGCAGGTCAACGTATACAAAACTGTCAAATTTCTCCAAATGATTTTAAACGTTAAATTGTTGTAGAAAAAGTTCAAATCAACTAAGAAAATTTGACATTTTGTGGTAATTTTTTTTGTTTGGCAAGAACTTCGTCTCTTGTACGGCATATGTACTAATTTCTAGCTAATTTCAAAGCGATCACTCTATAGCAAACTTATTTAGTTTTAGTTTTTCAACAATCTCAAAACATTATAATTTTTTTTCGCTAGGATACGAAAACATTCGGTCGTGTAATAAATCAGTCTATATTAATTGCTAGCAGTGATACTGATGCTAATTTCGTTGCCAAGGAAAATGTCTCACATTGCAGTAGTCCAACTGTATTCAAAAGACTGTCTTGGAGCATAGACTGAACCCTGATTATAAGATTAATGAGAGTGGTGCTTGCTTAGTGGTAGGATTTAATTATCCGTCATTTTACAATGTAAGACTGGTGACAGTAAAGTATTATAGTCCAGGAAAGAACGTGAACGGCAAATGGCGACTTAAATAAAAGTTAGAAGAACTACAATAGATGACTCATTTAATTGAGTGGATACCGATCGTATACCGATTTTGTGTGTATGTGTGTGTTTTTTTTCTCTTATGTTTGTCGTAACAACCGTAATGTTATAAATTTCTGATCCATATACAGTACTTGTGAAAGAAAACATTTCGTAAATATGTCTGCACATCCAAGATGGATATGAAGCTTTCGAAGGTGTCAAAAGTCCATCCCGCACAGACCAGTGTGATGGACAATCCCGAACTCTTTTTAATGTAAATGGTCGCCTGAGCCCAACAGTGGGACATTGAACTGTAATTAAAGAAATCTATCTTAATGAATAACAGAAATCGTTAATTTCGATTTGAATAGAATAATAATTTTTACTTTATTTTCAACGGTTGTTTTGACGAAAAAAATTGACTTCTGTTACTTTAATCACGTTTATGTGAAGCGGTTATACGATTTATTATAAGCAGACAAATACCCGTAATTTGCGCAGCTGCTATGTATTGCTAGAGGCTTCTGTGCATAATATATGCGTAGGCCACTGGCAAACGATTGACGGCCAATCGCTCTCGTTTACACAAATGTGATCTTAATTGGCTATATACAACTATCTGTTATGTTAATTACCTTTGGTATTATGTATCTTGCAAATTAATATTTTTTTATGTGGCTACAGACATGTTGTCTGGTGGTTGCAGTTGCTGTTTGTTAGTTGGCAGCAATAATAAGGTGTTATTTATAAAGAATATTTATAATAATTATGTCGTGTTTCTATAAGACCAGGATAAATTATTTTAGATCTGGCAGTTATGTATAACATGACATCATTACGCCTGTATTTCCTGAAGTGTTAGGCAATTGGGAAAGAAAGTGTTGGCCGTAAATACATTAATACACCTCTGAGTAACTTATCTATTAGACTGCCTCATTAGTCTAGTGGCCCTAAGCGCGACTGCTACGCTAGAGGACCTGGGTTCGATCCAAAGGTTGAGCAGTGTTATTGCGTTTTTTTTATGAAGCTTAGAGTCTGGAGTTGTGCCCGGTTAATGGCAATAGGCTCGCCCCCTGTTACATTGGACCTAAACATACCTTTGAAAGGGTTCAGTGATTGCGCTGGACTACAACTTGCCAGGGTTGTTGTGAATGTTATCATGAGTTCATGCCCCAGCAAGTTAGGGTGCAAACTGATGATGCGTAAGTTTTCTAAACCCCCTCTAATACCCCTATTACCTTTCTAGGTAACCACGTTATAAATCGTGGAAATCGTGCAACCGCACGGTGAACGCGTGGTCAGTCCGCACCCTAAGGGAATTGTGGTTTTAGCAGGTATGACTCCGACATACCTCTACGATCTATGAGGATTTTAAAAAAAGGTCAATAATGTCTTATGACAAATTAAATTTCAAATCACATACATACATACTTAAAGCTTTATCTCAACTCATATCTGTTTTATTATTTATATTCTAGCGGCAGTTCCGAGCGACAAACATTATCTTCATCTTCCATCTTCTTACCTAATATATTTCAAAAGTATATAGGCACATCATATTATACTCACAATTTATACCTATATTGTAACGTAATAACTAAGTATTGCTACTATCACAAACGTTTTTCTTGAACATCTTTCATGAAAATCTGCTATTTATATGTAGGTATGTATACTACATATTCGATAAATTCAATCCAATTTAATAATTGTACGATTATTCAATCTACGGTATACTACCTGGCCACCTACTACCAACAAGAGAACTTAGTTGCCTAGACCATTTCATGCTAAAACTTGACAAATGTAAACTATCTGCTTCTATTGGTATCTTGCATACTTCTATAACCGACCATTATACAACATTCCTAGCAATATCTAAAATAAAAAATAAAAAGAATGCTCCGAAATCTAAATCTGTACTCAATTACGAAGAAGCATTAAAACATTTACAAGAAAACAAAATAGCAGACCTACTCTTCTGTTCAGACCCTACTGAATTGGCGAACTTATTCATACATAAACTAACAGAGTCCATACAGACAAATACAATGACAGTTAAAATACCAAGTAAAAACCGAATAATTAAGCCGTGGATTACTCAAGGTATACTACGATGTATCAAAAACCGTAATAAAATGCAAAAATCCATCAAAACCGATCCTCACAACGAAATTCTAAAAATAACATTTAAGAGGTATAGAAACTATTGTAATAATTTAATAAAAAAATTAAAAAGAAAATACGAAAAAGAACTACTGGCTAACTCTATTACAAACAATAAACTACTATGGAAAAACATAAAAAATATTACTTATACTAATGCAAATAACAATACAAATATAGAATTATTAAAAGCAAAACCATCTCCTTCCGAATCAGTAAACTTTATCAATAATTTTTTTGTTAATATTGGACAACAGCTGGCTCAACAAATCCTAGATAAATCAAATTCTGCCCATCAAAACCAGTGGTACTTAAATAGCCAACCCCCAGTTCCACATTCCTTTGTACTCTTCGATGCTGACCCTTGTGAAGTAGAAAGAATTTTGATGAACTTAAAACCTAATAGTGCCCCTGGCTGGGACAACATATCTACAAAATTTCTGAGATACATAAAAACTGAAGCTGTTCCAATTCTAACTCATCTATCTAATTTGTGCTTCAGCACTGGTGTCTTCCCTGAAGCCTTGAAGCAATCTATTGTAACGCCTATCCACAAGGGGGGAAACAGAGACGATGTCAACAATTACAGACCTATATCTGTCCTTCCAGTTATAGCTAAAATCCTGGAAAAACTCGTAAATAAACGACTACTTAATTATCTCAACAAATATGATTTGCTTTCTCCAATGCAATTTGGCTTTAGAAAATCTACATCAACAGAAGATGCAGTAATCGCTTTAACCTCTTTGGTAACTAATAAACTGGATATAGGGTCCAAGTGCGTAGCTGTATTTTTAGATCTCAAAAAAGCGTTTGACACCGTCTCTGTTCCCACCTTAGTGTGCAAATTAGATAAACTCGGCATAAGAGGTTTGCCACTTACTCTTCTACAAAACTACTTGTCGAACAGGAAACAGAGGGTTAAAATTGGAAATTACATCAGTGAGGACGCTGGCGTATCATTCGGCGTACCACAGGGTAGCGTACTAGGTCCTACCCTGTTTTTAATATATATAAATGAGCTCTGTAACTTAAATATCAAAAATGCCAAAATCTTCTCCTACGCTGATGATACCGCCATCGTCTTCACTGGTAGTTCCTGGCAAGAAGTTGAGCTATGTACTGAAGTGGGCATGGCAACTATAGCCAAATGGTTGCATAATAATCTCCTCACCCTGAACACATCAAAAACTAACTTCATGTGTTTCAGTATTAGTGAACGGACACAACCGGCTGAGAATTTTAAAATAAAATTACACAGCTGTGATAATGTGACCAATAATTGCTGTAACTGCCCCACGCTAAACAAAGTAACACATACTAAATATTTGGGAATAATAATAGACCACAATCTCACCTGGTATCTGCATTTGGAGCAAGTAGCTAATAGGATCAGGAAACTCAGCTGGTTATTTAGCACATTAAGACACGTTGTTCCAAAAAACATGATCACCCACGGGAATAACACCAGAAATCTACTAAATGAAATATATGTTGCTCTGGCCCAATCTGTCTTGATTTACTGTATCCCCATCTGGGGAGGGACAGCAAAAACCAAATTCATTGAATTAGAACGTGCTCAACGTGCACTGATAAAAACAATGTACTTTAAAAAAAGACGACACTCTACTGAAAACTTATATCAAGTAAGTGGACTACTCTCTGTAAGAAAATTATATATTATACAGACGATAATAAAAAAACATAAAACTCTGCCTTATGATGCAACTAAACTCTCCAAGAGAAGAAAATATGCCATTGCACAAATCCCCCGCACAAAAACCTGCTTTACATCCATTCAATATAACACACGATCAGCACAATTATATAATAAAATAAATAAAGAAGTGTTTGTTCATGACAAAAAATTCGCTGACTGTAAGAAATCTGTAGTTGAATGGATCAAAAAATTATCTTATGAGGAAACAGAAATATTTATAAAATAACCCACATAACTCTTTCACTCACTCACACACACCCACTCACACACCCACACGCGTGCGCGCGCTCACACACACACACACACACACACACACGCACGTACACACACACACACACACACACACACACACACACACACACACACACACACACACACACACACACACACACACACACACACACACACACACACACACACACACACACACACACACACACACACACACACACACACACACACACACACACACACACACACACACACACACACACACACACACTCACATACACGTACACAACATAATCACTTAGATTAAGCGTCAAATTTGAAATAGCTATATAAAAATGAAGTTTTAAGGTCATGTTTTCGTTTGACAATTATTTTGAATTGTTTTCTTTAGTTATGGAAGAGCGGAGTCTTCTACTACAGGCTTTTTTTTGCTTAAAAGAAGGCTCCAATCACAATCTTACTGTATGAATATTGTTAAAGAAATAAACTATTTTGTATTTTGTATTTGTATTGTATTTGTTTCATAATTTAATAAAAATAAACTTGCTACCTTAATTAAAGTAATCATCATCATCATCATCATCAACCCATTACACTGCTGGGCACGGCTGGGCTGGCTGAGAGGGATTAAAGTAATTAGTAAGGAAAAAATATATATAAGCTTTATTTTTCATTCTGGGACATATTTAAAATTCAGACAATTAAATGACCTTGATAAAAACTCGACCTTGAGCAGAGTATAGGAAACAAAACGGCATATCTATTCTGAATGAAGGCGGTCCGTTGGTCGTGTTGTAACGCGAACGCTAGGCCAAGGCCGCGTGACATAACGCCTTACGTGTCGCGCCGTTAGCTGCGCGCGCGCACCGCTACGCGCCGACTTTAACGACGATTCGCACTTTTTATGCGTATCCACTTGCAGGTTACTTTATTTTATTTATAAATTTAAAAAATCGTAAGTGTTTATGTAGCCAATGCTTAAATAAGATTAAATGAAAAGGAAATGTTTCTATTCACGTACTATGTGAGTACGGTATGATATATTATTATATGGTAATGAAAATAAGATATAAAAAAATAAGATATTAATGTTCTTTATAAACAAAAAATATGCTTAAATTTGAAACTTTATGCAACCGTGCTTGAAAAAATCAAATCTGTTGATTTTATTTAAATTTTTATTAAAAACCAAAGCTTTACACTATTTAAATGCCAATTAATGAAGTGAGAAGTAAAATTACATCTGTCCACTAATGAGAAACTATAAATAAAAGACAGGTTTCTAACTGTTTATGGTTCTGTTTCATAAGATTACTCGGAAATTACTCATTTAAATGTACCTGCAATTATGCGTCATCAACAACATATTCCGACATCGGCATGCAAAATTTTCCGTTAATCATTTTATTAGAATATAACTAGGGTAATAAAATATTAGATTGTACTCTGAAAGAGGTTATATTAAGTATTTATGGCGACGAGGAACAATGATCTTTAGATTTAAAAAGACTTGAGCAGAACAACCAACGGCAAGAGGGTTAGCAACTATTAATAAGTACATTCTAAATTAATAACAGTAACCACACAAAACAATCGGTGATGATAACGAGACACCTACGTAAAGGGGTGTGGAAAAGGTAGCCCTCACGTTTTTGGTTAACTTTCGATACTGAATAGCTTAGTTTTTAGTTCACGATCTCTATTGATTACGGCCGGTACAAGGCTCTGTTGATTACGTCTAAAAGTCAAATAGATATGTCTATCTAGAAGTGCAATCGAACTGGCATGTGAAGACCGTAAATCAGACCAGGCCAGCGTAGTGAACGTAAAGCCTTATCTCTCTCATTCAATAGTTCAACCCCGTGCCCAGGAGTTGAACACAAAGTGGTTGAAGAAGGTGAGTCATCAAACACCGGACATCGAAAAACATTCACAAATAAAATCCTAAAGCTTATAAAGAATTTAAGTTACAGAATAAATTAGGTCAGTATGCCCGTCCGTAAGCAATGAGCCACTAACATATTTATCCAAGATTGCCATCTCGTAACATATTATTATGCGTGAGTCAAGCTATAAAAATACGTTGTATTTTACCGCTCAGCTTCGTAAGAGGAAAATTTACAGAGATAAATACACGATAACTGTTAAAATGTAAACTAAGGTATAACAATGTAGGTATGAGTATCATCATGTTTAAAAGTATATTTTCTTGTGCTTATTTTGTAGACATATTCTTTCCAGCAACAATATGACAGGGCAAGACAGTTCGGATACTGGATTTGTGCCCGGAATATACATAGTAAGACTGCCTCGTTGGTCTAGTGGTCCCAATCGCGACTGCTACGCTAGAGGTCTTGGGTTCGATCCCCAGGTCGAGCAAAGTGTTATTGAGTTTTTCTATGAAATTCTCTGTAGCAGCTCGGAGTCTGGATTTGTGCCCGGTGAATGGCAATAGGCTCGCCCCCTATTACATGGGACCCAAACATACCGGCGAACTGTGGGTGTACATTAAGTACACCTCTGCCTAACCCTTCGGGGAATACAGGCGTGATGGTATGTTATGTTATGTATGTTATATACATAGTTATACCGGCGAAATGTGGGTGTACATTAGTACACTTCTGCCCAATGATATGTTACGTTTGCTCCCCCTCTATCTCCTTACATTTATAAAATATTCATTACATTCGTTTTAGGTAGGCCATAAAGAATATTCTACCTTTGGTGCTATTTATATCCCATCCTGATTGTTGATCGTATGTTGGTTCAGCAGAGCAGATATTATTTGCGACAAAAAGTTTGACTCTGGAGGCAAAATGGTTATAGTTAACTTTCCATTATATAAATAAGCCAAAAGGTAAGCTTAGTGATACCTTACCAAAAGTTTTCCGTGGCAAAGTCTTCTCTAACGTGGCAGTCTTCGTTTTTATATTTCGACCGCATCACTGAAATATACAGTTTGCTTTCGTGGTCTCGAGTGGATTTTTATGGTAGCTACCACATGTTACTCCACACTTATTGCTTACTAAAGCCTAATAAATCTTCACGTGCGGTGGTGTCGTACAGCGTCGCGCAGCGGGATACCGACCAACGGTACCGCCAATCAGAGATTACGCAGAAAATAGCGTATCTTCACGTAAGAAATAGAGAAACAAAGCACATAATGTACTAGCACATAAAAAAATACGAGAAAATTTAATATAATAACGCTTTTACTAGTTAAAAGTAAGGTAGAATTTATAAGCATCTTGCAAATTTAATTTTTTATGCTGCTTAAATAACGGCGCAGAATACACTATATCCTTAGTAAACCCCCGCTCGCAGGAATTTTTATGTTTAGTTGTTTACCAAAAATTTGCTATTACATATATTATTTCGTGTTATCTTAACTAGGATCAACATTGCAATGTGCTAGCAGAACGACTTAAGAAGAACGGCGTCATTTTGACGTCATTGTCTACCTTTTCCATTTAATTTGAATGGACGAAAAAACCAGGTATTAATCGGCTGTTTCTACGAAAGATTTAAGGAAAAAATAACCTTAATAAAAAACATTGGTTATTAATTCTACAAGACAGTTGATGTTCATGAAAGTTAATGTCATCTTAATATACCTAACTTTAAACTGCCATTCACTATTAGAGCTGTTAATGAATTATAATTCAAAATGTATGTAACACAAATGATTCGATTTTCTTATAAAATAAATTAAACTAGAACTTCACGATGTGTGAAGACTACAAATTTGCGCTATGCGGCCATTGTGGACTCAAACCACTCCCTTCAGGATCGGGTCCCTAGTAGTAGGACAGTAGTAATAACTCTGCCAAGTTTTAATACCCGGATTATTTCATTACAAGAGTTAGAGGTTATATTAACTAAATTATTCACTTACGACAGAACTGAAGTAGGTGGAGTCTAAAACTTTTGGCTAGGTCTGACAGGAATATTGACATACCATGACATGACAAGCATTTGGGTAGTTCATCATCATCATCATCAACCCATTAAATTGTCCCAGTGCTGGGCACGGTCTCCTCTCAGAACGAGAGGGATTAGGCTATAGTCCACCACACTAGCCTACTGCGGGTTGGCAGACTTCACATGCCGTCAAGAAAATCTCTCAGGCATGCAGGTTTCCTCACGATGAAACATGCACTAAGATTTAAGTTAGACCTCCGAAAATACAGCTGTAAAAACTGCATCCAATTTCGTGCAGTCGTTTTTGCATAATACGCGTACCAACATTACATAAAGACAGACGAAAATGCTAAAGATTATTGTCTTTGTTTTTTTTTTTGCTCATATAAAGATCCCTCATATTATTATTTTTTAATATCTCCCATGTCTAGACAGTAACAATTTTATTATGCTAGTATAATTTTGACTATAATAAACCTTTGTTGAAGCTCAAGAGTATTATAAGTTATAACACGTAATAATCTCTAGCTATTTTTTTTATATTTGCGCTAGCCTTGCAACAATGGTTTATATTGTACAATCGCGTAGGTCGTGTGAGTAATGGTTATGGTTTTATCATGGCTTTACTGTGAAGGCCCAAACTACAATTTAGTAACCTTGTTATAACATTTAAGTTCATTAAAATGAGATCTATTTATCTTATTCAAAGGTGAAGTAATAAAGCATAGAATACATCTGATATTTTAGGCCGTGATATTAACGTGAATAATTTGTTTTTATATTTATTATGTTCAATTCACGTCGGTTGTACATAATCCATTATTTTTTCGAAGTTTAGATATTTTTATTAATTACAACTTTATATTCTTTAACATATATGATGATTCTTTAACATAGTCATATTATATTCTCTGGGTTTGTTTAAGCGTTACTTTCAGAGGTCGTTAGATAGAAAATACCGGTGCCATGTAGTTCAAAAATAATTAAATGTGTCTTTATAGGATCCATTATCCACACAAATAAATATTTTATCATTTTCGGTTAACAATAACTAAGTCTGACAGAAACCCTTTTGCTGTTTTTAATGTATAAATGATAGTCATACGTATCAATATCGTTCTAATGTTACCCGGAAATTTAAAAGGCAACTACAAAAAAGTTCCTAATAATAAAGTGGAGACAGCATAACTTCCTTCATTTCCTATACTCCAAATTCCAATTAATATTCAATGTACAATTAATACGAGCTTAATAATCACAGCTGTCATCCGGGTTACTAATATTGCATCTATTAATACCTCAAGCCTGCGATAATAAGCCGGTTGGCTGTCCAGTAAAACCTGTACCAGCGTCCGCTACCCACAACTTCAGCCGTATCTACAGCTTTTCTTTGAAATTTCGTTAGATTAACATCTGAATGACTATTCTAGTCTATATTAGTGTTGCGTACGGAAACGGTAAAACATATCTATGCGTTTATGCCATCGGCGAATGCATTTGAATATAGTCATTTGTTTTTTGGCGACTTTATTATAAATTGGACAAAAAACATCTACGTCATGATAGCCGCTATAAGGTAAAACATATTTGAAAAACACTAAGTTATTCCCCGTAAGGTCATAAAATACAGGATAAATTACTTGATCTACATTGAGAAATACAGTCGGCATCTTAAAGCAGGAAAAAGAATGGTTTCATAAAATTACAATATCATGTAATCTGTATCGCATAAGTAAGAACACTGCTTATGCAGAATTCGAGAATACGGGCTTCAGTAGCGTAATACGGTAGCTACTATAATGCCTATAAACCACAGATAGAAGCCAGTCAGATAAAAACACAAGTTAAGATTTTCACAGATTGTGGTAACATCGTCCATTACCGACTAGTTTTATTAGCCCAACTAACTAAACAGTTAATTTGTGACCGTTTTACCTGATGTGGATTCGCAACTCAATGTCAGCAGTGTGCAATGAATATGCATTTTCTAGGGTTATTCTAGAGGTTTTCATGTGTGGAATGCTCGAGAAAATTTTCTTAGCTACTGGTATTTTCTGATGTGTCATGCCACAATCATACAACATAATCTTGTAAATAACTGAAACTTATCTCTCTTCCATTTAACAGCTCAGCTCTTGTTGGTGGAACACTAGCCACTATTCTCTATTCTCTGCCTTCTGTTTGATGTTTTGATATGACTCTACTCCCACTTTTACAATATATAATTATTATATAATATAACTAACTATTATATTGAACAGAAACTTTCCACAACATAACATTACTGAGGGACTGGTTGAAGGATGGACATTATTATGTTTATTATTACGGACGTAAAATTGACAACTTAATTAAGCTTTACAAGTTTGGAAAATTCGCAAAATATTAAAGCTTTCCAAAACTGAAGAATCGTGTGTTTCCTAAGGCTTAATTTTCTGGATTTACCCACTATTATCAATGAATACATCATCACGCCTTTATTCCCCGAAGGGTTTGGCAGAAGAGTAATTAATGTAGGTACAACTATCAGTTCGCCAGTATATTTAGGTCCTATGTAGTAGAGGGCGAGCCTATTGCCGTTAATATGAAGTATGTTACACGTTCGTAGAATTATCGGTTTTGAAATTAAATTAGATAATACGACCGTCAATACAGTACGACCAGATAGAAGAGAACTCTTACTATAAGGTATACGTTGCACATAAAAAGATCTTTAGTTAAATACTATTTGACATGCGGCAGACGGATGATGAATGTAAACAACAAGTAAACAAATAGATAATTAAGCCTTACTTAGACACTTGAGGTTTCTGAAGATGGTACTTCTGAAGGTAAATGTGCAGTCATTAGCCCCGTTGGACGCCAGAATAAGACTTTGTAAACAGTTTTAGCTACCGCAAGATTGTTTGTTGGATCTCCGCTGCAAATAGGTTAATAGTATCCTATTTATAAACCCCATTCGCATCCTTTGACTTAAAACTATAAAGACAGCTTTTCTCAGTGAATTTTAAAATGTAAACGAGATTAGATTCTTATATTATTGAATGCCTCCCACATTTTATTACACAATTGGTATAATTTTTATATATCATGTAATTATGGAATTTGCCTTACCAAACACTTGAGTACTATTAAATCACTAATAAAGTATACACTTCCATTGCCTAAAAAATCTCAAATTAATTATTGCGAAAATTTTGGTTGTCCTTGTATACCCAATCAATGATTACCAAGAGTCATGGTTGTCCTTGGACCTTCAGTTACGGCCACTACGTAGATATTTGGCGATAAGTACAGTTACTTATCGATTCGGCATTGTCTCGTCCTGGCATTCGAAGGCACCAAGGCGCGCGTGCCTTGAATTTCGTTGCATCAGTCGTGAGAACCGACTGTGAAGTAACGCATGTAATGGTAATGAGAATCTGTCCGCAAACTTCAATACCCACGTATGTCACGCAATAGAACTGTTTCGTTTGAATTTAGAATTCAATCTTGAATATTATTTGGTAATATTCTATTCAAGTATGAGTCAGTATCCGAATGTAATAAAAACTCTTTTTATTGGAAAAATATTGCGCAAAAAGGATATCTAAAGCATCCGTGCCACTGCGTCGTGTTGAAACTACAACTATTATACGACCAAAAGAGGCTAACGACCACAAACATTCTTTTTCTTTTAGTGCGTCACTGTTTAGCAAATTTTGCCATCCAGCTTCGTAAATTTCTGCTTCTCCTTAATCTTCACTCAAATTGTATTCCACCAACGCAACAATCTCTATATTTGTTCTATCTCCGAGGTTTAAATATAAACCTCGGAGACCCGACCCGAACCTACTTTTTATGTTCGTCTATATAATACTTATCGAATCTATTGCTTACATTATTTAAGTGAATTGACTATGGACAATATTATTACCATTGATACATAACGTAAAAGTATAATGAGAAATTAATTAAGAATACAAGGCTGCTCTAGAATCTTTGAATCGTCCGAATATCCCCACAAGGTCCTGGCCTAAAAACCTGGGTTGTGGAATACATTAAGTTCGTAGTCTGGCTAAGGTTTTTGCGACACATGATTTGACACACGAGTTAGAGCGCTCCCAACCCAGTAGCAGCGCCAACGTGACCACTCGCACACTGGCCATCCTTTTTGAACGACACTGTAAGCCACGTGCCTCTGACCTATTTTCATTCATTGCTATGATAATTTGTACAGTCTGTAGCACTTCATTACCATCGAAGGAAAGACTACTAAAGTCTCATAAATCTTTAGTGACTTTACAGCTCCATTAAGTCGTCAATCTTGACGGTAGAACACAAATCATGGAAAAAAAGTAACACGTGTATAGAATTCTAAGCAAAAATATATAGACTTTGATAGGTAGGTACGTCAAAGAAGAATGCCGCTAAACGGGCAAGTTTTACTTATTTGGCCGTGTAGGTATTGCGAATTTGGAACTGCACACATTAGAAGCGTTACGGAAGCTGCGCGAGATCAGATTTAGTACGGACCTTTGTTGAAGCCTATTCACATGATTCGCTACTTTTTTAGTACAATACTCAGTATTTTGTGTGAATACTATCGCTTTTGAAGGTCGCCTCAAAATTTAGGCACGTTTAACAATGGTGAAACACAATACCACGAACGAATGCCAACATTCGTTTTATATTCATTCATTGACATTGGCAATGATACGATCTTATCTAATACGGTTACAGGTTTGTTTGAATATCTAAATAATTAAACAATTGACGTACTGTTGTCATCCAACTTTTGTTTCAGTCGTCAACCCAAGGGATCACTGTATGGACAGGTAAAAAGCTTTCTTTGTTGCGAATTACACCCAAAAGTAAAGTTTAGAAGTACGAGTAAGTTTAGAATAGAGTTGTGACTTACGCGTAAACAACGATTGTTGTGTAATAAGCACAAGTACTATTTGCTTATTCAGTAAACGTGCCGCACCTCGTAAGCTTCTTTATAAAGCGGCAAAGAATAGACACAACGCTTTCAGAAAATACCAAGTTCATTTTTAAGAAGAACATTAAGTATGGACCTATTTTGTCCGACTTCAATAGGATTATCTGCTAGAGCGTAGGAAATTAGGTTTAACTCAACAAATTATTTGCTTAAATATAAATTTCTCTAGGTATCTCAATAAAGATATTTATTGGGATACCTGGTTATTACATATTTTAAGGCCAGTCCTCATTCTTACGAGAAATAAAAGTTCTTTTGTTAAAAAACAATGACGTGACGTAATAAATCTGTTACATTTCTGTAAAAACCTTACGTGGAAATATGCAAAATTGAAAACGAATACCGCAATTCTGGCCAATTGTTTAACAAATTTCAAACGGAAGGGAATTTTGGTTTCAACTTATTGTTCAACTCACTTTTATGTATCCCTTTAAACAAAAGGGGTGGAATGAAAAGAAATACTTTTGCTTTAACTTTCTATTTCACTGCACTATATAATTTATTGCGTCTGAACTGTTACAAATGTGGACAAAAGTGGTGCATTTCTATGCACAGTTTACTTTTAACTGTTTAAAAGGTGACCCTATTGTAAAGTTGTTAAAGGGATTCGTACCGTTTCACAGATGTAGGTACAAGTACCAGGAACGGAGTTCGACGAAAAATTTGGTTATTTTTTTATACATTTCTCTATTTTGTATTAATATTACCGTCGTAACATTTTCAATAACATATCTGTCAGTAGCAAATCTATTTACTGACATTGTTATTGAAACCGATTTAATTTCTTCCTTGTTTTCTTGATATCTCGTAGACGGAATATTTTAAATATATTACAATACCTCCCTCTAAAATAAGCTACTCACTCAAAGGAATTCCTCGACAATATTATTAAAGCGAACCATTTTATAGAATTATAGAAAGATTCAAGTTTTGAGGGGCCCACTAGGTATAGTCACGCACATCTTAAAGGGAATATCTTAAAGATTGTCGGCAATCTATCCCTGTCACGCTTATAACACTCTCCTTGGGTGAAAGGAGATAGCCGATAGAGCCGGCTCTCACGTAAGTTGGCCAAAGTGAAATGACCGCTGTTGACCATTTTGGCAGTTGCGTCATTCATCGAGGCTTGAATTCAAAGTTTTTTATTACATTCAGTACATGACACGAATAGGAATAAAACAGAGAAGATTGATGCAAAATATGGACTTCAGCAAGTAAATAAGAGATGACAACAAGTGTTTGTTGGGCCTTGAAGATAAGTGTTATGAAGTAAATACATTGTAATAACTCTACATCAGAAAAATACGCTTAGAAGTCGTACTAGTATATAGAGAAGTCATTTAAATGACAATAGCTTTATCTAGGTAGCTCACATTAGTCACATATGAATTCTTTAACTGCAAAACCGTGTTTTTAACTACGAACGCGTTCAAGTTCAACGACGAACGCGCTCTAGACGCGGTTAAGGAAGGATGAAGCCGACCTACTTGTGGTTCCCTGACCTCCGCGGCAGCCTAGCACAGCGTATGTTCTCGCTCTTGCATATATATTAACAGCTTATGTTGTCTTTGTCACTCCCGGAATATTTTTGCAAACGCATTTGGAAAATGGCGCAGCGCAGAAGCGCGGAGGCAAGTTGACGAGCTGCGTGACAATGAGGTTTTATGGGTTAAAGCTATGAGTGACTGGTTTGTATTCGGAAGGGATTTGTGTAAGTTTTGTTTATGTATAATAACGAAGAGTCTGCGAAGCGACTGTGTTCAAAATTTAATACAATGTTTCAACTGCAAAGTACCGACCTATGTCATAAGAACATATACTACGGATATTGAAGGACTTCTTATTAGTTTTTATGTAGAATAAGCAGTAAACGTGTTAAAATCCATAATCTATGTAAAAGCAATCATAAAGATGAAGATGGTTGGTTCCTATAATGAAGGAAGGAAGGCGATGAATTATTACTTTGAAGGAAAAACAGGAATAACGTTGTTCATAAAGAGATGAATTATGTACTCTGAAATTTATTTTTGTTTCTATAATAAAGATAACAACTAATAAACATTAAATGCCAACCAAGTTCAAAAAGTAGATATTTTTAAACGAGGCCACATTTTTAAAAAGTGCTGGTCATGATGTTTTGTCGTAGACATCCATTTAAAAGATACATAGAACACACATACATTATACATGTGTTCAGAAAATACCGATAAAATGCCAGAAAAATAACTTTTACAATTTTGCCAGAGGTGAATGACATTTTGCATCAAAGATTTTGCGATTTGCAAGCTGCGTCTGTGTTCAACAATTTGACAGCCTACATCCGGTTGTATGAACGAAATGTGTAAATATCGGAAATCATGTATAATAAGGTAATTTTAAATTTAAATAACATTTAAATTGGGGACTGATGTTGCTCTTGAATACAATTGTGGTCATGGTCATATGTAATTTACATTTTGAAGTGCAGTCAAATCATATTTATTTTTAATAGAAGTCCACCCGTGACCATGGCTGCTGTAAAGGATCCGAAACGTCGGGAATTAAAATAATCATTATAACGCGATAAAATCCGTAAAAAGTAATTTTATTTCAATGTTTAATATAATTGTTAATTTTTTACATTCGATCCATCGGGAAGGCATCCAGAAATTCTCAATCTGAAGGAATAACACCATCAAAAACTGGACTAGCTGTACCATAAGTTGCAAAATCTTTGTTTTATTCTATTTTTGAAAAGGTACACATTATAGAGGCCTAACAAACAAATAAGTACCTATACATTTTAGATGAGTGTTTTATTTATAATGGCATACCGTGATGGTTGGCGCTCTTTGGGGGAGGCCTACGTTCAGTAGTGAACGGCAAAAGGCTGATATATGTATGACTATGAGTACTTCAAATGTAGAATGATACCATGATGTTAAAGTTAAAGCTAAAAAGTTATTATATATTAAAATATAATAGTCACAGCAGATATTTTTTTATATACCTACCATTATTTTTTCGTTAACCTTATTCCATAACATTCTTCTTGTGTTTTATTTTGTAACTTTAAAAATATCTTTAATCTTAAAATAACTATAAATTCAAGGGTACGAAGGTACGACCTTCACAGGAAATAAGCATCAACCTGTTTATGATTTTGCAAGACCATAATAAACGCAGATATATCACAAAATACTCTGCAAGCGAAATTACATATTCATTCGCCGTTCAAATTGCTCAGAAGGAGGTGATGTAAAGATCTTGACGCCGCCGACCACAACAGCGTCAACCGCAAACGGGACAAAGGCTAAAATAACATAACTTAGCCATATAAAGAAGGACACGAGCGAACTGAATTTCATTTTCTAAAACCCGATTACACGGGCGAGGTGACGCAAGGCGGCGGAGGTCGGTCGCGACACAACACTTGAAAACGAAAGGTGTTCGAAACTGAAATTGAAGGGAGTGATCCCGTTATCCTGTGCCGGACTGCGAGATGGAAAGCTCCCGTTAAAGCGTTAACGTCATGCGATGCAATCATGCAACAATGAGTCACGCCTGGTGCTGTGACTCCCCGCACTCGTCTCTCTAGCCACTCCTTAACTGCTCTAACTGTACTCCCTTGCGTCATTTTCAAGGACGTTTTGACTTAACCCACATCGTACGTGGGCTGTTATTAAGTGGATTTGTAGGAGCAAACTCATTTTACGACGGTCTACGTGTTTTCGATTATAACGGTAGCTTCCTCGTACGATCGTAAAGTTGTTATATTGTTGGGATTAGGTCACAATTTAAGGTAAACGATCTTGGAAACTTGTAATTTACATGCTTTCCTTATCAACGTACTTAGTTATGTTTACGTCTCCAGTGAGAGACCTTATTACATAGTGGCATTAAGCTTACTTTTCGGTACCTACTACACTAATGCTTTTCTAAGTTATTTTTTTGGAATGATTTTCCCACCTTTTAAGCTATTTTAAAGTGTGGGCAAATAATTTGGTTCACAATCACTCTCTTAGCATATACAATTTCAGTGTCTGTTTCTTCTGCTCCTCCTACGGCTCCGCTCAACGAGTCATCTGGATGGGTCTTAGCTATAGTTGGACCGCTGTTGGTGACATCCTTCGGGGTGCTAAATAAGTTTATAAGAGACATATATTTGCGAACTCTGTACGAACATAACTCGATAATATGAAAAAATTCTACACAATGCTGTTAGATCTGAACTAATTTTATCTCGGTTGACTGCAACATTCGGTTCCAAAGAAATAATTTAAATTTTGCGCAAGTAAGTAACAAAAGTTATAATGCAAAAAACCCAACATTCTAAAAGCATATCTAACATTGTTGAATAGATTTAGGATTGTCCACGCAATTCTTTTACGACGCGGACGGCAATGGCATTGAGCCGCGTGTTCCACTTTAATATAACGGTACTTGACAAGTCCTGACCAAAACACACCGACGCGGCCGAACGCGAATATATCCGCTAATTAACCTGTTTCACACTCGGAAACTCATCATGAGGGCTTTAACCTTCATAGTTTTTCACATAATAGGTAATTATATCGTGTAACAAACCACCGGCGTCTAGTGTGTCATTAAATTATGTTTATGCGCCTTGGAGGTGAACAATGCAAGCTTAAAGGTTGTATGTTACGGTACATGGTGATATTTTAGGGTTGAAGTTTAAAGAAACAATGAACGTGGTAAAGAGTAAAAAGGTGTAAATGTAGATGAATTTTAAGCGTTTTACACCAAGGTGTCAAAATTCAGTTCAATTTAATAATAATTATGGAAGTTCCTAAAACTTGCGCTATGATAAATAATGACATCAATATATTTCTGGAAACAGATCTTTTAAAGACACTTAAAAGTCACTTAAAAGGTATGCTTTTAGATTTTTTAACGCTTGATGTAAGTCTGTCGATATCTGAATACATGTTTTAATTGAAATGCTATAGCCCGCTGTCAACTTACATAAAATCATCACATCATCATTAGTCTAGTGGTACCTACTAAGCGCGACTGCTACGCTAGAGGTCCTTGGCTCGATCCCCAGGTCGAGCAAAGTGATATTGAGTTTTCCTATGAAATTCTCAATATCACCTCGGAGTCCGGATTTTTAGCCGGTTAATGGCACCCCCTATTTCATGGGACCTAAACATACTAATACGCTGAGTAGTCACAGAAATGTTACTTCCAATATATTTAGTATGTATTTTTATGTATTATCTATTGGTATTCGCCTGGCCTGGCAGTGTTTACTTAGATTTTCATTAATGATATTCTTGGCAATAGACTTACTCTGTTTTTCATGGAACTTAAAAATTCTCCTCCATTAACAGTATAATTTGGCCTATAAAATACTTATGTCAAGGGAGCATGAGTCTAGTCCGGAGAAAAACGACAGTCTTTTCTTGCCCTATTCGTGATATTAATTTTATTTGCCAAACAACGCCTGATGAATCTATTGAATTCTATAACGAAGTTCTTTCATTGCCTATAAAATAAAGCGAGGCGTTATTTTCCGGCTTTTACTGACAATTTTATGCAGTTATTTTTTTTTATATTTTATTAAATTAGCTTTGCACCTGCGATATTACAATCCCTGAGGAATTTCCCAAAATAGCACCTGTGTCACCTTCGTTCTAAAAAGAACGCCTGTGAAAAATGTCATGCTTCTCTCCTGGTTTAAAGGTATTGCATTGTCAATCAGTTCGTGCCAAAATTTTATTAACTACCTACATAGAATGGAATAAAATCAGACTTGATATTTCGGTAGATATAGCCATAGGTATTAGATTAGGCTTAGGTGGTAGATATTCTTCCAAAGGTGAAGGTTATTATCCCACTCAAAAGCTGATTTCAAGTAAGATATGAACCAAGTGATGGCAAATAGCAATAACCTTTTTTGTAGGTTACTCATAGGTAAGTTTAGGGACCAGTAGTTTCTATTAATAAAGGAAACCCAACATATTAGGAAATTTTAGCATTGTGATTGTGAATAAAGAACTTGGCATGCATTGATTTTAATCGCAGATGACATTATGTATACCCGAGTTGTAAACGTAAGTAACGTAATTACAACGCCATCTATGCAATTACCGATATACTTACTGCTTAGCTCTGAGTGGTTTTGTAACCTTGCCTTCGTAGTCAAACACAACATTCAAGAAAAATGGAAGGAATGAATTTGTCCGAGTAAGGATAGATGTCGCTGGTAAACGTTTCTGAGCCTTCTGTATTTTTACATATTTTATCTTTGTCATTTTGCTATGTAAATAAAAATGCTTAATAGCGTAGCATATAATGAAACAATAGATCGATTGAGGCGTATCGTTTTAGACGCAGTCGTATTATTTCACATGTCTTTTTGGTTCGTAAGTTTTTTTTTATATGTCCCTAAAGTCTAATTATGTAGCTCCTTCTATATGTTTTTTAATTTATAGGCCAAAATTCATAGTAATTCTAAAGAGCTTTTCAGTAAGAACAATAATCATTACCTACCTATAACATTATCATTGTGAAATTTTTCCGCCCCCTAAAAGTCCTGCCCGGGCGACTGTAGTTGCCGCCTCTATTACTCTATTTATTTTATATTTTAAGGAAAACTCACAGCTAAATACAAACATAGGATTAAATCAGTAAAAAAATTTTAAGGCCAATAAAAAGAGTAGAAAAATAAAAGTTTCCACAGATAAAAATACGAGTTAATAGGTTTTAAGAAATGCTACTGCATAGACTGCATAGAACAGATAGGTAAGGTAATTGCGCTGTTTTGCCGTCCGTCTGTTTCGTCCCTCTGACTGAGCAAACACGAGCGTATCATTTGAATACATTCCCGTCCAAGTTAGGATTTATTACGATCCATAATGTCTAAGCAATATCTATTTTTTTTTTAAATGAGCTTTGACAAGCGTTGACTTAAAAAAAAAATGACAGTGGCCGCTTCGCATCCGTGCCTTATAGACCTATTATACTTATAAATGAAACAGGCATGCAATACCTTAGGATATTTAATTAATTTGTATATAGGTACAGTAAAATCTACCTTATAAGTAGGTACTAGCATTTTAAAGTAGATATAATTATCTAACATATTTAGTTATTTTCCAGTAGCATAAAAAATGCAAATACTTACTACGTACTTATTGTAATCAACTTGTACTCGTGTAAATACAGGTTTTCCTGGCAATAACTACATGCTAGCAGTCTTGAACTTCTAATTAAGGCACAAGGTGAACTATGCAACCGGTACAGTGTGTTATAAGAATTATGTTATTTTATTAAGACCTCGTTTACATAAACATAACATAACAAACCATCACGCCTCTATTTCCCAAACGACTGAGTTGTAATAATGTACACCCACGCTTCGCCAGTAAGTATATTTAGGTCCCATGTTATGACATCACACAAATGCAGACTCCGAGCTGCTACAGAGAATTTCATAGACAATCTCAGTAACATTTTGCTCGAAACCACCTGGGAATCTACCAAGGACCTCTAGCGTAGCAGTCGCGAATATTTGAAGGATTACATTTCATACATACCTAATGGCATCAATAGGCCTTTCAAACAAATAAAACATGTCGATGATGCCTCACACACTTTGTTTTATAAAATGGAAGCGCTTAATGAAATACCCTTTAAAAGTATAACGGAAACTAGGATTTGTGTAAAAAGCAAGGCGAACAACAAGTAAGTAGATAAATTATTTAAAGTTATTTCTTTACACAATATAATATGTATTGGATATTTTGAAATACTCGTAGGTAGGTACTCAACATAAAATTATTAAAACTTTCACAATTCGTGTTAGTTAATTTCTACTTAGGTATATTCAAAACAATACATAGATGACCAGCTATATTAAGAACATTGTAATTGTACTGTCTTAATAAGTGAAATTGCTTGGGGTGAGGCAGTTTTGAAATTTTGTTCGTAATTCTTTACCTAAAAATACTAGACACGTGTTTCATGTTTCGCATATACCTACTAAAACTGACCTTGTATAAAAATCCGATGCTATTTGTTGGTCTCGCTAAAACTCTAGAACGGCTGCACCGATTTGGCTAGATTTGGAAATAATCGTGGAAGTCCAGGGAATGTTTATAAAAAAAATTGGACCTGGTAGGTGGCGCTGCGATCGAGTTCGGGCAGGACAACGTCTGTCGGGTCGGTATTTTTAAATTAATCTAAATCGAAAAATAGGCTACCCATATTTTTTCCCTGATTTTCAATAATTTTCATATTTATTTTCGACTTTGAAATCCGACAAACGTTTTTGCCAAATTACGTCATAATACGGTTGAACGGTAACGGCCTTTTGTTTTTCTTTTTATCAAAATAACGTATTCGATTCGTATCATGCTTTTAAAACGTCATCACAAGTCTTTGGTTTATTTTACTCAAAAATTTCAATTATAAAAAAATAATTTTGGAACAGGGTAGAGAAACAAAAAAACTGTAGGTATATTTGTTAAGTGGCTTAAGCCCGTCACAGAACTAGCTATAATATATATTAATATACCATACTATAATATATATTTTGCCTTCATGTCTGACTATACCATAATATACAGGGTGTTTGGTGCATTAACGCTTCATCTTGAAAATAATCTAAATAATCTTTGATCTTATTATCTAATTAATCTTATTGATCTTATTATTTTTTCAGTAGGTAAATTACATCTTTTAAATTGAAGCTTAGTGCCAAGTTCTGGAATTTTACAAATAAAGATTCAAAAGTTGCAATTAAAAAAACCGGTGTGATAAGGAATGTCTTATGTGGACCTGAAGAGATAGCTGATGACCGCTTTTATCTACCAATTCCATTTGTCAAAAGATGCACCACATATACCACTCTGTATATTAATATGCAATAATATAAATTACGATATAGGATGGTCACAGAAATATATATTATAATTGCGTATGCGGTCGCTCGAAAATTAGTATAGAAAATATATCGTAATATGCCTAGCTATAATTTATAAATATAATAGCTAGGTGTGTGTGTGTTAATAATTTTGAAATGTTTTCAATTGGAAAATATAGAGCTTTCTCCAATTTTGGTTTTGTTATTCACGGATTTGTCTAGTGAGGCCTAACCACAGTCAGAGTAAATAACTAGCTCTACGGTCCACCTACCATAAATTGTAGCGATAGTATTCTTTTATTTACTTCTACTATTTCTTCTCGGGGTCTATCATATTGATATCAAACCGCACAGTCTTGACTGGATCATGTTCCTGTCCTCCTTAGTCAGTTGCGAGTTTTCCTACGTAGATACATTGAACTACGAGTATATTATTAGCTGAAGTAAGTAGTAGTAGCACCTCAGTGATGTAGATGCTTAACTTTGATGTTTAATTATCTAAGTTAGTAAAGAGGTAATATTTTTTTCTTGTTGGTACGCCTTCACTTCATTATAGTTATGAAAAAAAATTATCCCTACTAATATTATAAATGTGAAAGTAACTCTGTCTGTCTGTCTGTTACGCTTTCGCCTAAACCACTCAACGGATTTTAATGAAATATGGTACTGGGATAGACTAAAGCTTGAGAAAGGACATTAGAAGGCTACCTTTTATTGCAAAACATAGTTTTGAAGGGGTAGAAATAGTACTGCTAGTACTAGTAGGGATGAAAGTTCATATGGAAGTCCAAAAAAAGTCACGCTTTGAAGCCCAAGCTTGGAACCGATTTTGATGAAATGTGTTACAAAAATAGATTAGACCTTGGGAAAGGATATAAGCTACGTTTTGTTGTAGAAGGGGGTTGTAATAAGGGATGAAAAATTGTAAGGGAGTTTGTCATTGTTGAAGATAAACTCTGAAACTTTGTGTTTAGGCACTTGATAAGAAATAAATAAATATTTGATATATGGGGTTTTTGAAATTTCAATCTGGGTGGGGATGAGATAGGGGATGAAAGTCCGTTTGGATTTTGACGAAATTTCGAAAAAAAAATAGACTAGTCCTTGGAAAAGGATATCAGCTGCGTTTATAGTTCGGTAAATAATATAGTTGGGCAAAATTTAGTGGTCTACTCGAGCAAAGAAGCGGATGGAAAGATATGTAAGGATGATTTGCAAATTCCCGCCAGAAGCTGCGGGCGGAAAGCTAGTTATAATATAAATCCTTGGAATGCAAGGTTTTTTTTTCTTGGAATTAATGTATCGTGAATAGCTTGTAGTCTGTTTGCAGCGGTGCAATGCAAGACGCTATAAAACGTTGATTAGTTATTTACATACATTAGCTCTTTTTATCATCAGACGTCATAATTTAGCTTACAAATAAGTACATTAATTCATTTTTTATTTAGCAGAGTTGAATTGGAATTATTATCATAAAGTGAGTAACTTTATGAAGGTTATTTTCATATTCTCCTTTGTTAAACATGTAATACACATGGACTGTTATTGCGGTATCGAGATCATAACATAAAAATAAAAGGATTATGACTACGGTAAACAAAGGTTTCTGAACTTAGTGTTACGACGAAAACGAATCATAGGATCATTAATTACATGAAACACTTTTATCTTTATCATATATAATATAAATACTTATAGATTTTGAGTTAAGTATATCAATGTACATAGAAGTTAATGTAAACTGACTCATTAGTCTAGTTGCTCTAAGCACGACTGCTACGCTAGAGCCTCGCTTCGATTTTCAGGTCTAGCAAAGTGTTATTGGATTTTTCTATGAAATTCTCACAATTTACAATTACCAGTTGACTCTAATTATCTATTTTGAACTGGAGGGTTGCCAGTGGCTTTGCCTATTATCCCTATGTTATGATTATATAGATAATAACATATAATGATAAGGAATAATGTAACTTTAAACATTGATCCATTCCATTGGCATTTCCATGGTATCCATCGAACAACCCCACAAGATGATCCCAATGTTAGGTTTGACAATCTCTAATTCATGACAGTATAATACTTAATCTCAACTCACCCAGTCGTTTTGCACTAATATGACGTCAATCGGAAAGATCTTCGTAATGCGTCATGTGGAGCAACTTGTTCGCTTTGTCTTTTTTTACCCAACTAAGTAGAATGAGAAAGGAAGGGTGATGAGTTAAATTATGCTTGACTCGTCGATTTCACTTCCCTTATTTTAAATAAAATCGCTTTTATTATGATCATAATTATGATTGATCAAAATCTGTCTCTTAAACCGGCTGATTTTCAATTGATATAGACTATCCATAGTAGTGCGTAGTACACCGGCGTGTGAGTGAAAAGATGTATGAATGTGGAAGAAATGAAAGTGACAAAATACTCAAAGTAGGTATAATGATCAAGTTATTTTAGTGAAGGAAAAATACGACTGCGGGTAGGTTTCGAACCTACGTCTTCTGGTTAGGTCACCAGACGCTATGACCGCTAAGCCACCGCGAGTCCCACCCGCCCGGTCGAATTTTACCTTCGCACTTTTTAATTTACGTCTTTGAGGTGACGTTGGTAGGTAATAAACAATGTGTATAAGAAAGATCGTAGTAATGCATTTTTTTTATTTCGCATCTACCTGTTCGTGTAGTCTCCAATCTTCGCGTCCATCCGTTTGTCACGTCTTCTTTGGAGGCCGTAATGAATTATTGTTATTAAGTACCTAGGCCGGAAGTGTCGTAGTATAAACAATGAGCTCGAAATCTGCCACCATTACTCAATACATTTATTGCACTCCACAAGTTAAAACAGCTGTTACAATCATATAATTTAGGAATCATGTGTGGGCCTTGTCAGGCACGGCAAGATGTAGGAGAGAGGAGGAAGTTTTATACCCTTTTTATTATTTTCTTATTTTTCATTTTTTATATATTAATTATTTTATATTAAGGTGTACCTATTATAAGATCTTGGGTTTTTATAATATGATATATTATTATTTAATTCACCACGTAAAAGCAACATTACGGGTTCTAGCCCTTCTGGGAATATAGGCATGATTGTATGCTACTTATATTACGTTCAAAGTCAACAATTGTCCACAAATACAATACATTGATATTGGTCGCGAGACCGCGCAGTAAACTGGATCGTTTACCACGTTTTCTTTCAATATTCCCCCCAATTTGATACGATAGTACCTACTCCCTGCTTGCGAGACAATGGAAAGTAATCGTCAGTGACAGCGGAGAGGTTAAATGAAAGGAAAAGAAGAAAACTCACATACCTTATTTAATAATTACGTTCGTTTCATAACATTTATATACTATCACAAAAAGATAACCTTGCGAATATTTTAGTAACATTAAGGATTTCATATTATATATCTAATATATAAACAACATATTTAATATTGTACTGATAGGCCTTGTTAATGGAATTCTAACGACCGACGTCAGTTAAATCCGGCCTATCGAGGGTCTTATTTCCTTGATAGTCATTGAGGTATTATGTGCCAGCGTTACTTACTTTACGCTTGGAAAAAACTCGAGCTCGGTTTCAAGATTATTTTATTTTCAATTGTACGATAAGATTTCTCTGTACTATTAAAATTAATTCGGTGCAATGCAATATTATTTCTGGCGAAATTACTGTTATTAACGCTTACTCATGAATTGCAGCAGAAGCGGGTCACCTCGCAGTGTTATTTTCATTATTATAATAGCTCAATATTTGCGGCATAGATTCACTAGCTTGACATTGATGCACATAAGCGGAAATAAATTTTGAATCTCAGGTTTAGTAATAAGTTTTTTAATGAACACATACATACATAAATTGTATGAAATTAACATACCATTCCGCCTGTGTTTCCCGAAGGATCAGGCAAGGGTGTACCTACGCACAAACAGTTCCATTTGCTTATAGTCATTAACCGGGTACAAATCACGATAAATGATGAATATATTATAAATCAAATTGTCACAAAATGGTTAAATATTAATTATACCGACTTTGCCCCGTAGTGGAGTCAGGGTTAATCAAGTCATGAATTTTTCACAAGACTAGGTACTCGTATTTTGGCGCGGGCATTACTAGCAAGGTCTTTACAGTAGCTACCCGTATTACAGGTTCACCTCTTATATGCCTGTAACTCATGAAGTTTTTACGTTTGATATTGGCCTTACTAAAAAGGTGTTTCACTAACCTAATTGTATTCCTTGTGCATCCTTTTGCTAGGCCTGTCATTATTTTTTATTTACATAACATAACATACCGCAGAGGTGTACTAATGTACACCCACATTTTGCCGATATGTTTAGGTCCCATGTAATAGGGGGCGAGCATAATGCCATTAACCGGGCTCAAATCCACAAACGCAGACTCCGAGCTGCTACTGAGAATTTCATAGAAAACCCAATAATACTTCACTCGATCTGGGGATCGAACTCAGGCCCTCTAGCACAGAAGCCGCGCTTACGACCACTAGACTAATGAGGCAGTAATTTTTTGGTATTGGCGTTTACAGGAAAATTTGAAGAGGAAATTGTTAAGAGACACTCCCTACACCTACCCCAACACATACAAATCCCGTGTGTTAGTCCCTCTGCTAGTTTTTAGACGACGCAGACGCAAGCATCGGTGGCGGAGCACACGTTGACGATGTCAGGGTGAAATAACCGACCCCGGCAGTAGTCCCACGTACTTATCGAATGATCAATATTAATTAACATTTGATTGCTTATAAAGTTCTTTCAATCGCACACAGTCATGATGACAGATTTTATTGTGTTACAAAATTTATTCCAGGATTCAAACAACATTGAGTGCTTTATTATTTTTGAAGTGTAGCTGTTTTTGGAAAACAGTCTGCATTTTAGTACACATCCACAATGAGTGTCAATGAACATTAACGAGCTCTTTCTGTACCTAGAAATCATAAACCTTAGGCAGGTATATAAACTTTTACTGAAAACAAATTACAATGTCTGTAAATCCGAATACATGATGAAAAGCAGGTAGGCATAATTAAACAATGGGTACATTGTCATCAAATTAAAATTCCAAATAGAAATAAACACTTGATTGACTCAATTAAATTGTAACCAAACGATTTTTTTGCGCTGCAATATCTAATTCAATTTCGCATATTTGATAGCAAGGTGTTGAGGTCTTCCTAGAAGCTACAAATATCATTTTAGCATTACACGCCGGTTTTTCATTTACGTCATCATACACAAACGCCACGTTAAGCGAGAGGCCTGGAGGAATCCTTTTACATCGAGATAAAGACAAGTTTGTAAACCTGATCTGTTCCAAATCAGGTATTAGTTTAAACAGTCTAACATAGACCGGCTCCAAAGTGATGTTGCTGAACTTAATATGCTCCGTGATCATGACCCCTCTTTTGTATTCTATTCTGTATATGCTTGGGTAGGATACAAGGCGATTCTCGCAAATATAAGATGCAGTTTTGCGAAGAGGACTAGAAAAATATTTAGATATTTCTATAAACCTTTCAACTTCAGACTTGAAAGCTTCGTTAGAAGCATATCTTTCAGGAGACTCTTCGACGAGCTCAGCTTTTGTTTCCTCCTGGACAGGTTGTAGGTTCGCGATAACAGACTCTGATGGTATAAGAGTCTGAAGGCTCGGCATTTGACGCCCTTTCCTATAAGGCGGAGACTTTATTTTCCTCCGTTGTTTCTGATTCATTGCAATTTAAAATGAGGGCCTAATTTTGTTTCTCAATTATACACATAAAAATTTAGTTATATGACAAGACAAGGCGACACGACATTGATTTTACTTTTTTAAATGCTGTCTATGAATTTAGTTTGACAAAAAAGGTGCAAATGTGCTTTTCGACCGCTACATTTTTGAGCTGCCACTTCATTATAACCTTGTCCATTATGACAACCGTTTTTTGACAGATGGAACTAGTGATTGCAGGAACGTAACAATGCGATTATCGACCCGATTATTGACACTTTGATTACTGTCTAGTAGTGATTAAAGATTCAAAGATTCAAAGATTCAAAGATTTATTGCTTACTAAGTGTACATTAAGGTGTTACATTACATTTTAGTGAACTTATAACGATTAACGATTGTTAGGTTATTGAATCGAAAATGGTGCAACGACGACCAATAATAAATAAATATGTATTATATTCATCTGATTGTATTAATTTTTGTAAAATATTCATTTTCCATACATTTCTTTTCAAAAAGATTGTTTAATTTATATTTTATTGATATTAAAGTGGATGCCATTTTCCGATACTGATTTGATGTCATTGTTCAAAATGATTGCAGCGAATACATTCGATTGCATCACTAGACACGGTAGAATGTGGTAGAATGTAACTAAATTTAATACGCTTAACAATAATCATTTTTTTTGGAAAATCCGTTACATTAATGGTATTATAATGTCTGCATGGAATCATAATTAAGATAATTGAATAACATAAGGTAGATAATACATTCATTTTGTTACGCATTTCAAAGTTAACTTTTACGTAATCTGGAACAGCTACGTTCTAAGACAGTCTAAGGCATCTGTCAAAAAACGGTTCACATAATGGACAAAGTTATAATTGTATTTACAACTTGTAACATTTACGTAGATCAAAGACATTTACTTACCGCATTAACCCTGATACTGTGACCTTGAGTAAATAATTAAATGGAATAGGATACCTACTTAACTAACTTATATTTGCCATTGCTAAAGGTTAGTCTTAGGATGGGTGACTAGTCTTACCCATTGAGACCGCGAGACGAATAGCACGTAAAAATAAAGAAAAAGGTTGTCACAAAATACCTATGACATTCATTTAATAATCAGAAGCCTAAAAGCCTGACAACTAATTTATATTTAGGATATAGGATATTTCCAAGAAATTTATTTGCGAAGGTCTGTTATCAGTCACTTCGTTTAAAATACCGATATTCACCTACGTCCGCAGCAAAACCCCAACAGAGTTAGGAAAACTGCTATCAGGGAGATGAGCTAACCCTGCGTTTCCGCTGACGACAAAACATGTTGCGAACATTTATCTAACTCTCAAGGAGTGAGTGGGATAGGTAGCTGTTTGCAACATGTTTTGTCGTCAGTGGAAACGCGGGGTAAGGAAGATAATTATAAACTATTACCAATATTCTTTTTCTATCTGTGCAATTGTGCACCTATAACAGACATGTGATCGTTTTCCTTGGAGCACGATTGTTAAGATAATCATACAAATAACATACCATCACGCCTGTATTCCCCGAAGGATTAGGCAGAGGTCTACTAATGTACACCCACATTCCGTCGGTATGTTTAGGTCCCATGTACGCCTATCGCCATTAACCGGGCACAAATCCAGACTCCGAGCTGCTACTGAGAATTATATAGAAAAACCCAATTACACTTTGCTCGACCTTGGGGATCGAACCCAGGACCTCTAGCGTAGCACTCGCGGTCAGGACCACTAGACTAATGAGGCAGTCTACATTTTATACAAATACCTATGACCTATATTAGAATAATCAGTGGAATAACCGACCATCTAGAACCGTCCAATAGGCATTGACCCTAACAGCATACAGTAGTAATTAATGAAATACAAAGTAGGTATCGTAATAGTGTTATTTCCCCGGTTACAATGTTATCAAGGAGGATCATTGTCATAAAACCGTTAAAAATATAACTCAAATGTATTCTCATTGTATGTCGAACGTTAGTCTTGTTTATTACAAATAATCAACAACTAATGTCAACTAATTAAGTATAATAAGACTGCCTCATTAGTCTAGTGGTCCTAAGCACGACTGCTACGCTAGAGGTCCTGGGTTCGATCCCCAGGTCGAGCAAAGTGTTATTGGGTTTTTCTATGAAATTCCCAGTAGCAGCTCGGAGTCTCGATTTGTGCCCGGTTAATGGCAATAGGCTCACCCCCTACTACATGGGACCTAAACATACCGGCGAAATGTGGGTGTACATAAGTACACCACTGCCTAACCCTTCGGGGAATACAGGCGTGATGGTATGGTAATGTCAACTAATGTGTGTGTAATATAAATAAATCACAAAAATTATCAAAACAAATCAAATTAAACTTTTTATTTCAAATAAGCTTTTGCAAGCGTTTATGAAACGTTATTAACTCTAGTTGCACAGTTCCAAAAAGTTGATCCTATGGAGAAGAATCCGGCAAGAAACTCCATGGACACTTTTTTAAATCCACCGCTAAATCACCAAATGCTGTTATAATTAACGATGATGTGATTATATTAGATTATTTTTTTTTTAGTATCAGAATTACCCTTTTGTATTCTACCTTGGATTATAGGGAGTTGTGACTATATACTAATCAATAACTACTTATAGGGTATAAGACAGAGATCAACTAGTTCGTAGGGAAATTGTAGCAGCTAAATAAACTTTTTATATTATGTACGCAGTAGGTATACAACTAACAATAAAATCCCAAGCAACATTCAAAACCTAAGCATCAACAAATTTAAATCAATTGTTAAGCAGAAACTGTGTTCTAAAGGTTTCTATACTGTGAAAGATTATATGGACGACAGAAATGCTTGGGATTGAACTGTTCTAATGAACCAGGCTATTGATTTTTGACATCAAATTTAATTATTATTTTATTAATTGTGGTATTTTTTTTTTTGTAATTTATTATTGACATTATATCTTTATACCATTGACATATACCCAATTTATTAGATTATGACATATTCTCTGTATACAATTGACATTTACATACCCGATTTATTTGATTTATTTTATACAACTTTTAAATTATTGTGATCATTTTTTTTTTTGGCCAATGCAGATACTAGGGACCTCGGTAATCAGTTCAACATGTTTCTGTTACATTATTTACACCTGGCTGCAATGTCGTCATGCTCCCTTAGATGTCATTGCTTGCGGTAGCGTCATTGGTCGGGTCACCCCCTTCCCTCTAAAATGGCGAGGGGGGTGATGGCTGATCCGTGCGTTATACTCGTGAACGGGTGCTGCTTGTGGTGACTGGTCGACTTGCTGGCCATTGTGTCTTAAATATATTTTTATTTTTCATTATAGTGGTCTGAGTTGCCTTGTAGGTCCTAGTTATCTTGCATAGTTCTATCATCTGTACTAATGTAAATTGTAACATTGTCTTTGGATATGCTTTTGTTTTCATTTCAAATGTGTATATTTAATGTTATATAAAAAAAAGGATAACAATGTAAATGTGAGTACTATGTAGGTTAGCTCTACAATATTAAGATTTATAATACAAGTTTTCTGACAGCTTTGAGTGTTTCACATGACCTACGCAAATGTCTTGCTGATCTGGTATCGTCATGCGACGGATCGTTGAGCTCCCTAAAAAATGGTTGAGCTACACGAGGACTGATGTATGCGTGCCGTCAGTTAGGACAGGTCAACTCAAAGCTGTTATGGCTCTTTCTTCAAAAGGCCTGTTCAGATTTTGCCCTACATTGTAAAACTCGCATACCTATGATATAACTATTGTCTGGACTTTAAAAGAGACCATGATTCTCTGAGTTTGTTTCGACATTTCTTCTCAGAGGTCGTCAGATAGGAAATGTCGATGCCATCTAGTTTAAAAAAGAAATATGTAAAAGAAAACGACTTGTAAAAGTGTCTTCAAAAGATCTATTTACAGAAATAAATATCATTTCATTTCATTTCATTTCAACAACGTATCTCATTCTTGGAGGAGACCCGTATCCTGCAGTGGATAAACGTGTCACAGTTGCTCCAGCTGTGACTCGTTGGACCTAAATAAATGTTTTTCTCAAAAACTACTTATTATTTCACTGCCTTCACTTAGTGACGAGCTACCTGATGGGTAAGTAGTCATAGCCGCCCATGAACACCTCCAACACTAAAGGACTCCCTGATGCGTTGCGTTGTTCCTAAGGACTGCAAACGGCCATAGCCGCAGCAACCGAGGGCAGTATACCTCGCTTTCTCTTCTTTACAACAGACTCCCACGAAGGGTGTTCACCGAGTTAGTTTCTCGCCCTTTACATAATGTCCATCACAATAGCCAACATAATAAAACTATGAGGCGCCCATTTCCTGTCCAAAGATTATGGATTTCCTGGTCGGGACAAAAATCCGTGGCCTCCAAGTATATGATCCAAATCTGGATGTTGGCGTATGTGATGTGTATTGTAATGAGACCCGTTCTATCCGATACCTAAGCCGAATGTTAGCTTATTTAAGTCAAAATTCAGTATAAAATGGTAGGTACATGGAAGCTTAAAATCATCTCTGGATGACGGAAATTACAAGGAATAGCCTATTAGCCTAGCCTGTATAATACCATAGATACCTATACAGTAGTTTAATAGTGACTTATCATTTGTAAGATGATTTGTGTGATTTTCTATTGACAAACAGAGGGCTTACACGCATGTCGCGACATAATTTTGTCCTCACATTAACTCGTTTCCTGCTATAGCTATATTTTGGCACGAGATTATGCGACGGCAAAAGTATTTCATGGCGCACATGTGAGGCGTGCATGAGGGCAATTTTAATTTGGTTGTCTATTGATTATATAATTGCTCATGGATGCGATTACTTTCACTACGGTATTCGAGAAAGGTCGCACTTCAGCGAGTTGACCTTATCACTCAGCTACTACGTTAAGTCGATCCAGTTGATCCCGATTTTCATAAGAATGCCTATAATAATTGGACGTAGTTAAGCAGAAAGGACTCAATCCAAACAATGACCGAAATTGAGTTAAATATGCCACCGTACTACTGTTAATATCTCGTAATGTATTGCAAAATATATCATAATTTTGCTAGACAAATAAAATATAAACTCTCCTATCTTTTTGTATTTTTAGGCATTTTCCATGCAAAGATTATTAAGTTATTTTAGTGAAGGAAAAATACGACGAATCCTGCCTGCGGTCGTATTTTTCCTTCACTAAAATAACATAAACTCTCCTGTCAATAATTTGGGTCAAAAATTTGTGTGTAATGTAACTTTTTGTTAGAGAAATCACAGCTGAAACTTCAAACGCCCATAACTCAAAAGTGGCATTGTATGGATTGAGTCCTTTCTGCTTAACTACGTCCAATTGTTAGTCACGTACAGAAGCCCAAAAAGTCAGTAAACCAGGATATCGTTAGGATATTGAAATTGATAGGTACTGACCAAAAATTAAATTGTGTAGACCAGTCGCTTAAATAAAATACTGGTGTGTAAAATACTGGTTAGACTGGAAGCCCCCTCGACATAGTTGAGACAGACTAGAACGAGCATGGTAGACAAAAAATTGCGTTTGCGCATGCAAAAAAGATTTTATAACGATAAAAAAGTTTTGAATACATAGATGGGTGCGTACAAGTTTTCTTGTAATCAGGTGAATTACCAATAGTTCCATCCCCTCACAAAGAATATAGAATAGTATAGCTTTTAACTCCTAACGGCAGTCATGTGAACTCATATGGGACAAGGTGTAATGCAACAACGTGGTTCTAAAGTATAGTAGCTTAAAAGCTATTATCACTACAAGTAAGTAGTTTAACGTAAACATAATTATACATAAACTGCGATAAAAAAGAATAAATCATACAATCTTACATTAGTAGGTACCCTGTATCATAAAAAATAAGCACAAATGTAAAATATATTAATGTAAAACTCGCTGCTGAAAATAAATTAATATTAAAGTGACCGTGACCATGTTATCATACTGAATGCTTTTGCGGACGCATTCACACACTAATGCAGACACAATAATATTTCTTTTTTTGTAAAAAAATGCGAAGTACGATATTATTCGAAACTAATTACTAATAATAATTTACCGTCAATTTAATAAGGCTACTTATGGAAAAAGTAACAAGGAAATAAGTAAAAATAGAAAATTAATTGGTTATTCCTTTGATGACGTTGTTGTATGCACGGCTACACGTCGAGCTGTACAAAAATACGGAAAGCCCATATAATGCGTGATAAGCTTAAACTGGAAATGTATAGGTTGACCTGTAGCCGCTCGTACCTACTATATCCCGCCCTTGGACTGGCTGACGAAGACTGTCAGAGCCCTTATCAAAGCATCTTCGTATGAGTTCGACTTTTGCGCGTGGATGCCAGTTCACCCTCGGTAACTGCGGCTCTGCAGCTTGCAGTCTGTAGCTGGGCTGTTAAGAATCATCTAACCTTTAGTGTTGCAAGTGTCCATGGATGTCGATGACTACTTAACTGAAGGTGGCTCATCAGCTAGTTTGCCGACATAAACAATCAAAATGTATTGCAAAACATGCATAAAACGCAAAATTGTAATAAAATTATTATAATTTTTGCTACATAGTTACGGAATCAAAACAATTAAATTGTTCTAGGTAAAAATAAAATAAATTATGACCTAAGTCGTAATTTGAAGTGCATTGCATTTTTATGCTCAAGATTTGATTTGCATTCTGTTAAACTGAATATTGCAAGACAGACGAGAGCTTAAAACAAAACTTCAAAATGAAAAAAGCATTTTGAAGTTTTGTGCAAAAATAAATAAGTACTATATTGGTTTCTAACACTTACGCTAATACTAGACATTGAAATAAAACTATTTTTTACGGATTTTATCGCGTTATATTGATATTTTAAATTCCCGACGTTTCGGATCCTTTACAGCATCCATGGTCACGCGTGGACTGAGGTGTTGGTCGCCCTAATGTCAAAATTATCAACAGCTACTACTACATTTGTCTGATTTTATTATTTGATCCGGTCACGCAGAATGAGCTCACCGTATCGTTAGGTCTCGCAGTATTGTGCTTGGATTTAGATTTAATGGAATCTATGATGAGGTTCCAAGCAAATGGTAGGACCCAGCCATCTTCTCTATTGAAATTTGGATGTTTTTTAATTTCAATAGCCGCGCGAACCATCCTAGTTAGGAATCGGTTTTCTTTTGCAAGGACTTATGGTTTATCAAATCTACTACATCAGATTTGATGAACCACAAGTCCTTGGGCTGGGCCTTGTCAAGTGTATGTTCACAAACTGCTGACTTACATATGAAGTAAGTATTAGTAAGTGTATTTGACATCGGCGATGTGCTCTTTTACGCGGGTCCCTATGCTTTATTTAGTTTGGCCTATGTATGAGAGACCGCAATCACAATCAAGCTTGTATACTCCTGCATCTTGTAGAGGTATGTGGCACTTGACAGGTGGTAGGAACTGAATAATCTTCTTCAGCGGCTTGAAGTAAGTTTTGACTGAAGCGCGCTTCAAGATAAAGCCAATCTTGTCTGTGACTCCTCTTACATAACGTAACGTTAACGGTAGTCGCTCGACTGTGGTACGTTTTACGCGGTTTCTGTGATGAGAGCGCGGTATTTGGAGCTTGTTGTCGTGCAGTAGGTACTTGCTTGACATGTTGAAGCTCTGCATCCAGGTGTTGCTCATCACAACAACACCTGGATGCAGAGCACGTGGGATCTGTGATGAGCAACACCTGAATGCAGAGCTTCAACATGTCAAGCGACTACCTGTTGTGTTACCATATGTTAGAGGAGTCACAGACAAAATTGGCTTTATCTTGAAGCGCGCTTCAATCAAAAATTACTTCAAGCCGCCGAAGCCGATAAAATTCGTAAAAAGTAGTTTTATTTCAAAGTACTATATTGTATTCATTTCTGTTGTGTTTCGTATTTTATTTTATTTATGCCATTGATATAAAGTTGAAAGTAGATGTTTGGTTTTAATAGGCCAACTAAGACACTCACTAGGAATACCTTAAATAAGGTCCAGATCACTCAGAGAGTCATAGAGAGGGCTATGTTGGGAATATCCCTCAGCGACAGATTCCGTAGATCTGTTAGATGGGGCTGAAATCTACGAATAAATAATGCTGAAATAATAGGTTGAGACCAAAGAGATTTAATAGTAGTAGTAATGTATTAAATGTGTTTGTATTTATGTGTGTTCAGTTGCTCTCTCAACCAAAGTATCTTGGTTTTGTTTTGCTATTTGGTATATACATATAATTTGAACGTCTATAATGTGAAAATCATTCTAAATTAGTCAGTTTGAAGGTTTCCGTTTATATTTTGAACGGATATGAATGTATCTGCCAAATGCTGAATACTGCAATTAATATAGCCTTAGCGAAATAAACTATTTTAGTGGTGAAACGTCTTCCTATCTTACATTATTTTTAGACTTATTGTTATAAATGCTACGGTAAGATTCCACACTTTTACAATCGCATTTCAAGGGTAATGCACCGTAGAAGCACCACGCTAACTAGAACATTCTGCATAAATTCCCGAAGGTCGTGTCATGACGTCACATGCGTGGAAATATACCTGCAAATATATACACAAATACACATTAATAATATCGATTAAACCAAACATGTACGTGCGCGACCACGTAATGTAGTGTAGGGTTCCGTAGTTAGTACGGCTATATAATATTTATTTATTTTATGCTTTATTGTACACCACGAATAATAATATAATATAATAATAATATGCTTCCGCATGACGAGAACCTCGTGAAAGCCGAAAAAGAGAAACAAATAAAGTATCTTGATTTGGCACATGAGGTTGTCGACACGTGGGGGGTGGATTCAGCAATTATTGTACCAATCGTTGTGTCAGCGAATGGCCTAATAGCCAAGAGCCTCGACCAACACCTACGGAGGCTCTCGTTGAGTGGCTGGATCAAGGGCTTGATACAGAAAGCGGTACTCCTAGATACGGCGCGTATTGTTAGGAGGTTCCTCTCTCTGGGGCCCTGACCACCGGTGGCTTGGACTCTGCTCCCGAGACCGGTGGACTACTATTTTTATATTTTTTAATGTTTTTTATTTTCTTCTGTGTTTTATAAAAATATTTAAAAATGTAAAAAATATGGGTAAACTTTAAATAAATGGAATAATAATATTATTTTAACATAACTTCAAATACTTATTATTACTTAATTAAGTAAAAACTGCCCACAGTACTCTAGCGTGGTGGACTATAGCCTATTCCCTCTTATTATGAGAAGAGACCCGTGCCCAGCTGTGGAATAATGTAATGGGTTGATGATGATGATAGTTAAAAACTTACTATATTAAGAGTTACTATACTTACTAGATTATGAAGAAAGTGGAGGGAGTGTGTGTTTGCGCTTGGGCACATTCGCGCATGAAAGTACTAGGCCTATTGTTTTATTCTCGAACTAGCCTTTCGCTCGCGGCTTCGTATATTGGTTATCCCACCTGTCCCACGCAGCACCTTATTCCACCAAATAAACCGATAAATGGCCTAAGTGCAGCTTGACCGCCAGCGTTCTTTTTACATGACGCGACACGCTAGTCGTCGCAAGCAGAGCTGCAATACGTAAGGTTCTGGATTATATTGTCGTATATTAGATTTTCTATAAAATTTCTTGCAACAGGATCGCCCCCTACCGCATAACGCAAAACCGTAAATTTAAATGTGAATGTGCCTACATTAATACTCTCTTCTCTGCACTGAGCCCGAACAGTTCACTACATCCACACGCCTGTACCTACCTGTATGTATGTTACATCAATATGTATGGTATTTTTTTCTTGTTTTAAATAATGTTCTTTAAGTCAGGAACCCTAAAAAGTGGCTAAGATTAACTTAATCTATTTTTAAATATTGTTTACCAACGCAATACGATAACGAGAACATAAATAAACGAGTTATTTGGGCACCTCTAAAGCCTCGCCTTTATAAATAGAAAAACAAGACTTAGGCATCTGCCTAGATCTGGTGAGATTGAGGTAAATATCCATTTAAATTAGATTCGGCTAATATGATATGCTACACGAAGCGTTTGCTATCCACGAGGCTCTCAGAATTTTAAAGGATCACTTATAGCTTACTACTTTACATTTTCATTGCATCATACATTACTTAGGAACTTCGCCAAAACCTTAATTGTGTAGTGGTAATTAACATGAGCGGGGAATACAACTAAGGCATGAGAAATACGCTGAAACAAGCAAGCGAAAGCTCGAAATTGCATGCAACATTTCTAAGAGTTCAATGTCTTCGATAGTTCGGTACGTGCACGTGGGTGACTGACCCTGACTAATAAAAAAATCCGATTCATTAGCATTTTTTTATTGTTTAAGTAGTCAAACTATCCACCTGATGTTAAGTAGTCATTCTCGCCCATTCAGAGATGTACAAGATACAATGTATCTAAAATACAAGATACAAAGTACCTAAAATACAAGATACTAGGAAGTCAAGTATTATATCCACTGGGTCACAATATAAGAATGTAGGTATGCAGTATCGTAACTTCATTCAAACGGACGGATCGCGAGTTACACCTACGCACTTCGACTTTGGTACGCACTTGGTACCCAAACATTCGCGAATGTGCCGCAGTGACGAACGAACTTGTGATGGTTTTGTAAACAGAAAGCGTGCGATTTTATTGAATTAGTACAAGTACTTACTTAATTAATATGGCTAGAAATAGTATTTTAGCTATAATAGTATTTAGAAAATACTAAAAGAAAGTATCTAAATACAAAATATATAAAAAAGTATTTCAAATACAAGATGAAAATACGTATTTTGTTTCTTGTATCTGTATCTTAGATACTTTTATCTTAGATAAGTTACATTTCTGCTGCCCATGGACACATGCAGCACCAAACTACTTAAGGTGTTGCCTTAAGAACTCCTACGAACTTCAGACTTAATCTTATGGATTATGTACTGAAATACTAACAACTCAAAATCAACTAAGTTTTGATTGCTATATGAACAAGACAACGACATTACTCGCAGATATGGACCCAGAAAAGGAAAGATGATAGATCATTATTAACGACCTGAAACATTCATTCCGTTTACAAAACAAGTTTAAGCAGGTATATTATATTCGTCACTTTTCCATTGTTCTACGTAATGCACTTGTTTATTTAAAAATTACCGACACGCGTCAATGAAGTGTTTTTCACTGGAAGGTACATTAATTGTAATGTCATGATTATAAAATGGTACTTTGAACATATTGTTATGAGTCGTACCTACCTCGACTAATTACCATCACATCAAATAAAATGCGACTGGAAGGTGAACTATTTAATTAGGCAATATATTACTTCATGAAAATGTATTCTAACTAGTGGACCCGACGATTAAAACAGGAAATACGTAAACGCACAAAAATAACAACTTTCCATACAATTACTTTTTTAAATCTATTTTAAGGTATATTTTAGACTATCGTGTGATTTCATTAATTGCGGTAATGGCGTATCGTACATATCCACCTTGTAATAAAAAGAGTACACTAATTCTTGTACTGCACACTTATATACGATAATGTATTTATATACTCGTATCTACTGCCTACGTACAGTGAGGTACATAAGTAGATACATGACTTTGTTCCTTTTAAAACGTATTTGAAAAATTACCACCTCGAATTTTAATGAAAGAATAATTATTGTAACATTGTTGCGTCTGCGGAGGTTACACCTTTACTGTACTAATTAATAATAAGTTGAAAATTAGAAAGTGATTTTTTTTTAACACTATGTTCACCTATTCCCTCTTGCAGTCTCAGCTCCTTGTTTTATTTGAACATTCTGGGAAGGGCATTATTTGCTACCTTAATTTTGTTGATAAAATATTATATACAATCACTCCTGTATCCCCCAAAGACTTAGGTAGAGGTGTACTTATGTACGCTCACACTTCACCGGTATGTTTAGGTCCCATGTAAGATAAGATATTAACTATGTGGGAATTCTATCGATTTATCATCAGTTTCACTTCACCAAATGTAGCTTTCCAAACTCGCGAGATTTCTAGTGCAAATGCAAATTCAATATTACATGATTCCCATTATTTTCCCAGGTTCCCATCATTACATCCTGGCTTCATGATATCATCATATGACGATCTGGAAGGTATACCCTTTCAAACGGAAAAATACGGATGCACTTGTGGTCTCCCTGGCAACCTGAGGTTACTTTATTCACTCTCATTTTTTTTTATATTGTTTACCACTTTATATAAACAGGAACTGTAAATGTGAGTACATCGTAGCTATTTATGTCTAAGTAGTTTATAGTTATCCTAGTTCATATTTTTTGATGATGTGTATTCTTACACATAGTGTACCTATCTGTTTTAGTTTGACATTGCGTTCTCATTTGCTGAGAACCTTCTTGTAATTTTAGTCCCAACTTCAGGCTAATTATGACATAAACCTCCAATGTCCTCACATCCTGTTATCGGCATAATGTACCAGCAAATTATGTTAAAACAATATATTTTAAAAGAGTGTCCATGGAGTTTCTTGCCGGATTCTTCTCCATAGGATCAACTTTTTGGAACCGTGCAACTAGAGTCAATAACGTTTCATAAACGCTTGTTAAAGCTTATTTGAAATAAAAACATTTGATTTGATTTGAAACAAAAAAGAGTTTTCCTAATTAGTCCAGCTGTTCTGCTGAACGTATGTTCCTCCATTACCCAAAAACTTTATGAACTGAGTTTGTATGTAAAGCTAAATTAAATAATGTTTGTATACCTACATATGATCATCAGAATAATTATTATGTCTGATATTTCTGCCTCACGGTTATTAGGGTGTTTTATCAATCACTAAGTATATTATAATATTTCTCTCAAATATTTGAACAAAAGTATTTTCTACTCACCTGTACCAGATGTATCGATAAAATGTTTTTGTTAATATCTTTTGAACCACAGACCGACCAATTCTGTAATTTAGCGACTAATTTCGACTAATTAATGACTAATTCTGGGTGCAAACAGATTTCCGCTAGATGCTTTGGTTGTCGAGATACAGTTGGGGCCCAGCCAGGAAAAGTCCTTTCTGGGTGGGCTCCCAAACTACCCATATAACTTTTGAACCACAGACCGACCAATTCAGTAATTTGGCGACTAATTTCGACTAATTAACGACTAATTCTACGTCCAATTAGAATTAAAATCGGTGATGGTGGCCCAGCCAGGAAAAGCTACACGATGAGAAGAGTAGAAGCACACAGCACACAGCAAGGCGTAGTTTTAGCCGGCCTAACTTATTTGTTCGCAAAGTTCCATCTTTACTTTTTATTTGATCTGAGTCTAAAAATTACCTAGTTGCAGTACCTAGTTACCTACCTACATAGTTTATACTTAAAAGTTACTGGACAATGTAATTTTATACTGACAATAATAATTATTATTAGGCATACTTTCAACCCGCAGTAGGCTAGCGTGGTGGACTATAGCCTAATCCCTCTCGTTCTGAGAGGAGACCCGTGCCCAGCAGTGGGACAATGTACTGGGTTGTTGATGATGATGATGATACTTTCAGGTACCTAACTTTTAAGCTACGTAAAAAGTTACGTGAAAACATCATTAGTACCTAATGTACGATTTGTGTCCTCTTATTGAGAAATCTAAAGTAATGGCTATAATATACTCAATTTAAGAAAGACTCAGAATGGCGTATTTTTATAAAAAAATTTGGGCAAAATAGATTTCTAGAATATCTACTGCGTGCTGGGCCGTAAAATTGTGTAGACGCTAAAAACTTGTATTACCAGTTTTTAGCATTAATGTTCGTCTAAATAGTTTAATCTATATAAAAAAAAACTAATTATTTTATTCAGATGTCTGGGTTGAATAACATTTAGTAAGACTGTATACTAACTCGTCAGAATAGATGCTTCACTCTGAGTAAATTTAAAAAAATATTATTGTAAACTGAAACGGCGGTAACTTAATGAAGCGGCGGTAGCCTAATGGCTCGGGCGTCGGACTTGCGATCACGTGGTTGCCGGTTCGAAACTCACCCATTGCACAACGTGAACCCACTCGTAATACAAGCATTTAGCTTAGTACGAGGGGTTATCAAGATTACTAGTAATGTGAACCACATTGCTAGTAAGCTTTTTTTTTTAAAAAACTATACCTAAATTAGTAGTTCAACATAACATACCATCACGCCTACGCGCCTGTATTCCTCGAAGGGTTAGGCAGAGGTGAACTAGTATTTCAAGTACCTAATGTTGAAAGTATATTTTGTGTACTTAAAAAGTTATTGCAATTTTAAAAGTGTGATACTTCGTTTTGCAGGACAGTGTATTTTATATTATAATCTATAGTAAAGTTGAAGAGTTTGTTTATTTGAACGCGCTTATCTCTGGAACTACCAGTCGGAAGCAGTGATAGCCTAGTGATATGACCATAGGACTGCCAAGTCAAAGGTCTCGAGTTCGAATCCAAGGCACGCACCTCTGACTTTTCGAAGTCATGTGCGTATTAGTGCTTTCTGAAAACCAGCGCTGTGGCATTTAATGTCACAGCATTATGCTGAGAAAGGGGCCCTTTTTTGGCATTGTGCAGGGCTGCTAACATTTTGATTGTTTAAAGTCCAAATCCAAATCCTTCTGTCTAAGTCCAAAAATAAAAAAATTATTTCTTTCTATTAATAATTAATTATCACGTGCTTAAACGATGAAGGAAAACATCGTGAGGAAACCTGCATTCCCGAAAGATTTTCTTGACGGCGGCGTGTGAAGTCTGCCAACCCGCAGTAGGCTAGCGTGGTGGACTATAGCCTAATCCCTCTCGATCTGAGAGGAGACCCGTGCCCAGCAGTGGGACAATGTAATGGGTTGATGATGATGACCAGTCGGATTTGTAAACATCTTTCTGTATACCTATATGATAGCCACATTCATGAGGAAAGCATAGGATTTCTCTAGCATCACGCTACGATGCTGAGGAGTAGGGCAAAGTGGGTGAAACCGCGGGGTACAGCTAAAGCCTTTTTTTAAATCTCGGAGACTAAATTGACACCTGCAAATGTCAAATTTACAAATAATGTTGCCAGCTCTTTTGTGCAGTGTTGTACCTTTTATCATTATTAGACGATTTTTTCAGGATAACTTGTTATACATAATAACATTTAGCAGAATTAACCGCTTTCTAAATAATATGTTACCTACCTACGAGTATGTCTAAAACAATTTCGGACGTCAGCGTCGGTGGCGAAAATGAATAATCCACTCAAATTAAAGCCATCCACTGAAGATACTTTTACTTTTTTGTTAAAAGTATTTGAATTACGAAATTTTAAATTTTCTGCTGGTGGTAACCCACGTTATGTCAGTTTTGTCTCTACGATTAAAACACAGACTAGATTATATAATATTTCGTCCATTATACGTTGAGTGTATGGACAGTCATAATGTGAACTTCAAGCTTTATAAATCCACTGTAAGCTGACATTTCATTGTATGGAAATCCTTATACTATGTGAGGTCAGCGTGCGTATATTAAATATTATAGCTTGATGTAAAGCTATTTGTTCCCTAAACATACCGTCTAAATGTGGGTGTACATTAGTACACCTCTGCCTAACCCTTCGGGGAATACCGGCGTGATGGTATATTATGTTTTCGTTCAAACTTCTCGGAACAAAATATATTGTCCTAGTGTAATGAATCTTCTGAAGTTTCGCGCACTAGCTAGATACCCTCGGAATAAGATTACACCACTTTGCCCACCATTACGCAGGACTGTCCTTGGGGCTTATTCGCCTATCGCTAGAATATGAACAGCTGCAGTGACCTGATCGATTTCCATCATGACAGTATCGGCAAATTTTACAAGATTGTTATTGACCATTTTTCAAACATAAAGTAATGGCAATTTTGCCTAACCATTATTTGAAAACTATTTTATAATATTGTTTTAATTCAATCAAATCAATCCTTTTTTTTAATTAATAAATTTGAAATTTAATGTACCTATAATTAATATACTTATTACTTTGAAATGCTTTTAAATTTATAAATACTTTTAAAATAAATTTATTTTTTATTTTTATTTATGTTTAAATAAAACAATTACTAATTAATTTTTGTATATACCTAACATAAAAAAAAATGTTTTTTTCTTTCAGAATTTACAGAATCAATTTTTATCAACATGTATCTAGATTTTCTCTCTGATTTGGCTCTTGTTATAATTTTATCAATGGTTTTTTTTTTCAATGGATGTTTACCGTAAGTTGTGCATGATGTGTAAGCCTGTAAATAATTACTACACTTTTAAATGTAACCATAATTTTTAATCAATTTCTGTATTAGTTAGTAGTAGTAGTTAGTAACTGTTGGCTAACCAAATAAAAAAAATAAAAAAACGTTATCTACAGGATAGTGAGGGTACGTACTTTACGTAAGGTAGTGAGCGTAGGGGACAGCTCGAACCAACTACATATTTAAATACGTAAAGGTTAAAAAATGACTAGACAGTTCTTTGCGAAAAAATATTTTTTTGTTTAATTACAATTGCTTACGTTTCACTCAGACATTGCGACTAGATAAATAATGCCATTAATTACGATATGTTCTTTTAAGTAGGGGTTACGAGGTAGGTTGATTTCTACTTACAAGTTTATAAATTTCCTATATCTACTATTTCGGAATTATTCTTAAAATTTTCACATTACGCAATATTAAACCCGTCCTATAATATCCAATCTACTTATTTGATCAAAGTTCGTTTTTAAATTCTTATAAAATTACAATTGCTAATTATTTCGTAAGTAAATAACAAGTAATGTATAATTATAAAGTAATTCATACGAACCAATTACCTACGTAAATTTAAATAATAAATATAAAATATATATATATATAAGCGGCGGTAGCCTAATGCCTAGGGCGTCGGACTTGCGATCATGTGGTTGCCGGTTGCCCCAACCCCACCCATTGCACTACCGACGTGAACCCGCTCGTAACACAAGCATATTGAGCTTAGTACGACGGGTTAACAAGAATACTAGTAATGTGTGACCCACATTGCTAGTACTTAAGCTTTTTATTAAAAAAAACTGTTAAATGTTTCAAAATAAATAAGATTGTAGGACTGGATGTGTGTTCTGTGGTAGATATAATTATTTATATATGATTTTAGTCATAAATAACAATATATAGTATTCGTCTAGCGTAGTGTCGACTACATAAAGACCATTCTATCATCGCCACGATACTGAGCCGCAAAACCAACAATTTAAAATAACGTAGTATTTTTAACCGACTTTATAAACTTCCAAAAGGAGGAGGTTATACGTTCGTCTGTATATTTGTTGTATTTTTATATAATATATAGAAAATACAACAAATATTTATTGATATTACAACAATAATCGGTGAACATATTATGTTCACCGATTATTCCGTCAATTACGAACCGATTTTGTAAATTCTTTTTTGTATCAAAGAGTTTACTCTCGAGGCGGTCCCATTGTCAGCAGGTTAAGATCTAATCAATGATGGGCTCTTTGAGAAATCGAAGGAACTCAATAAATATTATAGGCAAACCTACCTACAACATTTTTTGTATTTAAAAAATAGCCGTTAACTAAGACATCCAAACTCCGAGCTACTTTTGAGAACTGCATAGAAAAATGCCCTTATAACACTTTGCTTGACCTAGGAATCGAACCCAGGTCTAAGTACTTTGGACTTATAAGGTAGGCAATCTATCATTATAATATCTATTAATTTAAGTGAGAGCAAAATTAATTAAATATTAAATTAGGCTAATACATTAGGATCTTTTGAGTAACCTATTTTGTTTCAAGAATATTGCAGTGGTTTTCTAAGCTACTTAGACGAAGACGAAAAACTTAATATTAATATATTATGCCTCTTAGGCTTTTCCCAATTATGTTGGTCACTCAGCTTTCAGTCTTACCAGAAACGGCTGAATATTATTATTTTACACGAAGCGACGGCCATCAGACCTCCGCAACCCAATTTCTGGCCAACACCGATATTCGAAGGATAGACTGGTTGTCAGACTTTTGGGCTTCTGACTGCCACTAACGATTGTCAAAGGTATCCGTATGATATCCAGGACCGACGGCTCTACGTGCTCTCCGAGGCACGGAGGGGTCTCGATATGTTAAGAATGGTCCCCTATCCACAGACTGACCGCGGCAGATGCAGCTTAACCTTGCAGTTCTGTTGATCAGCACAGTTATTACTTAGCCACGAGCCCCAATAATATATCATATGTTTTTTTTAGCTTAGTAGCAATGTGGGTCGCGCATTACTAATATTCTTGTTAACCCCTCGTACTAAGCTAAAGCTTGTTTTACAAGTGGGTCCACGTCGGTAGTGCAATGGTGGGATTCGAACCGGCAACGCAAGTTCGACGCCCTAGCCATTAGGCTACCGCTGCTTATGTTGTATAAATATATTTTAATAAATACACAATATAACCGTGAGGCAGAAATATCAAACATAATAATTATTGTGATGATCGTAGGTATACAAACATTATTAAATTTACCTTTACATAGAAATTTGCTCCATAAAATGTTATTACTTCGCCTATCGGCACCTGTGCTGTGTCCGTTTCGGCCAAATTAAATGGGGCAAACAAAGTACGTAAGTACCTATGGGTAAAATGGCATGGAACTACTCGCACAAATAGCCTTGTGAAATGCTGACACCGTTGAAATGAAAAGAAATGAAATGAAATGAAATGATATTTATGAACACTGAACACCGACTGTACAAGCTTTTGCAAATTACTCTCTGAACAAAATATTATTCTAACTACTTAGTGGTCGCCCGGCGGATGAAATTCGACCGCAATATTTTTCTGCAGTCCTTTCTGAAGATAATTAAACAGAAGGGCCGAAGAAAAAAAAGTATTAGAAGCGAGTACTGATTTCTTTTTTAGGGTAATATTCTTTTAAATTAAAGCGTCCTACTTCTGGCACAACCAAAAATATAATCACGATCATGAACGGAGTTTTATTTAGAATTCTCATCTATAGGATTATCTTTTTGGAACCGTATAACTTCTCTTCATTCGTTTGAAATAAAAGTTTTTAAACTTGAGAAATGTGTTATTCCTGCATACCAGCTTGCCAGTTTTGCATACGCCTTTATTCTACCGCATGGTATGAAAAAATTTTGTTTCTATAATTAATACACTGCCTGCCTCGTTGGTCTAGTGGTCCCAATCGCGACTGCAACGCTAGAGGTCTTGGGTTCGATCCCCAGGTCGAGCAAAGTGTTATTAAGTTTTTCTATGAAATTCTTAGTAGCAGCTCGGAGTCTGGATTTGTGCCCGGTGAATGGCAATAGGCTCGCCCCCTATTACATGGGACCTAAACATACCGGCGAACTGTGGGTGTACTTTAAGTACACCTCTGCCTAACCCTTCGGGGAATACAGGCGTGATGGTATGTATGTATGTATGTATGTATTAATACACTACAACTACGAATACATTATTCGAAGCACCACAATCATTTATTTATATTAATATTTGCAAGTTACATTGGACGAAATTCATTAAAATGTCAGTAGGATCAAAAAAACTGAAATTACAGCAAAAATATATCCTTATACAATTAATTTGATAATAGACAGAAAATAATGAGGTCATTACATATATTTTCTATAATTATAGCACTATCGTCTGTACATAGCGGCATTGGTCTAGGACTGGCTTTAGGTAGGTCGTTTATGTATGTAGATTATAAATATCAGAGGCCCCAGGACGCTATCTTGAGGAACCCCGAACTTAACTACACGCATTTGCTACCTGAAACTTTCTTCCAGTCGGGAAGCGTTTAATTTCTTCAGTTCTGTATACTGCTTTCTATTAAGTATAGGTATATGAATTAATTAAAGTAAGCATTTAGTTTAGCCAACAAGAAAACGCAGAAAACTGCTCATGATGGCGTCACAGCTCACGTCCACTTTAGTCATAATCCCATTTAAAAAAACTTAATTGCTCTATTTATTGGTTTATTACATGTCATGTAAAACCTTTTTGTTCTTCGCAGAAAATGTTATATATTTTAGATAGGAATAAATTTGTTTGTATATGTATTTTTCAAAATCTTTTAAGAATATTGGTATGAGCGCTATAGATCGGTAATACTTCATATGTAGTGGGTCTTCCTTCTTAAAGACTGGTTTAACTATTGATGTTTTCAGGTCATTTGGATATACACCAGCATCAATACTGAAAAATCTGAAGCGGCGTAGCCTAGGCTAGGGCGTTGGACTTGCGATCATATGGTTGCCGGTTCGAAATCCACCCATTGCACTACCGACGTGAACCCACTCGTGATACAAGCATTTAGCTTCGTACGAGGGGTTAACAAGGATACTAGTAATGTGCGACCCACATTACTAATAAGCCTTTTATTTAAAAAAAATATCATCATCAACTCTTACATTGTCCCACTGCTGGGCGCGAGTCTCTTCTCGGAATGAGAGGGATTAGGCTGTAGTCCGCCACGCTAGTCTATTGCGGGTACGTAGAGACTTCATACGCCATCGAGAAAATCTTCCAGGCATGCAGGTTTTCTCACGATGTTTTCCTTCACCGTTTAAGCGCGTGATAATTAAGTAGGTAAGTGGGTGCTTAGATTCGAACTCAAGACCTTTAACATGTCAGTCCTATGGCCATATCACAAGGCTATCACTGCACTTAAATGTGTAAAAATACAATATCGATTTTGCGACTTTAGTGGATATTTCGTCATAGCCCACACGGCTAATTGGGTGATGCATATTTAATTTGATGCATATTTTTTGTTTTTTTTTTGTTGTGCTGTGCGTCGTTTTGTAATAATATTGTTTAATATAAATATTGTTTCTTTCTTTCTTTTTCTGATGATGGTTACAATATTTGAAAAATTTTATTAAAAATATACCTATATTTTCACCTATACCAATTTTTTATAGAATAAACTTCTTCGTCCAATCGATTCTATTTCGGAATACTTTTCCTCTTGAAGTCAGAATGCTCAACAGTCGGCACTCCGACTCAAATACTTCTTAGAAAAAACATTGGTAGATTAATTTGGACTCTGATTTTTCCCCTTTGTACATCTAAATATATATAACTCAAAGGTGACTAACTGACTGACATAGTGATCTATCAACGCACAGCCCAAACCACTGGAAGGGCTGAAATTTGGCATGCAGGCAGATGTTATGACGTAGGCATCCGCTAAGAAAGGATTTTGATTAATTCTACCCCCAAGGGGATAAAATACCCCTATTTTATCCCCTTGGGGGTAGAATAAATGAAAGTTTGTATGAGAAAACATGCGGGCGAAACCGTGGGCGGAAAGCTAGTATAGCATAAGCATAATCGGTTTGTGGGCCGTAATCCGCCACGCGTGTGGATAGCTAGTGCGGATTGGTAGATGTCACATGTCTTTGAATATTTGGTTTTAGGACATGGTTTGGTTTTAGGTTTTAGGTCTCTTCGGCCTTTACAGTTTTGAGAGCAGTGGTGAAAATAGATATGTATAGTATTTATTTACGTAAATTACCTAAGTTAACATTTATTTTAAAGCATTAATTTCATTTGGTAATAGCCTTCGCCTCCCATTTCGATCATTACTGAATCACTTCAATAAAAAATAAAAAAAACTAACGCTTATGTAATATTAAAAAAGACAGCTCCCGCAATGGGAAAAAAGCAATGTGTCGCGAAGAAATTCACAAGAATCTTCAAATCAGCAGATTCAAAACAAATACCCGTGGAAAACAAATATTTGCCTTGGGTGGGAATCAAACCCACGACACTTAGCGCAAAGTTATAGACCGCAAACGTGCACTCAAAATACGATTTAATCAAAGACGTCACTATGATTTTTACTTAGAAATGATAACCTTTATTAATACTAAGAAAATATATAAAATCTGTGACGTCCGTCTTGTGCTACAACAATATACAAATCCAGTTTAGTCTTATCTCCCATTGCAAAGCCTTTTCGTAAAATTTTAGGCAATAGGCCGGATTTGTATAGCTTGATGTGTAGCCGTCACGCATACGTCACAGATAACTATAAAAAAAAACTAAATTGAGCTTTACCGCTTACTACCGACAGCAAAAAACTTTTATTTACCCAAATATTGCTTGAAATTTTCGTGAGAGAGAGAGAATAAACTATTATCAAGAAAGATTTATAGGGCATACTCTTACAATACACTTGTATGTACTTGTATACCCATTAGGTATTATTGGTGCCTTGCCTAATGTCACAAAAAGTTAATTAGTAAATTCAATTAAATATTCATCTATTTTGTGAAGTAGGTAATGATAATATACGAAGAAAATTTATGCTAATTTATTGTGCGAAAATGTGCGCTACAATTGAATTAACAAAAGAACTTAGGTACTTAAAAAACTGGAAACCACTTGACTTCACGTTATACTTTCTAAACTTGATAAAATTATTTACTCTTGTCTCAAGTATATCCATTAACTTAATAGAAATTAATTGAGGAAAATATATTTAAACATCCTGAAGACTTTTTAAATCAGATTTGCATAGCACTCGTAAGTAATACCGCAGCGGTGACGACGTTTGACGTCAGGCGCGTGTATAAAGACAGTTGCGCAGGAGCTTCATAAATAGTCTGTAGTGAGACACGCTACGCATAGTGTCGTTTGGGGATAGGAAAATTCGTCTACCCCGATAGTGAAGGTGAACAAAGGAGGTAGGGAGACTTTTTATTAGTTTAGAGTTTGGTTATTTATAAATAAGTTATATATAAAAATACACAAAAAAAGACAAATTATTTGGTGACATATTTTGAGGAAATTGTTATGACACTTTTATGACTAAAATATTTTTTTTCACGAAATTTTTTACAGTGTGTTATCAATTTTTGTATTCGTTAATACCGGTGATGATTTGGTAAATCTGATATAAATGTGCGGATTATATATTTTTACATAAAAACCCGTTAACAGTAACGTATCTATAATAATTATCTTCGATTGCATCTTATAGTATCTAATGTTCTTATAAATCGGTTTGTAAAACCTGATCCGTTTGTTTTATCTTATTCTGTAGATAAATTATATTCAAGAGAAGTGTCGGTATAATTATCTTCTATACAATATTTCTATAATTTACAATACTATTCACGATAGCATTACCCGAAAAACTGTGTTATATTATTGAAATGATGCATTGCAACACATTTTAGAGTTCAAAAGTAAATGGTAAGCAAATACCTTTCTTTTTTTTATTATAGTAAAATAACATCTTCTCAGCCGCTTATATCGAAATAACGATTATAATTTAATACCCTTATTTCACGAAAGATAAGGTTAGATTTGTGTTGATGTACACTCGCAGTGTATGCAAAATTCAACTTTATATACCTAAAATTGTTTTGATTTGCTCTAACACGTAGTATACAAAGCGCACGTTCAAACTAAGGTATAGGAATGAATCTTTACCTTATGACATTCTAAAGAATAGCTCGCCTAGCATAAATTACACTGAGTCTGCGAAATAAATCGCTTAATACATTCAACAACAAATGTAAATATAATGTATATATTAAATTCTTTATTTAAAAAATCGCGATCAATTCAAGGTCACTTGAAGAAAACGTTATGGAAACTTTTTCTATTTAGGTGCTTAGTAAAGTGTTAAGGCCCAATTTATGATAACGAATAGAGAACGTTTTGTACCTAGTTATGGACATTTCGGAAAAAATCGAGATTTCGATGTTTCTTAATGTTTAATTAATTTTTTTTTTTACATTAAATGCTTTGATAACATTTTTTACTTAAACCCACTTACTTCGAACAAGGTATTGTCCGATTGCGGAAGATACAATGTATTTAAAAACAAGTCGGTTCCGTACCTGCATAATTTGTATCATGTTCGTTTTTGGTTCAGGGACCTTGTTGATGTAACTACTTCGCAATTTATTCTAGACTCGGTATTTCTAGTACATTCTTGATTCAGTAGTAAGTAATTGTCGAAGAGCAAAATTTAGAATGCTGAAAAGTGAAATTTAAAATGTGAGGCTGCCCTGACTTTTGTGATCGCATGCGCATCAGAGTGTGTGTGCTGAGTTTGATTTCCAGCTCGAGCAATGTGTTCTTATATCCGATTGGTTATTTTAATAGTCCGTTTTTAGGATATTTTTCTGGTTAATGGCAATTGTCTCACCTATTTATGAGTATGTACCTATGTACACTACAGACGGGGTGCATCAACCTAATGGGAGGTTATCGTGCAGTACAATAATCAACCTATATGCATACTGTATACATGTATTATATATAGACCAACTTGGTGAAATACTACTTGAATTAAGTACTGACGATAGTTTCCCCTTTAGGCCAACCGTACTCCGTCGCAGTAGCGGTGATTAAGGCGCTTCTGTGGAATACACATAAATAAAAATATAAATACATCATTCTTAAAATATAGGTTAACCTTCCCACTGTTGCAGTTTAGTAAAAAATAATAATATCTACAAATCGAATTAAATAAGTTTTTATAATTATATTTAAACAATATAATTATAAAAACGCATATTAAATACGTTATACAAGGATTAGACTCGGCACATTTTTGTGTCGTCATAATAGTAATTAATTATTTTTGGCAGTTTTTTTATGCACCCACTCGGTCTAGCTTTTTATACTCTAGTAGTCATACTACTGTTTACGCTTATATTGCAATTCTAATGTCTATATTCTACACTGTATCATGGAAATATATTGATTATTTTTATTATCATATGATGTACATACTGTTATTTTATAGACTTTGTTATATAGGTACCTGCGCAAAACAGAAACTTGAAATATTTAGTACTGTAAGATAAAATCATAATTAATAACTTTGCTCCGAGACATTGATTGAATACAAAGATTTGAGATATTGCAACTTCGTACGATACTTATGTCTACGATATTCCATAAACTAAGAGACGTTTCGAAAAGTTTCATTTGCTCGAATAGGTAATTGTGTTTCCGCAAACCTATAAAAATGCCGTAAAGGTTAATGCAGCCTTCCATGGCGTAACATTCCCAATAGGCACCTTTTACAGGTAATCTCATAAAGTTTCACAACAATAATAATGTTGAATTCTTGTGCTATTTTTTTTTACCTATCCCATACATGTATATTGGCTCGTTTATCTAGGTATAACACAAATTAATATGTACCGTTTTCCTTTTTGGTACTATTTACTTGCGTAGAATACTTTTGACCATTGTCTTGATGATAAGCACAAGCAGCGTTAAAGATAGAGCAAGCAATTCGAAATAAAAAAACGAAAAAAAAATAACGCATTTCCGCTTTGAATCTCACATCCTACTTACGGCTGAATATGGGGAAAATAATTGAAGCTAGTAAGAGGAATCATTTCATCCTTAAACCATGATGGTGGGGTTAGTTGACTTCTAAAACACGCGTACTTATGGTTTGTATTGTTAGGCGTCACCCGAGCGATTCCACTTCCCGTTTTTATTCTTTTTACTGTATCTACAGAAAAAGGGCTTAGTTTTAGGTCAATATAATATTTTTTATTAGAAGTCCAGTATAAAGACCATTTAATTGCGGCAGTCTATTAAATAATCCACTTTCTATTGCAAATATCTCAATAAATATTAATTGACACTAGTTCGATATATACATATGCTATATATAAATGTGTAATTATGTTTATTAGCCTTCATTGAAAATCAAAACACGTATGTTAATAGAACAAATAATAATCAGTACTTGCGTTGCATTGCTTGCTGTTTTCACCGTGTTGTTCAAAATAATATTATATTAGGTACTTGTTCTATATTTTTAAGAATGAGACGGTTTAACTTTGGGCTTACTGAAAATGTATATAATATTAGCCGGTAATTAGTAATAAAATGGACAGAAGTTCATTTATCCAGATAAGTACCTCCTCCTAGGGTAAAAAGTTGAACCACTTTGATTATATCTACAGGGTTGAATTAACAGAGATATTTCTAAGTTAAAAGACCGGTAATAAACGTTTCTTACTTGAAAGTTAGGCGATTGATTTCGTCAAACCTCTACTATTTCTTAAACGTCAAAGTATACTTATGCAACATTTTTTAGTGGAACAAAAACATATTAAAATTAAAGAAAATTTCTTGTGAAAGAAAAAATCGATCTCAGGCAGGTTTTGAACCTGCGTCTTTCTGGTTAAGTACACCAGACGCTTTACCAACAAAGCTACCGACAGACCACTAGCTGTGATGTCGAATTTCTCTTCCACATTTTACGTCTTCAGGCGACGTCACGTCGAAATTTTCTTTAATTAGAAAATTTATATCTTTGTGAACATTTCGCAATATTTAATGCTAAAAATAGTAAAAAATAAGATTAAGTACATATAAAGATTTCATAACTTCCTCTTAAAAAATCCTTGTTATATAATTCGCCAGTATCCGACATGGGTTCAAGGTTTTTGTTTAATGCGCTCGAAATATAAAGTTTCCATCCAAAACATATTAATTATTCTCAGGTTTTGAATGCAAAATCAAACCGGTAGTGGCCGTAAAATAGTTATACCTAATCTTTACTTCTATATATTATTATAAAGAGGTAAACTTTGTGAGTTTGTGACGCTGTAGCGGGTAATCTCTGGATATACTGTCCCGATTTTGAAAATTCTTTCACCAAGAGAAAGCTACATTATTCCTGAGTGGCATAAGTTAGCTAGGCTAATATTTATTATGCCGTAAGATGAAAATAAAAATATAGTCCACGCGGGTGAAGCCGCGAGCGGAAAGCTATGTTTTAATACTGCCGTCGTAACGAAAAAGGGCACAACTAACATTTTTAATTATTTTTTACCAAAAAAATAGGCAGATTGGACTTTTAATTGTGATTGCAAATATGTATATAACTAAATTTAAAAAAAAAAGTTAATTGTGTACCTTTTTCGTTAGGACGGCAGAATATTAAGCTAATTAAAAAAAATGCTATTCTTATTAATCAGTGCTAAATTGATTATTAATATATTTAGGTATAGTACTACGGTATAGTATAATATCTATAGGAACATATAATACAATTATAACACGCCGATGCCTGTACATTATAGACATTGAAAATAAAAAGAATATGAAGGGTTTTTATTAGAGCAACAGAAACCAAAACAACGATTTTTAGTATTTTCTGTCTGTATGTTTGTACACGCATGGCACAAAAACTACTGCATAAAATTGGATGAGGCTTGGTCAGTAGTAGGTACTGTGGAAGTCGAACTTAAAATCTGACGTATGTTTCATGTTGATACGCCGTCTAAAAGCCGAGTTACAGTTAGTAAATCCATTTGAAACGTGAGTGAAACCGCGGGCAATTGCTAGTCATTAATAGGCTAGGCGAGGCTGAGAAAAAAAAAGACAGAAGAAAGAAAGAGAGAAAGAAATAGAATTTATTTGTCACAGTCAAGGCACAATTTTACATACAAAATAACAAAAATAGGAAGAAAGACCTATAGAGATATATAATGCATAAAACTATGAATGTATAATAAATACCAATAAACAACGTTGTTTAACGTTTTGTCACAGAACGAATGTAAATTGTATGTCGGTATGTGCATATCTTAGTATTATTTTTACTTAGATCACATAAGAATCACGTTTATAAACGCTAGATATGATTTTATCAAAGTTTTAATGAAACCTTTATAAAGATTTATCATCAATTTTTCCATCAGATTTACTTAAAGTTATCATAACATTTATTTACGCGTAGTAAGTTTTTAGGGATAGAAATTTATATTGTTTGTTTTCAATTGTGACGCGATGATGACGGCATATCACCTGTTCTTGTGGAAATCTATGGGGGAGGCCGTGGATGCCCTTTAGCTGATATGATATGTACCTATTTGTGCATGTCGGCCTTTTATTGTGTTGTTGTCCTACATAGTAAGGTCAGCAATAAGTTTAAACTTTAACTCATTTCTCAGGTCAAATCATCTCCAACATGAGTTACGCGTCGGCAGAGAGTGTGGTGCCCACCAGCACATGGGCTGCCACCAATCTGTTCTACGTACTCCTCGTACCGGCCCTGATCCTCTGGTACGCATACTGGCGTATGTCCAGGAGGCACATGTACGAACTAGCAGAGAAGCTGAATGGACCCCCTGGCCTGCCTCTCCTTGGAAACGCGCTAGAGTTCACTGGTGGTTCGCATGGTAAGTAATAACTAGATCACTTCTCTTAGCGTTCGAAAGTTACATACAAAAAATATGTGCGGTTACTGAGACAGAGTTGTTATAATAGTACCTATTTCAAGAATTGTCTAACAGGAAACGGCAAGAAAGAAGCTTCCAAAACTTGAACTCATTCTCTTTCTAATTTAATAAATAATATTAAAACTTATGTAGATCGAAACTGTTGTTTAAACACCCTGCTTAATAGAGTTGAACCATAACATTGAAATCTGTGTTTGCTAAAACATCTTAAAGCAACCTGCCGAATATTTCAGTGCATACATACTGGAGATTGATTGAAAAAGAATAGTTTATTATATATATCTAATTTTCTCAACAGACATCTTCAAGAATGTCATCGAAAAGAGTGTTCCTTTTGATAACGAGTCTGTCGTTAAGATCTGGATTGGACCTCGTCTCTTGGTGTTCCTATACGACCCTCGTGATGTTGAGCTTATCCTTAGCAGTCACCAACACATCGACAAGGCTGATGAATACAGATTCTTCAAACCCTGGCTTGGAGACGGTCTTCTCATCAGTACCGGTAAGTTAATAATTGTTGAAAATAATCAATATTCTTTGCAGAAGCAAAAGTTCATCTATAAGTAATCTCCAAGATAGATGTTATGTTAGAGGAAGTAGTAGTTAGTAGTTAGTTTGATTATATATTAATTTTAAGTATATAATCAAAGGTCAGTATCAGTATAACATAAAAACAGTTAAACGATTCCTACAATCTATTGATATTCGCTTATTACTCTCGATGACCTCAACGGAATGGAAAATAACATACACATAAACTTATTGGTGTAAAAATAACCGGCTTCAAAAATTGTACCAGAAATAGCCATATTACTGAATTATTATTGTACTTATTTGACACTCGCTCGATTTTCTGACGTCATACAGTAGTGACATAATTCGCGCACGAATATAAAATGTTAACGTTGCAATGTGAATGAATGAAATGAATATGGCAATGTTTCTTTGACGGAAAGATCATTATCCTGGTCTGAAAGATACCGAAGGCAGCATGTGCAAATAAGGTTACACTTTTAGTTCCATGTCCATACAGTACAATGTAGCTCTTTGAACACAACTTTACCAACAGAAGTAGACTAGGAAATATTGTTATATAAAGGAAAACGAAGAAATACCACTCTCGTAGGTAATTATAAAGCCAATTATACTAACAATTATTTCTATGTATAACTATTATTATATTGATATATATATTTGGTACTGCTGACTGATACCAATAATATTATTTCCATATTTATATGTACTTAATTACGAAAAGCCTCTGTAAAGACCCCTGGTGTACAAGACAATAGATTTTACTTTGTGTTTGTTAATAAAAACTTCAAGGGTTAATATTTTCTCATTATCACAGGCCAGAAATGGAGGTCTCACCGTAAGCTGATCGCTCCCACCTTCCACTTAAACGTTCTGAAGAGTTTCATCGACCTGTTCAACGCCAACTCGAGGGCTGTGGTTGCTAAACTGAAGAAAGAATCTGGGGATTTTGATTGCCATGATTATATGAGCGAATGCACCGTGGAGATCTTGCTGGGTAAGTACTCCTAAATATCCGAAATCAGCCTGTGTAGATCGGTTGAATAAATCTTATCAGATGTTCATAAAAACAACTTTTCGATCCGACAAGGCGACGACGCTTCTAGAAAAGCAAGAATTGTTTCCTTTGTTTTTTGGGTAGCAATACCAAAATTGTCGTTGTCATTTAATACAATGGCAATACAATTTAAAAGTTTATTTTTTTGCATATTTAACTGTTGTTTAACATATTAAAATTTTGTAATTACAGAAAAAGTCTATTGTATTCATGCTATTACCTGATTTACTGAATAATATTTCAAATGAAATTAATATTCAATATTATGTCGCCTACGTGGGACTAGACATGCGTAGGATCATTCAGTTTTCTTTGCCAATGGTCATATGCGCGTGAGTTGAATACTTAAACGTCAATAAAATATAAAACTGCCTCTCACTTACAGTCTTCACGATGCAATTCGATTAGAAGATAAACTCTTTAGAGTCTACATTTGTATCAAACTAAACATACCTTAACACCTTATGCTGTTCAATTAATACTTGCAAGTGGTATTTTTTTGCTGACAGCCTTAAATTGGCAATACGTATTAGTATATATATATACATAAGCATTTCATTTAGCCAATACACCTTTTATAAATTATGTGAAGTAGCAACAATACAGTCAGCAATTCTTACTTTAAATATAATCTAATAAATAATAATTTTGCATTAAATTGGCTCATATAAACGCTCTCATTCAACAAAATATACACCCCCAAATCTTGATTGAACGCATTCGGTGGAAATTGTCTTAAATCTCAAGGTGTTTGCACAAAAATAAGGCAGGCTAAAAAGCTATTTGTATGTAATGTCACGTAGCAAGCCATGCGGTGACAACACGGTGGCCCTCACATGGGCGATAGACTGTGTTCTTGAAGCAAATGCTCCTAGAACCTATTAAGCTGTTTGCGAAATCTACCAAAGACGAAGATTACCTACGCCGTGATTCGGCCCATACGTCTTGCAAAATTCTAGATAGGTATATAATGCACAACAGTAAAACAGCCGGCTCGTCACTGCATCGACAAACTATTACATATTGCATGATCATATGACGCGATTTTAAGAATTTATTCCATGCAGCTATTTTCCTACATTCTAAAACTACGCAAATGTTATACTTAACACGTAGCCAGTAATCGTGTTATTGCGTATAATAATAGTCATTAGAAGGAAGTTGAGATAAATAGAACACAAAATAACTATGAATTGCATCCGTGATGTTTATGGTGGTAATTATATTGCTTGGAATACTTTAGAACTAAATCGCCTAAACTTGTCGCACTTATAATAACCACTACATGTTTTTCCTTATACGGCAAACGGAGGCTCGGAAGGAATCTAAAGGCCTTCGCGTGTTAAGTTCCAGGCTAAGTTAACCTTATAGGGGTTAACAAAGGCCATTAGATTGGTGGAATTTCATTTGTATTTAATATTAAATGTTTTCGGTACTAGCTCTACAATATACATAATATCTTTGCATTAGATATCTTATTTCGATAGCGTGCGAGTAGAATTCCCCCATGGAACGAACAAACTGCAAACTGCATACGACAGGTATATAATCAAAGCTGCATACCTTGAGACAGTAATTTAAAATATAGTTTTGTTGTATCTGTAAATGTAGCTGAGATTTAAATTGCTAAAAATATTTAGGTCATTATTCCGTAGAGCCGAGATATGTATCGCCGGTGTTGATGGCGGTATGATTGAATCATTGGTACGTGCGTGGTACCACTCGGCACTGATTCATCGTGCACGTAGTACTACTATAGTACCGGTGTCAGGTTTGGCGACCCCCCACGTGCTCACGTGCTAATGGCCAATATTCGCCATTCTCGGTAACAATCGTTCGCTCCTTTATTGCTATCCTTCTTACGCAATTGTTTCGAAATGAATGGAGGTCAAGAACTCTTTCTTTTATATTAGACAGTGTGCGGGCACTTCGGACTTAATGTTACTTATATTTAACTTATTTGTTTATAGAAACCGCCATGGGTGTGAGTAAATCCACCCAAGACCAAAGCGGATTTGAATACGCCATGGCTGTAATGAAGATGTGCGACATCCTCCACTTGAGGCACACCAAGATCTGGCTCAGGCCTGACCTACTTTTCAAGCTTACTGACTACGCAAAGAAGCAGACCAAGCTCCTTGACGTTATCCACGGTCTGACCAAGAAGGTAAATCTACATCAATATGACACTATTATTAACCTCACATTTCACACATCAACCTCACTCTAACCATACTAGATTTGAGGATATACAGCGACGCTAATGTGAACTACATAGTCATTGATACGACCATCAAAGGCGGCAGAATAAACTAGCATTATAATGAACCGCATATACATAATTATGTTAAAATGTACATCTGTCTATAGGTGCGGTAGCATTATTCTTATAGCCTTTTTAAATTTTAAGGTTATCCGAAGGAAGAAGGAGGAATTCAACTCCGGCAAGAGACCCACAATCTTGAACGACTACAATACTACCACCGACGAAACTAACAAAACCACATCTGTTGAGGGTCTATCATTTGGTCAGTCCGCTGGTCTTAAGGACGATTTGGATGTAGATGATGCCGATGTTGGACAGAAGAAACGTTTGGCTTTCCTTGACCTGCTCCTCGAGAGTTCACAGAGCGGCGTTAAAATTACTGACGAGGAAATCAAAGAACAAGTCGACACTATTATGTTTGAGGTAAATATAGTTCCATAAATAACAAACATTACTTCTTTAGTAGAATATAAAATAAACCATTAAATATTTTAATGTGTTATTCAGGGTCACGACACAACTGCCGCAGGAAGCAGCTTCTTCCTGTCCATGATGGGCGTCCACCAGGACATCCAAGACAAAGTTATTGAAGAGCTCGACAAGATCTTTGGTGACTCGGACCGCCCTGCCACTTTCCAGGATACTCTAGAAATGAAATACCTAGAGAGGTGTCTGATGGAAACACTCAGAATGTTCCCTCCAGTACCAATCATCGCTCGTCACCTTAAACAGGACGTCACACTTCGTAAGTGTTTTTTTTTTCTAGACACGCAATATGTTTTGATGATTTTATTATTATGATAAGCCAGATTATAACCACACATTTTTTAATACAGCCTCAAACGGGAAGAAAGTGCCCGCTGGTACCACTATCGTTGTGGCCACATACAAACTGCACCGTCGCCCCGATGTATACCCCAACCCTACCAAATTCGACCCTGACAACTTCCTGCCTGAGCGATCTGCGAATCGCCATTATTATGCATTCGTACCATTCTCAGCTGGACCCAGGAGTTGCGTCGGTGAGTGAAAAGAATTAGAATATGATTTAAATTTTAATCACGTAATGTGGCTATTTTTAACGCAATCTGTTTTTTTCCGCAGGTCGTAAATATGCTATGTTGAAGCTTAAGATTATCCTGTCTACGATCCTTAGGAATTTCCGTGTCCACTCGGATCTTAAGGAGTCGGACTTTAAACTGCAAGCAGACATTATCTTGAAGCGTGCTGAAGGATTCAAGGTTCGTCTGGCACCGCGCAAAACTGCCAAAGCGTAATAAATAGTTACACACAATTCCTAAATTTAATTTTACGTTACGATATGGACGCACGGCGCGCGCATTTTTTTATAAACCTGTGCTCATAGTACAGATTAAAATAGTTTTGTTATTGTTATTGTCATGAAAGATGTTATATCGGTGGCAGACCTTTTTCACACGGGAAGGTATAGATGACAGTGCAACAATTTGCATGTTTTGCTCAATAATTTTATTTAACTATGCGGTTACTTTAAGTTCTTTGTAAATAGACATTTAAATTATACCCTTTGTACTTTGTACAATAAATGAAAGAAACAAATAAATAATATGATGAAATAAGCTATATTTTATTTCTAAATAATAATATTCGACTGACTGGTTGGTCTAGTGGTCCCAATCGCGACTGCTACGCTAGAGGTCTTGGGTTCGATCCCCAGGTCGAGCAAAGTGTTATTGAATTTTTCTATGAAATTCTCAGTAGCAGCTCGGAGTCTGGATTTGTGCCCGGTGAAAGGCAATAGGCTCGCCCCCTATTACATGGGACCTAAACATACCGGCGAACTGTGGGTGTACATTAAGTACACCTCTGTCTAACCCTTTGGGGAATACAGGCATGATGGTGTAATAATATTTGGCTCCTAAATAAGGAAATGTTAACTCTAATAAAAAGGATATGTATAATTAGACATTTAAATTATACCCTTTGTACGTTGTACAATAAATGAAACAAAGAAATGAATAACATGATGAAATAAGTAATATTTTATTTCTAAATAATAACATTTGGTTCCTAATTAATTAAAAAAATGATAACTCTAATAAAAAGGGATATGTGTAATTAGGTTTGGTTAGAAACGTTGTGTTCAGAATGTAAGAAGCTGCTGTGCAGTTTTCGGATATCTTGAATAGTAAATGTTCTTCCTAAGGCTTCGTTAGAGAACTCCCATTGAGATGCGCGAATTTCAGGTGCGACATTAGCCTTACATTCCAATTGAATCCTATAAAATTATTATTAAATTAAATTTCCAGTACAAATTGCACCCACTTGTTCACAATTATCTATAATAACACTTACCATAGTACATCCAATGGCGTGCGATTGTGCACGGGGCAGAGACAAGGCAGGTAGTCGTGATGTTGCCTCTTAACCCACCAACGCGCGTGAGATAATTTCCACTCAATAGTCTTCATTTTAGCTACTGCACATCCACCGGCTTCTCTAAGTAGATTGAAATACGATGCCATTAGTTCCTGACCTAAAAACAATAAGAAATAGATTACATCTTCTGCAAACACTATTTTGTTAACTTTTTTTTTAGAAATTAAAGTTTATTTGCAATCAATACATATGTCTTTTTATTGAAATAAATACCCTAATGATTAAAATTTAATATTAAAATTAAATCATGTATCACTGTATACAAGTGAATCTTGAAACTTAGATTTTAATATACCAGCAGAAATAGCCGTCATTAGCCTCGATTGTTCCGCTTCTTCTTCAAATATTTCTTTCTTACGTCCAGTGTATATAGCATCTATATCAGTCCCAGGTGCATTCTCATCCAAATCCATCACTTCTACACTTTGAATCTTTGTGAAATAGACAAAAAATATATGATTACTAAATATTATAATTATTATTATAATATATACTCCTTAATATTACACCATTTGTTAAAAATAAAAAATATGGCTGTGTTTCAGTTTTTAAAGCTAGGTAGGCACCGACTTTTTTATTTTAATTTCGTCAAAAAATAATATTATACCCAACTTCTCGACAACAAGTCGATGTCGAAAGGCATCTATAAATAAAAACTCGAGTTGGGCAATGCCAAAATTATGATGCATATCTGATATGTATAATAATATTACGCATCAGCTATTTTACAATGAATAACAAAAATATCAAATAATAATATGTTTTTTTATTTAATAAAATATTGTTTTTGAATTTAAAAACAATAGTTACTTTTTAATTACTATAGTGTTTATGCTAGCTTTAAACAAAGTACATATATTGAGATACACGTACCGCTTGAAATTGAAAACCCATGAAGCAAAGGAACGCTTCAGCTAGATGTTGGGTGCCCAGCTCAGGTCTCTCTCTTCGCAAATGAAGCTCTCCAAGTAGATGTAAGGCCCGACCGAGCTGTCTCCTCAGACCATGCTCCATCGCCATAGCCCCCATCTCTGTGAGCAACTTGGCTGCGGTTTCATGTTCACTCAATCTGATAAAACCATGTGATAACTAATGTACAGCCACATTTCGCCGGTATGTTTAGTTTCCATGTCATAGAAGGTAAATTCCGAGTTGCAACCGAGAATTTCATAGATAATCCCAGCAGTCGCGCTAGGGACCAGAAAAAGACAACAACAAATATTTTTGTTCAGTAGTTGTCAATAGGTATAGTTAATGATTCATGCACGCGAATCTGACCTTAAGCCCAACCAAACCAAAACAGCAACGTGTTGTCGAGAGGCAAAGTAACGCTCAAGGTTAGATTAAATTTAATAAGGTTAGATTTAATAAATTTTATACGATGTTTGGTTACCTAGATATTTATTTTCATTTCAAGAACAGTCTTTGCGGCAAAGCCCTAAGCCTTAAACCTAAGTTTTTTGTATCATTTAATAAAAACTTTATCATACCTAAGAATTTAATATCTAAAGATTAAACTGTTAAACATATTATATGAAATGCACGTATGTCAACATTATTTAATTACTGTTGATTCAATGAAATCTGGTTTGCAAATGCAGCGTGGTATACTTGTTAAAGTGACGATACGGGTATTATAAAAAGTGGAATTTTACTCATAGTGAGCCTATTGTCATTAACTGGGAAAAATCGAAAATCTGAGCACTGCTGGACCCGAACTATGGAACATAATACATACATACGAATCCACACCCATACGAAGATAAGTACGCACATAAGCTATACAAATGCAGAATAAATAGCCGTCTGGGTTCAAAAAATCTGGGTTACAAAGAAAACTTACTTACACAAAATAGATCTAGCTAGATATTATGAGCAGAATTCGCGGTGGCCTGGGTACTTTAATAATGCTAAACAATATAGGTACGAGCAGACAAGTATTAGTAAGTGAAACATAAATCAAGGCTGTTTTACCGTTGCATCACAGCTGCAAGGTGCATTCTAGTTTCGCAAAGCCCTTCTACGTTCTGACTCCTCTCATGTATCTTGAAGGCTCTTTCGAAAGTTTTCTGAGCGTTATTTAAGTTGTTCATCATCAACTGACAAATACCAATTTCAATTATCGCTTCTGCAGTTTTGGCTGTTTCACCGGCTATTGACATGGGAATAAAAATATTCATTACAAAGTCGGAAAAAATATTATGAAACTACCACAACCTTCACATCTCTCGTATATTGCCCTTGATTGTGAGAAGGTTCGAGGACAGGATTATAGGATAGAAACATTATTAATTTTTATTTCATAATAAATAATTAAAGGATTTAACAATATTACTCCATTTTTTATAACGTTAAAAGAAATGAGAACTTTATTACCTTTTTGCAAGCAACTAACCTAAACCGACGGTCATGCATGAAGTGATTAATGAATGTAGATGAAGCGAAACTAGTGTGCCCGGATCGTAGCAAGTGGAAATCCATAGTCTCTGCCTACCCACATGGGAGACAGGCGTAACAATATGTATGTAAATATGTACGGTAAAAATAAATCGTCTGCTTTGAGCGCACTGTATTATCACAATTGTATAATTAATGCTTATATTATTGATTAAGGGACGTTTTGCTTTATTCTCAAGTACAGGGGACATCTTGTTAAAGGCACAACATGTTTTCGTTTGCTTTGTAGCTGCCCTACGGTGAAGTAACTTAAGTATGCTTCGCTTATGATCGCTTGGACCTGTAGCCCATACAAATATATTTTGTCCCTGGTGAGAATCAAACCATATCTCCGCGTCCACTGCGCTAATAGACCCTTAATAAACTAACCGTCTTTAGCTCTCCTCTCAGCAAGGCGTGCCAGTCTCTCTGCTTTAGGAGTGTCCTCCTTTCGTATAGATCTTGCTTTATTGAGCAGCACCCTATGCAGTTGTATAGCAGTGGCCCCAAACACGGTATCTGGAGGTACCACTTCATCATCTTCAGCTTCATACAATGGCCATCCCTGTAATACAGTAAAATTCCGTACACGAACTTCTAAATCGTTTCGATAAAAAATTCGTCTGTTAATTTCAATAAAGACCAGGGACCGTTTTGTTTTTAAATACCTGAATTTTGATTAATTATATAACCCGCCTAAACAGGCAGGGTTGCATTGTAGAAAACTTTTTGTCATTCAGAGAGGAGAAACCAGCCTATAACAGTTCACTTTCCCCAATGCGTGCCATTTCATCCACGTCTACCACAGCCTTAGCACATCCTTAGCATGTTATACATAACGTGATTCCTATATACATGTGTACGTTTAAATAATTGAGTCTTATAGAGAAGATCCTACATGAAACTCTAAATTTTTACTAGTTAGCTGAAAACATTTTACAAAAAGCTTACATAATGTAAGGTATTTCCAGTAATATTTTATGTACCTATGCTTGTACATAATCTAGATTTTTTTATGGAAGGTAGGTACTATAAAAGCAAATAGATACTATAATATAGTAACGTTGTTATGTACCTAATTGGATCTTATTTCCCAGTATTCAAGCCTCGATGGAAAAAATTTCGATAAGTTAAGCAGCAGTCTTATTTCTTTTTCCTTTCATTGAGTTTATTAATAAAGTCTTTATTTAAAATTTTATCTTAATCATTCAAGTTATTGAACTGCACGAAAATTCTAAGGTCACATTTTAAATAGTCTTCTACGATATTCTACAATTTATTTTACTGAATCCGGCAATGCTATTATTGAATCTTAATGTTCAACGTCAAAAACCGTTTTACCAGAATTGGAAGGGTATTTGACCTGCAGTGGAATTAATTGGGCTTATAATAATAATAAATTTATAATACTTAATTTTATAATAATAATAATTTTAATTGCTTCAATTTTAATTAGATTACATGAAGTAATCTAATTAAAATTGAAGCAATTAAAATTCATTGTACGGAGGTTTTAGATAAAATCGAATGCGAGTTAAGCTTATGTTGGAAATGCATAGCTCAGTACGTAGCAATGTGTAGACCATCAAACATCTTATTGCCATCTTACCTTTCCGATAGCAGAATCCCTGACTTCTGTCATTAATGAGAATGGTTCTTCTTCATCGGCTCCTGGAACTAAGGCATACTCCTTATACGGTTTGGAACTATAAATATTCTATTAGCATAATATTTTAAGGCATGCTTCTTTACGGTTAGTCTGAGATGTATTTAATAACAACCTCAGTTTGCCGGTATGTTTTCGGTTCCATGTTATAGAAGCGAGCCTGCTGCTATTAAGAATTTCTTTGATAAACCCTAGAACACTTTGCTCGACCTGGGAATCAAACCTGGGACCTCCAGCGTAGCAGTTGCTTAAGACTTAGCGCTTAGGAACACTAGACTAAAGAGGCAGTTGTATTAGCCTAGTTTCATTAATAATATTTTCTAAAGATTTAACTTACATTTATCCAGTAAGAACCTCCCATAGTGGTATTTACATACAGCTTTCAGCCGACCGCCATCGATCAAGAATCGACTGGATACGGCAATACAAGCTTGATAGAATTTCTCAGCTAACCAAAGAATGCCCTTTTCTCTCTCAGCGTAGTAGATTGCTAGATTCAGTAAGGATACACATTCTTTCTTTGTGTCTCCTGCAGAATATAGTGTTTAGGTTCAACGAAATTTGAAAACTAGTTGATATTGAATAAGCTCAAGACGAAAATAATAACAGTCGCACTATATGGAAGTAACTAGCGGCATTGTCACGTAAGCGCTGTAGCTAATTACATCCTCTAAACGAGAGTGCCAGCCAGAGCGCCACGATAACCTTCTATAGATTATAAAAGAAGAAACTAATTGTAGATTGACTGATATATCAATGCACAGCGCGTAGGAAAAGGCATCCACTGAAACACGATTAAGCGACGCTACTCGTAGAAATTGAGACTCGTTAGTATTTATAGAAATAACAAAGCCTGACTTAAGGTACTTTAAGTTTTATCATACCCTGATCACGGCTTTTCTCAGCCTTTTGCAGAACGAGACAAATGTGTTCCAAGTAATCTTCTCTCTTCCGAAGGTCCACCACAATACCGATATCATCTTGATCAACAAGCTGCATATTATCGTAAATTAGGTCACGTAAATACGCCGACGATTCGGAATAGCCTGCTTCTTTCATTTCAAGGATGAGACATTGGTAAAGAGGAAGTTTACGCCTAAAACAAAAACAATATACAACAAGCAAGACTGCCTCGTTAGTCTATTGGTCCCAATCGTGACTGCTACGCTAGAGGTCTTGGATTCAATCCCCAGGTCGAGCAAAGTGTTATTGGGTTTTTCTATGAAATTCTCAGTAGTAGCTCGGAGTCTGGATTTGTGCCCGATAAATGGCAATAGGCTCGCCCCCTATTACATGGGACCTAAACATACCGGCGAACTGTAGGTGTACATTAAGTACACCTCTGTCTAACCCTTTGGGGAATACAGGCGTGATGGTATGTTATGTTGGCAAACAGAAATGCGATGACAGCAATGTACAAAAAGCCTACATAATGTGGGTTAGCTTATACTGCCAATGTATAGCCATAGAAGTTAGTAGGTACTCAAGAATCGTAGAAGCTGCGGTCTCTAGTTAGCATACCTACTGTTGCGTTTCGTACGGTGAGTGTGAATGTCCGAAGGCCCAATTTCTCCCTCGGTCCCCTTCCTTCTTCTTTTCTGCTTCCCATCCCTTTTCCTTAAATAGACTGGGCAACGCATTTGCAACTCCTTTGGTTTTGCAGATGTCCATTGGCGGTGATGACTACTTACCATCAGCTCACCTATTCGTTTGCCGAGTTATTGATAAAAAAGTAGATATAATGTATAGTACAAAATGTACCTTCGTATTCCATTGGCATCAAGGAGGTCTAAATTGAAAATGGCCCTGCTTCGCAAATTCTCTAAGCTGTTCTTGGTGAGACATGCCATAAGCTTAGGAAGTTGGCGCTTCTTCGGGAATGCATTAGTATTAGAAGCCATTGTTTATTTATGATTTTATACCTCGTTATATAATGATTTTACAAAAATATTCATAAAACTGATGATTGCTTTCAAAGAAAACACGATTCGACATTTGTAATAAACATTTTGTCAAAATTGACAGATACCCTTATTTTTTTAGAACATGTTTTCACCTAAAAAACGTAAGATTTTTAACTGAACGATTGTGCGAAAAAAGGTTGGATATAATTATAAATAAGTACTTAGCTATAAATTCAAAGACACTATCTGTATGTATCTTTATCATCCTGCTGCACTAAATTGGGTACGTTATGTTTCATTATTCTACACAAATTGGGTTGAAAATTGGGTAGGAATCCCATAAATAGGCTGATACAATAAAAAAGGCCTTGTTAGTTTTTATGTGTTCTGTCATCATTTACGATAATTCGACAGTACTGTAGGCATCCCCAAAGCGTACCAAATCATTGTTATATGAGGGTGCCCTAAAAATAAATAATGCAAAAAATGGAATGGTTGGTGCTCTTTGGGAGAGGCCTACGTTCAGCAGTGGGCGGCAATTGGCTGATATAATGATGATGATGAAAAATAAAAAAGCATCAACATTGCTGTCTAGAATATAATTAGCTTCCATGTAATAAGCTTTACATGGAACCTAAACATACTCGTTTTCCGAGGGTTTACATTAGTACACCTTCGTCATTAGTACTTCTTCACCCTTCGGGGACTACAAGCATGATGGTATGTAAATATTTATGTTTTAATCATATTCCCAAAATTATTGTTACTACGACTATTCCCAATAAAATAATTACATAAAAATACGTACCATCACGCCCGTAATCACGGAAGGATTACGCAGAGGTATATTAATTAATGTATAGCCATACGTCACCGTTATCTTAAGGTCTTATGTAATAGGGAGCGAGCCTGTCGCCATACGGGCAAAAATCTGGATCCAGACCTGCTGCTGAGAATTTCTTAAAAAATTTCAATAACAGTGTTCGAACCCAGAACGTCTTGCGTAGCAGTCTCGCTGGGAACCACTAGAATAATGAGGCAGCCCTAAAATAATTATATATACAGTTTATTCAAAATAACGAAGCCTGCCTGAAGTTGTCCGCGAGTGTTTTAGCAGTGGTAATTTTTTATAGAAACAGTTTATGTACAGTTGGTGTCATATGTTTCACATTTTCTGAAGGAAGAAGTCGTGAGGAAGAATTCATACTCGTGCCTCCGATATTTAAGACCAGCGTGGTTGATTATAATCAACCACAGGAGGAACCCTGTGCCCAGTAGGTAGGAGAGTAGGTAGTAGGTAGAAGAGTAAAACGGGTTGATGATGATGGCAGTTTATCAGTTTTGTCTACGTGTTCAGGGCTTTCCGCCAAACTAATTCTGATGATCATCATCAGAATTTGTTGCCTGCCTGGCTGCCGTTCATCTCAAAAAGTCTTTAAGGTGCGAGGGAAACCGTGAGCAACAGTTGGTTACTAGTAAAGCAAAAAATAGTGTCCTCACAATAAACATTGAACGTAGTCTTGGCAGCATTATTGCTGCCGCCGGCGATACACGACCCACCCCTAATGAACCAAATTACAGACGTAAGGCTGCCATCACAGATCTTTGTAGAACATTAGGTACCTACTCATATACAATTTGTACCAACAATTTTCTAAAGCAAAATGATCTTGTTTTTGTAACGCTTACATCTTTGGGCCATAAAAAAACCTTTCATGGTTTTTGCACACAATTTATTATGCTTTGGCAATTATTAAAACAAATATGAAATAGGAAGAAAGGTCTGAGTACATATAACTATTGCCCTATTTATATTGTGCGTGAAGAAAAATATAGATTAGAAAAGAATAAAGTATTCTTTACTGAACACCAAAAATGTTTGCTACGAACAAAAATATAAAAAATCCTGTAAGGGCGTCAAAGTTTCCATACAAGCAACGTAACGACATTTGAGGAATATAAGATTGTGATGAAAGCTAAAAAGAAGCCTTATAAATAATGAATATCATAACGTTATAAGATTCACACTTATTTTTCGGCCCGTTTTTACAGTCAAAACTTAGGTATAAAGCGACTGTATATTCATGTTTTACTGATAAGATGAAAGCTATCACACTAGCATCCCTAATAAACCGATGTCTGTGTACTTGGAGCTAAGGATAATCTTCTTATCTTCTTAACCATTCTATTCTTGAACAGACGGCGTGGGTACCATGTAGGCGGCACACGCCTGCCGTTGTTACAATTTCAGGTGACGTATTTCATTCCGTGATAAGTATAACAACGTTTATCGATAGCAGTCTCCGAAATAAGTTTCTTGAACAAGCCTTTTTCCACGCACAATTGATCACGTTCTCAATGGTCTAAATCGAGGTATTTAGAATAGAATATAATATTTTTTATTGCACACCAAAAACTAATGTCAACTACTGGTTATAAATCATACATTGGTACCATGAGCGGCCTTATCGGTAAAACGATCTCTTAAAGACAACCTTTAGATGGACTCAAGAAAAAGGTAAGACGATAATTAGATAGGTAAGGAGGCTAACGTACATAAAATAAACTAAAAACTTAGATTAAATCATCAAGTTAGAATAATATAATACACAATTTATATACGAGTGCGTTACGTCACGTTATTTATTGGAGTTTAAAAAAAACTTCCTAAATGAATACTTCTATCTCACTCAATTTTGTTCGTGTAAAACCTCTAATTTAGAATCCTTTTTGCTGTAAAAAATATCTCTGGAATGAGTAAATCATGTGTACAAAGCTACAAAGCAATATATTTTCAAGTTAACCTTTTCAGGGGGCGTGCTAGGCTGGCGCCGATACGTCGCGCCCGAGCCCGAGCCGCCGAACTAGTACGATCAATTCTACCCTTGTCGTCCTAATCACCACTGAATAACCATTTACAGTAGACGCGGATTGTTTGTAAATAAAACAATGGCGTTTATCTAATTCAGTTTGACATTAAGTCTAGCTAAAATCTACGTGCTTTTTCATATAATTTAAATATCTATGCCTCAGTAGGTCGTGAAAAACAATAGTAGGGACATCAAGAAGATAGGATTCATTCCGTAATAGGAAATCGTAGTCGTAATCTTATTAGATTACGTTTATCTTCCTGATTTCCCGTCGTGCTTTTTGCTAGTTAGCAATTAGTTATTATTCTGAGGGTAGCAATAAATCGTTCTGTCGAAGTCGCTATATCTCTACCATATTATATCAGCCTGATAAAGAGAGAATAAAATAAATAGAAAACAAATCAGGATAAAAATATATTTTAACGATCCCAATAACCGCTATAACCCTTTACCTAATACGAGTACCTTTGGTCGTAAATGAGAGCTGACTGAACGTGAATTCTCATTCACGACTTCACATCAAACTGTAGTGAACATAATAGTTATGGTCAAAGACGTATTATTATACGTATAAGACGTATTAGTTTATATATCGTTGGTTATGGTTTATCATTATTTATAATTCTGGAAATTCGTAGGTAAGTACGGAAAAACAATTATTAAAATAATACTCATACCATCACGCCTGTTTTCCCCGAAGGGTTAGGCAGAGATGCACCACCGGCGAACTGAGGGTGTACATTAACACCCTCAGTTCGCCGGTATGATAAGTTACCATATCATAGGGGGCGAGCCTATTGCCATTAACTGAGCACAAACCCAAACTCTGAGCTGCTTTTGAGAATTTCATAAAAAAACACTTTCGCTCGACCCAGGAATCGAATCCAAGATCTCAAGCGTCACCACCACCACTAGACTAATGAGGCAGTAAAATAAGAGTCACATAAAAATAAATTATACTATAATTAATTGTTAAAGTTCCCAGGGTAAGTACCTAGGGTAAGATATTTCAATCCGACACTTTTTGTTCTTTAAATATTATCTTATGGTATTCTGGTATTTTTGAAGCACTAATTCGATTAATGCATTTATTTATTTTTGGTCTTCTCATCGAAAAAATGCTGACTAGGTAGTGTGTGAACATTCTCATTACTATATGATTCTGTAGTTTCATGTTCAGTCAGTCGGGAAGGCTTGGGAGTGACTGTCTGAGTCAGAAGCCCTGGTGTTTCTTCTGTAACAGCTACATTTTCAGTTGAGACACCTCCGTCGCTATCCTCAGGATTTTCATCATCTCGTTTCTCTTTGTTCTTCTTTGCATTCCTTATTGCCATCAGCATTTCTGAAACGGAATTATACTTATGATATACTGTGTGATATGATAGTATATTTGTCCACAAAATTCTAGAAGACCGTGATTTATTAATATAATAATATTAATAAATTACTCTAAAGCCGTTAAAATACCTTAATTATGATAATAATTTTATGAATAAAATGTTAACATTAAATACATTAAATTGTTGTGAGTCGTAGAAATAATCTTTCATCTGCTTTTATTTTAATTTTTTTGGTCCTGGCTGTTAACACGTTAAGTGCGAAGCGAGGCCTAAATCACCCCTGATGCAACTTCCCTGTGGTGCGGCAAGCAAAAAAGTGAATTTCTCTGTCGTGCGAATGGCATAGCTTTGGATTGGTCCAGTGTAGGAAAGAGATAAATATATATTTGAGATCACTAATGGTTCCGGACTCAGTGGTGTACCTATCTTGGTACCGGATGTCTTAGGCCTCGTGCCGCACTGAATTAATATAATTTTAATGCAGTGCGGAACGAGGCTAAAACGTCCCATATCCCCCCTGACCTCGTACCGCACTCAACGCGAGCTTCCCGCGACCAGTGTTGTGCATCACGTCGATTGGAGAGCACGTCCTTTTACAGCGCCGAACATGTCTAAACGATGTCGGAAGAATAGGTGCCTCTTAATGGTATAGAATGGAACGCTTCGTGCGCGAGTCCGACTCGCACTTGGCCGGTTTTTTTTTCTTTATGGCGCCTTCAAGCACAATTTAGATTATTTAAAAAAAAATGTATCCTTTGATAGCTTTGTGTTGTTTTGCCAGGTTTTGCCCTTAAAACGATCTAATGAGATATAATTGATCAAAATCGGTCAAGTCGTTGCGTAGTTAAGACAGTTTAAAAACGTCGATATTATTTTTCCCATCACTAATCGCAGCGAAAATTTGCCCTATTTCAGTGCGTTACGAGGTGTATAAGATCCCATATTTTGTTTTGCTAATAATTCCTAAACTAGCCATCAGATCCCGGGGCGACGGTGGATTAGGGTTCATCAATTCACTGTCTATATCAATAAGGACCAAAATTCTCATTTATCTTTGATTTCGCGCCAGAAAATGGATTTTAGTCTGTAAAAGGAGGTGGGGTCTAATAGACCGCGTGTCGCCCTAACGTCTGGTCACGGTACGGGCCGATTATACCTCGTGCCGCAAGAACGGAAAGTATGCAAAAATTGGTGCCGCAGCTAACGTGTTAAAAGCTAATAAGTACTCCCATGTAAGTATGAACAAAACCACAAATTATTAAAACTGATCCAAGCTAAACCAGCGATAAATTTGAGCCGCCCGTAAGTATATCCTTTAAATATGGCGATTCATTTGCATAATTTCATTATAAAATATTACATTTCAAACGAGGAAAATCCATCTGTAAACTGCCGCGTTTTCCCATGATGATTATTTTCATTATTAAATTCTCTCGGTGAAACATTTCACACGTATATATTCTACATGAATGTGAACAACTCTAGCCTGGTGACGAGAAGCTTTAATTTTCTCAAGTCATTTTAGAAACGAGGAAGCTACCAATATCTTTTTACTTCCGACAAGATATGCGTAAGGTTATTGTTATGACTGGAGTAATGAGAGCTTACCTCGGCGGAAATTCGCGGAGAGCGGCATTCTTATTCACCTACTAATCCGTCAAGGAATCAAGGGTGCTGGCAGGTGACGCCCCGCTAAAGTATCAATTTACTAGATCGTTTAGAACAGTTTCCACGAAATGAGATTCCATTTTTCTTTATTTATTATAATATATTTTTTTTACCTCATTCAATGATCCAATTGTTGACAAACTTCACTCTAATAATCACCAAAGACTATATTGAACTTGAGTTTTAATTACTATTGCGTATCAATGCAAAGAGAATTTATAATAACCACTATGCTTAGGCTGGTAAAAAAAATAAAAAAAAATCGTAGCTTGCCGCAAGCCACCTATTTAAAGTGTTTCTCAAAATATGTTGTTCGTGTAAGTTAGGTTCTCGGTTTAAGCTATAATAGTTATTTACATGATCACGAACCCATTTGATATTGAACTATAGAAGCCCACTGTCACTAAAATACCATTAAATAATACTAATAATACATACTCTAATATCATCATATAGCTTTTTTACTCAGTGAGAAATAGAACAATTCTTTATTCCAAGAGGCTGATTTCTAACGAATCATTATCTCATACATAGTAAAACCTGGTACTTTATTTTCTTACGCACAGTATTTGCCGCACGAAGGCCTTCTCGGGCCTAATCTCGGGTCAAAAATCCGGCGATGGGTCAATTCAGTGTCTTCAATCAATGCCCTCTCGATTTTGCCATTTCTCTTACGCGTAGAAACATCTTTACATATTCTATATCCATCATTATAGTGTCTTACTAGCTTTTCTCCGCGGTTCCACTCGCATCATAAAGGAGTTTTTGAGACAGAAGCTAGCCTATTGCCTTCTTCCAAGGTCCAATTTATCTCTATACTAAAATTCACCTAAATTGGTTACTTGGTTTAGCTGTGACAATGTATCAATCAGACAGACTCACAGTATTACTTTCGCATTTATTATCCTATATCAGCCAGGCAATGTTTTTATCGAAAACAACAATTTAATAAAAGTCGTTCATCTCAAAAGCAAATTACCGCCGATGCTTGTTTTCAGCTGAAAGGCCTGATAATTTGTCACCTTCAGTTTTATCCCAATACTAACGCATGTAATTTGTCTTCATTACCATCTTCTAAATCACCCGGCACATCAATCTTCTTGTGTGCTTTTCTCATAAGCTGTGCAGTGTGGGATATATTTGATGTTTTACCTTTAATATGAATCTTTAATAATGCTCGGCACCAAAATTTGTAAGGAATTTATTGTTTTGTATATAGGGGTACAGTCAACACTTGCGAATAATTGATCAACTTCGGGTTATTAGTTTCAAAATTGCCACTGACTGAAGTTGAACCCATTCAGTAAGCTTTACTACAACCCGTCACTAGTAGAGAATATTCATTTTCATTAAGACCCTTAGTGGTTACCTAACGTATTGTTAAGAAACAGGTTACCGCATTAGGTTATCTATATGTGGGTTGGAGCAAGATATTCAAAACGGGATATATCAGCGCGACTACTGAGTGTTAGGTCCCGGGTTTCATTTCCAGGTCAAGAAAAAAGGATTTACATAACATAACATACCATCACGCCTGTAATCCCCGAAGGGTTAGGCAGAGGTGTACTTAATGTACACCCACAGTTCGCCGGTATGTTTAGGTCCCATGTAATAGGGGGCGAGCCTATTGCCATTAAAAAAAAAAGGGTTTAGAAGGGTTTTAAAAGGGTTGTTTTTCTATTTCCACTATTTGTAATAGGTTACTAGCAATAGGCTCGCTTCTACGAAAAGTATAATACACCAGTGCATTGTTAACGTATATCAATAGCTACACCTCTGCCTAACCAAGGATACAGGTGTGATGGTATGTGTGTAACGTTACGTAAGTTAGTCGTCGAAACTAAGTACCTAGATACTGTTCAATTTTGTTGTAAAAACGTGTAAAGCCTGATCGCCCCTGCTGTTTTATATCCCATCAAATCCCATCGTTGACAGATAATAAGAAAACACGCTTCACGTTTCACATACTTCAGATGAATTTCGATCAAACAAGAGTTATGATATCTATTACTTGATACCCTGTCGAATCCATTCTCTAGATGGATGGTACCTAAAATACATTATGATGTGATGGAGATATTTTTTCTCATACCATTTATTTGTGATAATAATAGTACCAACTTCTTATAGATTTTTTAATCTTGTATTAGTATTAAGGCTCTGTCTGGGAAAATTATCGTGAATTTATTTTATAACGTGCTGTGTTTTTTTAATAAGCGTTGGGTTCGTCAGATTCTGACTAAATACCTATAATAATAAAGTGTTCCTCTTCACCATGATTATGCCAGGATAAAAGGAACATACTGTGCCTTATTTTAGGATTAGGTATCAGAAAATCGTTAAATTGTTAGTAAATAATGTAATATTTACATAAATCAATTACATTTCTAGTAGTTAAATAGAATTTGTGTAAAAAAAAATACAAAATAAAGTTTTTAGTTCAACAGCAACATATTGCGGACGGCCGACATGCAGGCGTGCGTGTCGACACCCAGCCATCTAGCCAATCACTAAACCGCAACTGCATTGCGAAACACCAGTGTGATTTAATGTTGTAACTTGTAAAGCTGTTCCTGATGGCTTTGTTCGCATTTCTCGATGAGGCGAACAAAATTGAATCTATACTTATGGACATAATCTAGGTTGGAATACCTACGTACATTTACAGTATGTTGTATGAAGGCTGAGGTTGCACTGTAGGTACACTTGTAAATCTGTAATTTATCTTTCAAAGCTGTACCTAACTGATGGCATTGCATTTCCCGATAAAGGAAACAAAATTGGTAGTATTATCATGGAACGTATTCTATACTTGTACATGAATAGTTCGATATCACGGAAGAGATAAATAAGGCCTTCCGTGTTCGATATAATATTATTATGTTGTAAAAGACCCCAAGGCTGAGGCTACACTACTGATAAGCAAAAAAAGAAAGAATGTGTCTTTTGCAGTATGGCTAACTGTGACAGTTTCCAATACGTTTGATCCCTATGATCACTCACCTCGCACCATATCGGCTTCCTAGTAATATAGCCCTAGTCGTTCTGAAGTCTATTAAACTCTAAAAATAAACTAATAAGTAGAGGAAACGTAAAAAGCACGAGATTTACCTGATTTTTATTATAACCTTTTCCTTTATCGATTGGGCAAATGTTATAACCAGCCATATAGTTTTTATTAGAATTAATGTTTTTTTTTTCTAGTTAAACACGACAATCACGTTATGATTTCCAAAAAGAGAACGAAAAGATATATTTCTATATAATAGATATAAGTTTAGCTCAAGAATACTCAGTACCTAAGTGCTACTTCTTTTAAAAACATGATTTCAAGGCGTACCTATTTCTTCAAAGTCTCTGCACAAAGGGACTGTCTTACTCTGGGGACAAATAAAATCTAAGATACTAAAAATAACAACACAATGGTATATACACGTAAGTTTTCTTCACAATTACTCTCGAGTCGTCTTATTATGGTGCGTCTTTCCGAGTCCTCTATTGTGAAGTTAATGCTGCAGATAAAGCTACATTTACCATAGTCATTGTTAGCTTAATGTTGTTCATTAAGGCTTAAGTAGCTCCAGGGCTAGCGAACTAAAGTTAAGTTAGTAAGCAAAGATACTAATCCTAAGCAACTTGAAATTAACTCGATATGGATTGTGCTCCAAAGAGTAACTCAAGTTAAAGTTAGTATTAAGTGTAAGAATTGATTAGATTCTAAACTTATTGTGGAGAATGCTTTTTAATTTCGTAGGTTCGGGTATTTAAGAAAACTGAGTTTTAAGACATACATTTCTCATATATAAACACTCAGACCCGAATCAACTACTTGCAAGTAATTATGCGTCAAATATTTGTTCGGTGGGAGAATCGAACCCGCGTGTGACATGTGACGCTACAGCCGATCGCTCAGCCACAACGCTAAACATGCCATTAAAGCCGTAGAAAAGAAGAGAGTTAATTTTAAAGTTAATCATAATAATTATATGATCGAAGTCAGATATGATGAAAAAGGGATTGAATGATAAGATGACGACGACGTAAAGAGCCACAGTGGAAAAAAACCGACCTAAACAACTCAACAGGTTGGCTTTTTTTAATCTGGGTATATCTAGACGGGCTCTTGACGTCATAGCATGGACTGGTCTAGACCTCAGACGTCACTTGGACATTCCGAATTATGTTTTATTACAAAAAAAAAGGTTACGTCCAACAGGATCCTTTACTGGTTCGGTGGCAAAAAGATACGTACAAGGTTAAATTACTAAAATATTTGATGCGTAATTATTAATTTATGAACTAAACATTGACCCTTTTTGGCATTAGGTACTTTTCTGTTTTATCACACGAAGACAGACTAGATATACCAAGATTATTTAATAGGTACTGAAACAACGGAGTACCGACGAGAAAGCCATAAATAGAAAAAAAAAACGTTGTAGATATAGTCGAATTTGGCTTGTAACGAAAATATATTTGTTTTCAAGGTCACGTACAGTCGTCATTAAATATATCGGAGCGAACAGACTGTCATAATTATATGCGCATCTAGAGAAATTAAACTTTGTCTCAATGTGATAAAATCCATATCAGAATGACACCTGCCCTTAACAGTATTCATTTTATTTAAAAACATTATTTATATCGGTTTAATTTCCTTAGTTACTTAGATCATTTTGAGTCATTTTATGCTGCATGCATACTTACTTGTTTAATCAAGAAAATACAACACAAGATATCATGACAAAATCTAGAGGTAAACTTACAAATAGATAGATAGATAGATAGAATATTCTTTATTGCACACCAAAAACTATTGTTAAGTACAAGTTATAAAACATAAAATGGCACAATGGGCGGTCTTATCGCTAAAAGCGATCTTCAAATTCAAATACCCGGCATCCAAGACCAAGTTAGCATGCTGTCACAGGAATTCAAATTTACAACAATATTTTAGTATAGGTATGCGAAACCAGAATATAGTTTGTTCAGAATAAGTAACAAAATCGATTCCAATTATTTTTTCAGCATGTTATATTTTTTCCCAAAAATTTTAAGTACCTATAGGTACCAAGTACCTATCCACAATTATACGCGCAGAAAACAGTTCACTGCCGGTCATAGTGGCACTAGGCGGGGGCGCACAGCAGGGCGGAGGGTTAAACAACCCCTACAGTCGGCCGAAGTCGATGCTACAGATTGATGCGACAGACAACCAAATAACATAACAAGCTTATAACTTTGACATTTTTCAAGATACAGTTTTGAAATTTTGTACATAGATTCGTTATTCGTGTTTCGCATATACTAAAAATGACCTTGTATATACAAACATCAGTCCCATGACAAGGGTTTGTTCAAAAGTACCATACGTAGATATAATATTTTGATTCGTTTGATTTGACAAGCAAAAAATTTATCATGATCATAATTATTGCTACATTATCATTTATATGGATTCATTTATTTTAGTTTTATCACGAATTTGGTTTACTGGAACACGATACGAGTCGTTAAATGCGCAGCAGAATGAGGACGGAAGAACAAACTCTTTATTATGTTGTCAGGGATACGATCATAAGTTGTATATTGTGAAACTTGTATGTAAATTACCGGTCTACAGTGGACATTCACATTGAATTTTGTATCAAAATGTATCGTATTTATACTGCCTATATACCTACATCATTATAAGAATCAAATTTTTGATTGCTACTCAAATTTCTATAAACATAGCTGATGTGAACACAGCAGCGATTCTTTAATTGTATCCCCACCGTATCATACCATTATAAGTCGTACACCTCTAACGTCCTTCAGGGAATACCTACAGGAATGATGGTATGTTTTTTTATTTTATTTTAATAACAATTTTTTTAACCTCCTGTATAATCTTACTGTCGGCCATATTATAGGTCCATCTCTACCTTTTCCACATATAAAGACATTTTTTTACTTACCTTCCCTTAGATATAATCTGCTCTTCCACCTTATTTTCTTACTTTCTTTTATATGGCTAACAAAATTCCATACCACACCCTATCGTAGTTATTAGTTACGTAATATGTCCAATCAAATTTAGTGAAGGAAAAATACGACCGCGGGCAGGATTCGGACCTGCGTCTCCTGGTTAAGTACACCAGACGCTATAACCGCTTAACCACCGCTCCCACCCGCCATGTCGAAATTTGCCTTCACAGTTTTAATTTACGTCGTTGAGGTAGAGGTTTGAGGTTTGAGGTTAGTTAGCAGCCTAGCGGTCATAGCGTCTGGTGTACTTAACCAGAAGACGCAGGTTCCAATCCTGCCCGCGGTCGTATATTTCCTTCGCTAAAATAACTTTATCATCTTTGCATGGAAAACTCCTAAAAAATACAAAAAGATATGTCCAATCTAGTTAAAACAGTGAAGCAAACAAACAAAACCGTTCCCAGCCTGATATCCTTTCAGCACGCCAGAAAGAGGTTAGGCTTTTGTTTTCCTATAAGAAAGTCCATCTATTTCTTAAGTCTTTTCTGTAGCATTTTTGTTAAAACGACGCATATACCACATAGCTAAGATAATGATACAAAGCTATCCGTTTATTCTCTTGTTTTGGAGTATCGCAGATGAGGATATAATACCAAATATTCGGTATATAGTTTTGAAAAAAAGTTAATTCAGACATAAGTCTGCTTGACATCTTTGTGTCGCATTATAATTATTATATTAAGATGTTGAATTTAATATCCTCCAAATCTCCGGCTATTATAAAAAGCCACTAACAATAGGTACCCAAGTACCTAAAGTATCTCTCACGGTCGTGGTAAATTTAGGTACTCACGAATCCCATGACTCATAGAACAAAGGTAAACGAAAGGAAAGTGCGTTTTTTTAGTCGGTACACACGGCTACACATCAAGCTATAAAAACCAGTTTAGACTGATCTCCCATAGTAAAGGTTTTCCGCACAATTCAAGGCCAGATTAAACTGGTTTTGTAGAGCTTGATGTGTAGCCGTGAGTACGAGTCCGATATACTTCATCTGCGTCGCCTCCCTATTAGGAGACGATAAATGAGGAATTATTAGGTTGGTACGAATAATGGTAAGTAAAACTGACAGTGAAAGATCCTAATTATTTAGATCTGTAAAACTGTCTATTTAATGTTCCATTAGCGATTATAAATTCAATTTACCACTGTCTAAACGATAAATTGGCTTATCAGTATCATCCAGATTACTCCTATTAGTTGTGAGGACGTGCCTAATTTACTAATGATACCTTAAGAGGAAAATCACTTGACAAAGTGTTATTGGGTTTTCCTATTCAATTCTCAGTAACAGCACAGAGTTTGGAGTTGTAGGTACCCGGTTTTAATAGAAATAGGCTAGCCCGACCCATATGGGCCCTAAAATATACTGACGGACTGTGGGTGTAGGCACTTAAGTCCACCTCTGCCCAACTCTATAGGGAATATAGGCGTGACGTGTACTTACATGCCTTAACAAAATACAGAATTGTTTTCAACAAAATCCTTAGGGGTTAAAACTTTCTATATAAACAGTCCCCGGTCTTAGTTTCAGTTTAACGGCGGTTACTTCCACGTTTCACGTTCAATATTTATGGGCTAACTCTACTCTTTGTACGATTACGAACGTCTTATAACATACGTTCATAAGACAGGATAAGATTTTACTCTTGTAACTGCTGTCTTCCAACATTACACTTCAGACTTCTGCGTTCGTTTCTGGCAGATTTTAGCATGACTTATGAATTTTGGGTCGGTGATAAAAATTTAAATTATAACCTTGAATGGTTTTAGAGCGGGCTCACTTATTTTTATTAACTTAAAGACTTAAAACTTGAGATTTTGTATTGTTTATTTAGTTTACTTGTCAGTAAACTTAACGCACTGCTCCAATGAAACAGTGATGTTTCGGAGTAAACGATAATATCATCAATAAAGGAATTTTTAGAATTTTGTTGTTTTTTTTAAAACTGCTCAACCGATTTCGATAAAATTTAAATGGGACCACCTCTGAAGTAAAAAATTTGAAATAATCAATTCATAATTGACGGAGATATCGCGTAACAAACATACAAAAAAAAAGATTGAAAATAGTATATTTTATTATTTAGTACAATATTCCAAAGAAGAAACCTTGAAATAATATAGCTATTTCAGATGTCATCGTCATCAACCCATTACAGCACGAGAGGGATTAGGCTATAGTCTATTTCAGATGTATTAACATAAAAATACGACCCTCAGAAGCCGAGCTACTATGTGCTGAGAAAAAAACTTTCTATAAGCAAAACACCACTACGCTCAGTTTCAGCGGCTATACCTACAAGGGGGAAGTTTTGCTAAGGCAACAAACTAATAATTCAGCTCATTAGTAGTAGGATACGGTAACAATGCGAGAGAGATGGCCATAACACACAAACTATGCTGGCTTCGTAAGAGTGTTACCCTCAAAAACTTTTGGAGTCCATTTAGACATCTAAATGGAGTCTTAAAGGACTCCACTCTTAAAGGTGTCCTTAAACGTTAAATAAGAACAATCTACCTAATCCAGAAGTTAGATACTGCATGCTCGGCAGGGATCCGAACACAAAAACAAGCTATCTTAAGGTTAGTAAAATATATAGTCAAATAAAAATGTTTTTTATCAAAGACTGGTAACATAAAACTTTTAAAAATCAAATCAATATTATATAATATATCTTTTTAATAGGTACTGTTCTTTATAAACGAGACATAGACACGGTATCAATAGTCATCCACAGGAACACAACAAAAAGATGCCTTTTCCAGCCTACTTAACCTACTATATAAAAATAAGTCGGGTTTTCCTTCCTGACGATATAACTCCAGAACGCACGAACCGATTTCCACGGTTTTGCAAAGGTCAGAAAGGAAGATCTCGGGCTCCGTGAGGTTTATAGCAAAAAAAAAGACCTAAAAAAAAAACACGGGCGAAGCCGTGGGCGGAAAGCTAGTTGAGTATAATAATAGTATTGTAACAATACCGATCAACCGTAATAAGATTACGTGACCAATTCGCTAAGTGAGGCATGCTTATTAGAGTGACCAGAAAGATTAACCTCACACAGGGCCGGACTTGGAGAATTCAACTTAGAAATGCCCTCAGCCTGGCGAGGGCATTTCTAAGTTGAATTGGATAGGCTGGAAACTTAGCAGAAATTTATCTTGCCATTAGTTGCCAAGGAACGCTGGTGGCGGGGTGAGATGTACTTCATCTGGAAGAATATCCTTAAACCGCAAGGAATCGAAAAGTGTAGGGAGGCTTTTGCCCCGCAGTTAAACGAAAATGGCTAAATAATAGGTAACAAGTTGCCAAACTAAATAAAAAATATTTTTTTATCACTCGGGAACTAGGCCTCTAATCCGGTGCCTAGCCTAGGCATGTATCTGGGCCAGGTCTCTCAGTACCAACAAAGATATTCTTTTCGGAAGATCATACATTCTTTTATAAAAAACATTCCTTTTCGCAATCAGATAATATCTATAGGGGATCGAGATTTATAGACGACAAACGACCATTTTAAGTACTGTATAGAATTGGTCTGGTGATCAATGTGACGTAGATATACTTTCCCAAAGAATTTTAATTTATTTCAATTAACGATATTAGGTATGTTGTAGTAATTTCGTTATGTTTATTTGAAAACCTCCCAGATGGTATTTTATTGTTAATTCTATTATACTTTTCAAAATCAAACTTTATCACAATTTATTTTAAGCCTATAATCCTTTAAAGCAGACCCTACTGCATTATAGCGTGTATTACGATAATTAAGGCAGCTTGCCTTTCATAACACTATTTTATTAACATCCTTACAGCAAAAAGCTTTATAAACTTTATAGAGGAACATTTATATAAAATGACAAAATTACAATACCAGTGATATTAACATAATTTACTGCTAATGTCTATTCATTATTCGGTATTTTGGTATAAGTATGTTATATGCTATAAACACATAAGACTCTATTTCAAGTTTAGTGTCATTAACCCGAGAAAATTAATATGTTATCTCGTCTATAAAAGTTTTTAAGAAAATAGGAATGTGAAGTTGTGAATTACTCTGATTTATTTAGTGATTATATTTGTTTTTTTTTATTTTGCCGTAACCGCGAATTAACTTTTGTGATGTCTTAATTTTTTTTATGTTCCAAAAAGCCGTAAGTAAGGTCCAAATATCCATTTGAAAAATTGACTTTTATCATATTTACGCGTATCTTTAATTAAACATTATTGTCTGACAATGCTGACTTCAGAGGCGTTTTTTGATAAACAAGAAATTAAGGGGATTATTCAAATCACGCCTTATAAATCGGAACAGTCATATGTAGGTTGAATGTCCTTCTGAACCTCCTTCCACAACGTATTACAAGAAAATTAAAATCATGACAAAGCGATATTCTACTTCATTTTGTTTCCCTGACACCTCTCGGTGATAAATGACAAATGAATGACATGTCAGTTAACTACTTTGTAGATACGATTGGCACAGTAGAATTGGCACATCTTCGTAGGTTCGATTCCCTTACGTATGGACTACATTAGAAAGTCGTATGGAGTGTGAGTAGAAACTAACTTGTTATAAATCATTATATGGTTCCAGTATTTGGATTTGTGTGAATACATGACACCTACATTAGAAATAACCTTAAAAAAAACTCATAACTACGCTTTACCAAGATAGTTTTGCAAAATGTAAATAAAAAAATCATATAAACCAAATATCTTCAACACATTTTCTAGGCCTCCCTTTATTACGTTGGATGTCAAACTAAAAGCTTTTGAAATATTGTAGCAGATATATGAGTGTGGCACGTAACGAAACAGTAATATTCTGTTCGCAAAGCAAGAGGAAATGAAAATTTTCCTTTGACATACAAAATACGAGACAACTTGACCCGCACGGCATGCAAATTTCTTGGTATGATTTTAGAACTTGTTATCCATAGTTTTGTAAAAAACCTTTTTTGTAGATATGTTATCTAAAGATACAGATAATGACAGGACATATGGCTCAATAAGATTGATCTGTAAGGATAAGGTGAGCTTTCCGCAGTCTGTCTATAGATGGGTGACCATTCTTAGCACATCCAAACCCTTTGCTCCTCGTCCCGCTTGACACATGAAACACCTATGATAGTCAAAGCCTTACGATCTACGGATATCGGTAGAAAAGAATAGAAGCCTAGAAATCTGATTTCATTTTGAATTGCGAGGAGAGGCGGCCGCTTAGTGTAAAATATTGATATTCGGCCGAATCTGATTTGACTAGAAGCCGAAGGTTAATGATGATATGAAGAAAATACATATTTGAATTTAAGTTTAAATGAACACGCAGAAAGTAAATTTCCGAACTGTCAAGATACGAATAATTAAGCGGTTTATTCCGAAGGGTTTCTTATGCCATAATTTACTGAAAACCACTGTAGGCTGTGTACAGACTGACAACTAAGTGTCAACTTACACTGTCAACCTTGGTAATATTTTTTGTGGATGTCTAAAATCTGCCTTTTGAGGTAAGTATTTCATTAAGGGATTTTCGGGAAGTCCAAAGTTATATAATGATATGTTGTTTAAACGTGGTTTATGAAGCTTATTATTATAAAATATAATGTTTGAACGTTACTTTTACAAATATGTAACCGCAGTCAGTATTGTAGCAAGATAGCAATAACGCTTTGTTATTTTTACAATGCTGGTTTAGTACCTATATAACTAAAATGCTGTTTTATCGATAAATATCACCATTAAAACAGCAACACTAGCTCAAGAGCGATATAAGTAGAAATGTCGAAATCACTCTTATTTTATCGTGCCGGATATCCTCTTGGATAGTCAGTCACCGAAATAGGCGTTTTCTATACAGACTGAAAACTGCTCTTGCTTTCCCTTGTCCAACAGTCAGGAACAAAATATATCATTCGAAATTTATATTCGCTATGACCCTGAAACACTGTGCTCCTAATAACCGGACCCCTTGTACGACGCATTGCTTCCGTTATCAGTAAATCTATGAAAAGAACATTAACATTTTGCGTCTTTGAATGAAGAATGTTGCGTTGGCGTCATTGTACTTTACTTTTTAGATTCGTCGGCACTTAAGATAAACAATAATTGGATTATATAATAAAGTATTAAAGACATTCCACCTGTTATTTTATTTAATGCCTTTTGAATAAATAAAAAGCTCACATTGCGCCTACATCAAATAATAATGAAACGCGGTCTTGATGTGTGTTGCTCGCGAATTTTTGTTTCATACGCCTTTTGAAGTGGTTTCTTTCTACTGAAATAAGTTAAATTTATTTCCACCTGCGTAATGTTTTCATATTACCTACCAATATTATTTGCGAGGAAGTATACAAATTAACATTTGCAGGAACGTTGTTTATTATCCTGACTTTAGCCAGAATGTCACTGGAATATATATATTAAAAAGAAAATTATGTATAATATAATAATTCAGAGATAATGTTCATTTTAAAATATTTTCTTTCCTCCCTCTAGAAAACTAATTTATACTTAATATCACGCTTGCTCGCTTTCCGAAGGATAAGACAGAGGTGTACTAATGAACACCCAGCGTTCGCCGATATGTTTAGGTCCCATGCAATAGGGGGTGAGCCTAATGCCTCAAAGCTGCTTGAATTAAGAATTGAATAAAAAAAAATCCAATAACACTTTGCTCGACCTGGGAATAGAACCCAGGACCTCTAGGGTCTAGCCTCTTGCGCTTAGGACTAGTAGACTAATGAGGCGGCAGTCATTTATAATGTATAAAAAACTACGCAAAACAGTTACTACAGGAAACAAGGTCCTTTACCTCGGCCTCGTATGAATCTTAAAAATTGGTAGCAACTGGGTCTGATAACGGGTATGGGAAGTCCATGAGGATTTCCAGACGTGATAAAAGAAAGCATAAAACTTTGAATATGCTAGTTTCCATGATAAAAGACAGAGATAAGTTTCCTTACGGAAGGCGATCTAGTAAATGCTAGTGTGTGGTCTCCATGACCTGGTTATATAATCACGTCGATAGACCTTGAATATTATAAATATCCTACTAGCTATTACTCGTCAAATCAATCGCATCCTAAAATGACTAACTACTAATTTATTTTTTAAAGCTAAAAGCTGTTATACCTATTCCTCCAAGGATCATTATAGTACTCCTCCAAGGGTTAAGGTAACCGCCTTCCATTTTTTAATATATAGAGCTTCCTTTCTTAACTCTAACCGTGATATCGAAAAAGATAATATAATTGTATTTAAACAGCTTTTCGTTTAAGTTTAATAAAAACATATATCAATAACAAAAATAAAAATAAACCTCAGTAGGTACTACGTCACGCTACCAAAAAATTAACTTACACCAACACGTTCGCGTGTTTATGAAATAATCGATTCAACTAGTTAATCAATTTACCGTTAAATAAGCCTTATTTGTTTGTTAGATCATTTCGTGAGATTAAAGCTTTAGCTGGAACAAATAGGGTAAATGGCGACCTTGACTCAATAATCGGAATAACTTGGCAAAGAGCTGATATTTGTATAAAATATGGATGAAACAAACTGGAACAGACAGCCTCCAACCTCATAAATTACCTACTTTATATGTAGGCAGTATATGAAGACTAATTACAATGTTTTGATAAGAGACAAACAAATATAACCTACCTTATTAGTTTCTTAAATAAATACCCCTAATTGTATGAATGAAATAAAGTAACTTTACCTTAGACTAAGATGAATGTTCCTTTATTAATTTTAGTTATTTATACCGACGGCCTCGGGCTGGGAATATAGCGTCGTTTATTTTCAGAGTCTGACATTAATAATATTAATAATTAGGTTTTATTAGCTACCATATAGGTAGGTAGGTAGTAGGTAATAATACCTCTATAGAAGGCCATAACACAACGGTTAAAGTTTACGCATGATTACAGTAGTCGTTATTTAAGCCCAAAGAGCATGATGTACCCTACGAATATCGGTGTTGCCCAGGAATTCGGTGGAAACCACCTCCGAATGGTCGAGCCTGGTATTGTTAGTGCCCATGGAAAGGCGTTGTAGGTGACAAATAATACAGGTGTTGATGGGTCAATCGACTTTATAATACTAACCTACTTATACTAAACTTAGTACTAAATACCTAAATACATAAATGGTAAGGTGAGCTACTACACTACCATCAGACCTCCAGGGTTGTGGAGGTCTGATGGCAGTCGCTTCCTGTAAAATACTGGTATTTAGCCGCACCTGGTAAATCTGAAATCCGACCCGAACATGAAAAAAAAGATTACTAACAAAATCTTCCTACAACTATAATGACAAACTACAGTAATAACTGGTATAATTTGCATAAAAGTAAAACTATTTGTTTCATTGTATTCGCACAGTAATCGTAAAATACGAAAAATAAATTTTACGACTACTATAACATTTTCTCCGACGAAGGACAAATTAGAAATGTACTGGGGCAAATATTTAGACTAGGTGATATGACTTGTAACATATTCTGAATTTAAAAAAACTTATTTTTATTTACTGCCTCGGTGGTCTAGTGGTCCCAATCGCGACTGCTACGCTAGAGGTCTTGGGTTCGATCCCCAGGTCGAGCAAAGTGTTATTGGGTTTTTTTTTCTATGAAATTCTCAGTAGCAGCTCGGAGTCTGGATTTGTGCCCGGTGAATGGCAATAGGCTCGCCCCCTATTACATGGGACCTAAACATACCGGCGAACTGTGGGTGTACATTAAGTAAACCTCTGCCTAACCCTTCGGGGAATACAGGCGTGATAGTATGTTATGTTATGTTCTTTTTATTTAATATCATCATCATATCAGCCTATTGCCGTCCACTGCTGAATGTATGCGTCCCCCAAAGAGCGCCATTATTTAAGGGATATTACAATTTAATCTTAGACGATCATAATTGTGTTTGGTAATCCATACTATCCATACTTATACATAAATGCCATAGACATAAATAAATATATTAATGCGAAGGAATGTATACTTGATTGATTTGTCTTTGTTACGTTTTTACGACAAAACCGCTGAACAGTTTTTAATAAAATTTGCAAGGAGATCGATTGTATCCAATGGGAGGATGTAGGAGACTATCATTTGTCTAAAAATATTTAGATATAGTCAATATCAATAGTCAATAGTCCTTTTGGGTACGACGCGAGAAATACCACGTACTACTAACGTATACGCACTACTAACGTATAATTATATAGGTACTTATCTGATTTATAGAATCTAAATTAGCTACCTATTAATCTTCTTCAAGCAATTAATTACAAGCACTTAATTAATTGTTATCGGGTGCTAACGTTAAAAGAATAATGATTTATATTATTATTATGTATGTAGCGCTCGATTACAATTTTTTTAATTATTTTTTTTAGCTATGATAGTGATACTCAAACTGACTCTATAGTCAAGTGGTCCTAAGCAAAGCTGCTACGCTACAGGTCTTGGGTTCGATTCCCAGGTCGAGCAAAGTATTATTGGTTTTTCCAATGAAATTCTCAGTACCAGTGCGTATGTGCCCGGTGATGGCAATAGGCTCGCCCCCTATTACATGAGAACATAATGGCGAATTGTGGGTGTTCATGAAGTACACCTCTACTTTATACCTCATGCCCACAGAAAAGTCTAAAAAAAGTACATTCTGTACACACAGCCACACAAATATAGGCTGGCCTGGCATAACACGGAAAATCAGTACTATATGAATTCAGACTATACCAGATTTGCACGTTGTAAGTATAACGTATCAACTAGAAGTTATTTTATTAAACTTGGATGTACATATGTAATGAGATAGTCAACAAGGCACCCCGTGTTGTGGTCATAATAGTGTAACTTTAAACAAGGTCCCTAAGCACAAAGTTTTCACAATCTTAGTATGATAGTTGTCAGCTTTTCAACTTCGTAATTAAATTACAAACTCAAGCTTTCACAACGGCTGCTATAATGTAAGATTACACTTAGGAACACACGGCTACACATCAAGCTATAAAAAACTAGGTTAGACTGACCTCCCATTTTAAAGTTTTTCTGAACAATTCAAGGCCAGCCTATACTGGTTTTGTATTTGTAAATTACAATGAAGACAAAGACGAAGAATAAAGGGATGAATTGAGTTTTATAATCAAGGTTTGAATGAAGGGTAGCTTAGATACGGTAATGCTCCCAGGCTTCAAATAATAAAAACTAATTCTCTTCTCTCGGCGGCTCGGAATTAAATATTTTAGCAAAGTCTGCCAATCAGCATCGAGCATTGAGCTACGATGTGACTAGTCTTTTGCCTAAGCTTATACTAAATTAAAGCAGAGTCCATTTCGGAAGATGGATCAGCCTTAATATAATTTTATTATTCGTATAAAATCTACTTTGTAACACTAAAAATCCGGCCACATCTAAAAAAAGTTAACTGTCTGAGTCTTGCTTACGTCTCTTATCTTAGACTCTAAGATAACTAGAGGAGGCCTATTTCGAAGTACAACTTGACAAACTGATGGGTTACTGAAAAATAAATACTAGATACTTCTTATTAAAAACATAACATACCATAAAGCCTGTGTTTCCCGAAGGGTTAGGTAGAGGTAGGCACCCACAGTTCGCTGGTACCTTATGTTTAGGTCCCATATAATAGAGGACGAACCTGAGATTCATAGAAAAACCCAATAACATTTTGCTCGACCTGGGAATCAAACCCAGGACCTCTAGCTTAGCAGTCGTGCTGAGGACCACTAGTAGTTGAGTACATCTTTCAGGATACCACTTTAAGTTAAGTTACTCATGGTCTGTGAATAAAGGTTTCATCTGTCTATCTAAGATACCTAAATAACAAAAAAATACGATAATAAGAAGTTTGTAAATAAGTAAGAAATAAAAAATCATTGAGATTTCTGGCGTATTGATAGCAATAGAATAGATCATTCCACAACTAGAGCAACAAGGGCCTTCAAAACAGCGATTGAAAGGTCACGGGGTAAAATCCTGACCTATTTAATAATAAAGTCATGAGGGAGCAGAACCATTAAACTAAGTGGACCGGGAACAACGAAAACTAAAGCGCAGCTGCAAAATATGGGTGCAACTCGGATGTATTAACTCACTGTCTTTGAAATAACATAATATACTTAATAAACTTGTAACTGGCCATAGGAGGTATTTCAAGAAATAAATATAATTTTTGCGTCTGTATAAGAAATAAATAGAAGCCCAATTTTTGTTTGTCTATCTGTGTTATTAGTTTGACGTATCTGTGTGTGTCTGTGGCATCGTAGCTCCTGAACGGATGAACCGATTTTGATTAAGTTTTTTTGTTTGAAAGGTGAAATAGTGTTGTTCTTAGCTATGTTTGATGAAAATCTGTCGACATATAGATAATGCAACTGTCTGGGATTTTTTAATTTATTATACACTCATCACGCAAAAACTACTGCAGCAAATTGGATACAGTTTACACAGTTGTATTGCTGGAGGCCGAACTTAAAATCTGGTGCACGTTTCATCTTGATACGCTGCCTAGAAGTCAAGTTATAGTAAGTTAATATTTTGAGATGAGAGTAAAACCACGGATAGTAGCTAGTTTTCAATAAACCGCACTCCAACTCTCATGAAATCAACCAACACAACATCCCAATCGATACACTGATGATATTACAGCTATTATTTGTATAAGCGTATGTTTACAAGAGCATCTCGCAGATAGCCGAGTTTACGCAACCATATGATATTGAGCAGGGATTCGTCGGGATTCGATACAGGGAACATTTGTGTGACGTCAGTTTATTTTATTTCATATGTTAACTTTGTTTATGACGCAATTTGTCCAGCCGGTACTTCTCTACGGATGCTTATTGTTGAATAGTTTATGTAAAAATACAAACCTGAACTTTTCGGAAAATTGTTGTATGGAAAATTATAGTAATCGCATTTTTCGTTGATAAATATACATTTATAGCGCAGCAGTGAGGTATGTGACTGAATAATAGCTATAAACGAAGGTCGATCGATCTTCAAAACGATGGTACGCTTGGCACGTGCATTTTATAGATGGAGACTCCATGATGGCGCGAGTTTGTTTCCTTAAATCAGTTTCTAGATATATCTATGGCGCTTTATGACGATCAGTAACGCGTCGGAAGTATGACAACCGATCATCATCACCGGGGCGGTCGGTGACAATCATCAATATTTATCATGATTTCAATATAAGTACCAATTATCCAGCAAAACTAATGGGTCGTGCTCCACAGTCATCTTAACTAACCGCATCTGGCATCATATTATTCTGGAACTCGCCCTCGCAAAACTAGGAAATAACAAGGCACATGTGGCAAATGACGTTACAAGAACAAACCTCATCTGAATGATCTCATATGACCTCTGACATACAGCACAGCAGTTCAGTCTAGAAGGAGTTTACATACTATTATTTTTTGTTTATGCCTACCTACCATGTTTCTATTTGTTTTATGGCAACAATGTATTATATGGGGATTAAACGCGACCACGTTTCATGAAGCCGTTTACAAGATCAAACAATTAAAATGACATTCACGTCCGCTCCAAGCTCCAACGTTATAATATATTAAATCTTTCTGTTAGCCACATGTGTTACAATCTCAACAAACACGGTTTAGCGATAAATTTTTAATTAACTTCGCCAACTGTATCTAATTCTCGTTTTAACGACAAGTTTACATAAAATAGAATCGCGCAATGTTGAATGTAGGAAATTAAAATTACTTCTGGTATCGAAAATGTTTCGCTATAAACGAAACATGACCGGTATATAAACGTTGTTTTTTTTTTAAATAATATAATAATCAAGTCGATTTATAACTTATGACCCGTGCCTACTTCGTTGAGGGATATAGCCTATGACACTTACAAATAACTTGGCTTTCACTAGTAAAACAATTTTCAAAATCGATTCAGTAGATCCAGAGATTACCCCCTTAAACCTCACAAAGTCACAAACTTAATATTAGAATAGACAAACACATTCAGCGAAAAGATTTCCGATTGAAAGAGACATTTCACGAAGTTTAAAAAAATTATAAAGGTACCTCGACATACAAAAGCTTTTACCATTAATGACAAAAGTCTCCCTGAAACCGAGAGAGCTTACTACCTTACCTAGTGTAAAAGTTATGAATAAAACAAAAATAACGTTCGGTTCTCTATATGTATCCGGACGTGTGGTTTAATTAGGAATCCCGCTTCGTGTATACAGTGCGACAATTACGGCAATTTAGTCGCACCCTTGTTAATTACAGGGACGCACCTCTATCATCACACACGTTAATCGACGTGGGTACCATTTCTGGTCGAACACAGACGAAAACTTGAGATATAGGGCGGAATTTGTATTTTTTACATACATAGTTAATCCTATTTTATGTTCTGTTATTTATTTCTATTACATTCAAACTGGAGAAGGGTCGTTAGAGAAAGTAACGGAAGATGCTAGAAAAGAAGATAAAAGCCTATGCCATTACAGGGGCATACTGATCTCAAAAACATCATATGAACACAAAAAAATCAGTCACAAACGATTGTTCAGAATAAATTACCTAAATTATTTACTTGAAATTCAAGTGTAAACGTTTTAATACGTATAATTGCAGTGGTACAAATGATACTATACAACGTAATTTTGTTTTTATGAATACATTAAAACAATGCTGAAATAATTGAGAAAGAAATATAAATATGTAAAAAAAATAACATATTATCATTACTGTAATAATTTATAAACTGGCACTGCGCATGAGTACGACACAAATATAAGTATTTTGTGCCAAATTATTATAGCCGACAAGCTACGCTACGCTGAACACAAGACGCTTCCAGACAATGCGCGTAGTTCCGCAATAAAATAAATAATATCATGATTTAGAAACGCATTATAGCCATAATTTATGGTCAGCATAGTATCTTTGCAAATCACATTAAACGACAGTTTCATTAAGGCTAAAAGTATTTTTTAAACTGTTTAACGGCTTCTCAGACATCTGTTGATAGTGACCAATAAATCACAGGTTTTACGGCTATTTACAATGGTCATTTGCCTAGCTTTATTTTACTACTGTCCGTCTGAAGAGTCGGCGTGCCTACTTTGGGATGCCTCGCTATTTGGCGCAGCGCTAGCATCTACCGCATTCATGACCCACATAAGAATACCGAATACCTTGCTCCGCAACATCAAGAATATATTTCGAAACGTATGAAGTATTTAATATGTACATATCATTGCAAAAGTAAATAGAGCAACAAAGTTTCGTTGTCCTGAGATTACAACGAACATGCTCGCTTCATATTGCACGGGGCCTCAACATATGGGTGCTAACTATGGGTGTATATTAGTACACCTCTGCTGAATCTGGTACACGACTCTCCTAGTAAACCTGACGTTAACACTGAACGAATATTTTATGCGCTGGAGTAAGAAATTCAATTAAATCTGGTGTATGACGATAAAATTCATGAAAATGAAAATTCTAATGTTGAGTCAACAAACATGTATTTCACTAGGTAAGTGTTATGTCACATTATTAACAAACCATCTATTTTTCTACTAGCACATAACTACATAAAAGTAAGGACTGCTTTTGCTGTTTTTCGAAGAGTGAACATCATAATAAAAAACTTCATTCAGGATGATACATTGTTTTTAAAAGCGCGAAGTAAGACCAGGAATTACTTAATATCTGAAATGGTTAAGTTATAATGTCATGACTGTATTATGACTGATATTCATTATTTCTATGGACTGACATAAAAAGTGCAACAGTTAATTCAAGTATCAAAAAATTTTTTGCGATATTTCTTCTTTATCTTCTTTTTTCGTTAATACAATAAACAATATTGCTGTTCGTCTTGGAAAAACTAGAAAATTGATAGACCGATTTTGATATTTTTTTATTAAGTTTCTTTTAGTAGGTCGGTAGGGTAATTTTGATTCACAATTGGACTCGCACATCGAGCAGGACAGGATAATGTCTATCAGATCCACTAATTTCGAGTAATGTCGTCTTGTAAAAATTAATAAGTGTAGGTACGCTTTCAAATTCAACTTATTCCCAATAAATGCGTTACATGAATGGATAAATTAGCAACGCGTTGCAGTTTAATGTTGTAAGGCGCCTTGTCAGTCGGTATCTAATACCAATAGTTGCGGTCCGGTTGAAAATAAGCCGGTCACAGGCGAAATTGTCATAATCACCAAAATGAGATTGGTGACAGCAGACTACAACCTAGCTACCCTATGCATGCACCAGCCTCGATTGTTGGCATTATAGAAACATCTCCTGTGACTGTTCCTCATAAAATCCATATTTAACCGAACCATAGCTATAATCTGGGGGTCTTTAAATCACGAGTGAATCGGTTCCTCCTAGGCAAGCGTGCTCCATCGTAGATCGCAGTATCGCTTAACATCAGGCGAACTGGCGGTCAAGCGTACGCCTATCATGAATAAAAAAAAAAACCACAACAAATTCAAGACGCCTTACTACACTAAACCGCAACGCGCTACAAGTTTATCCGTTGCTTTATTCTGACTCCTAATGATGTGAACAACAACATAATAATTTACTTACACTCGTAAAAGCTTTTAAATTCATAGCAAAGAATCCATTGGCCGTTAGTTTACATGGCTTTCGGGCTCTGAAAAGAAGAATAAAATCAATTTTCTTTTCTGAAAATTTACCCAAGCGTACAAAACAAATAAATTGTGTGGACGAATAAATCCAACCTTATCATAACAATAATGAAGAGTTTCCTGTGTTTAGCTTCTATATTATACCATTGACTGTGGTATATGGCGTCGCCAATATACATACTCTGAAAAAATTTAACGCAATCAATAAATTGCCTCATTAGTTTAGTAAACTTTGGTGGCGGCGATCGGGTTTTTCTATAAAATTCCTAGTTCGGAGTTTGCTGGCCCCCTATTAAATGGGACCTAAACATACTACGAACTGTAGGTGAACAGCAGATATGCCTTTACATAATCCTTAAGAAAATACAAGCGTAATGATATAATTATCAATAAATCCTGAGTTATTCCTGTATTTAATTCTAGATAAACTTTATAAAAAATAAATACCGACTATATATTAATTGGCTTTTGATACACCGTGTAACTTACAGATCTCTCTATACTGTCGCCGTAGTAGCAATACAAAAATATTTGCATCAAACCAAAAAAGAAGAACGCCGTAAAAGACACTATTAAAACAATGTTTGTTACCGCCTGAAACAAAAGATAAAACAACATAATGTGTGTCATGCTTATACATGGATATTAATTTAGGTCATAATTAAAAAGCATAATTACCAAAGCATTAAATCCAGTAGCGCATATGATAATGGAACTAGTCAAGGCATTAACCAATATCGATATTGAAAATGTACTCTCCAACAAATCGACGCATCTGAAATAAACAAATATATAATAATATAAAACATAAAAATATAATTAATAAATAATTAAAACGTTTTCACGTTTAACTAGATGAAGTATCAGATATTAATAGTTCTCAATATATAATTGAAGAGTGTACAAGAATGGGACCTCTGAGAAAACAAATACTTACCTCATCAACTCAATATGTCGAATAGCTAATCTCTTAAATTTCGTTATATCAAATCTATGCGAATTTTCACTGACAATTCTCTCCATATCATATTGCAGTAATAAGAACTGAATATGAACAAAGGTGCACAAGGTGAAGAATAAGCAGTCAGGAGCATATGCCATCATTGTGGCTTCAGTTGCTGTAACAAAAACCGAAGTATTTCTACTAAGTAATATTCTCGTTAAAAAAATGGGAAACGTTATAGGTGATAAAAATGGAAAAAGACTACGAGGGATAGAAACAGTTATTGAACTATTTCTTTCGAAAATCTTAATTCATATCATAATAATATTTTACTTTAAGGATCAACACAGGCTTTTTCAAGAGACTAGACGAGACTAGACTATGTATTAATAACAAGCATGTATCTAGCACACTAACATGTAATGTAACATATATATAGTTAAAATATTTGTAAAACCGAACATGTTCTAGACAATACTTACTAAAATAGAAAATAAGATACAATAAAACCAAAGTGGTTCGTAGTATAACGTCAGAAAATATAGGTCGGTATTGCTATTCTCTTGGGAAACATAACACCAATGTGAAATAAGGAACGTTTTTTTTAAACATTCCGTATTTAAAAATAGCTGATTACGTAGCGATTTAATATTTTTTTAATGGAACAATGGGAGATAAAACTATGCCTACGTACCTGTCCACATCTGATGCAAATAAATCCAAGGATAAATGCGGTGATCGAATTCATTGAAGGGATACTTCGCGATGAATGGCATTTCAAGTTTCAGCTCCCCAGTTTGGTAATATCGGGGCAGAACGATAAACATAGGTCCTGATGCAAACATGAATAATCCCAGAATAATCACGTACAATATTTTCCTTGTATTATTTATAAGCGACAAGACATTTACTTCAACCAATTTCTTTTTGAATTCATTCTCCTTTTCTTCAATTTGTGTCCGCTTCGATTCCAATTTTTTTATTGCATCGATGAACTTATTAATATCGTGAGCATAATATAATACAGAAAATGATTTCAAATTACTTATAAAACAGAGAGTAATGCAAGGCAGAAAATATGTGATTTCCAAGAAGCTTTTTCCAGATATAACGGCGTCAACCAACCATACCAATTCTGCAATAACTTCTAAGTTGAATGTAATTAAGTGTATTGCAAAAACTCTACGGTTTAATATGCGTTGAAATATCGTCTTTTTGTCATCTTTACTATCAAGACACAACCCAAGGAATTTCAAGTAAAAATTAACTCTTTTTAAGCATGTTTCGAAATGTTCAAGCATTCTTGTATCTACACTGTAATATCAATATCTGGTGTTGTTCTTGTTTCCTCCTAACACCCTCACGGTCTGAAATAGTACATATTATTTCTAAGGAATCTGGTATAAACGGATTCTGTTCACTACATCACCGTAATTCGATACTATGACAAGTGTATTTTTTAATGGTATGTTCAAGGAAGTATCGTTGCGATTACGATCACAGATATAGTGGTCAGACTCCATCAAACTTCAGACAATCTAAATGTACAACTCAATCCTGTACAAATGAATTTACTTGATACTGGAAATGCAGGTATTAATTAGCTATACGGAGTGTTTTAAATATATAACGTAAATAAAAGCATATCAAAATATCAGAAAGCGTAAACTTTTTAACACACTTATTCGAGGAAAACTTTAAAACAGCAGTGCTGAATAAGAAATTACTGTAAACATTGCCACAAGCAACATTTGAAAAACCACATTTGTTCATATTTTGTTTAAAAAAATACAAATTTAGCATTAGTAATGTTTTAAAAATAAACAAAGACATGAACGAAAACTACCTACTTGAAAGATAACATTTAAAGGTAGGTATTTCCATAAAAACACAAAAAATGCTACTGTAAATGAAAAACAATAAGAGCTGCAGATCGGGCTCTGTGGCATTCACTTAAAGAGACCTACGTCAAGCAGTGGACGAATACGGGCTGATGGTGATAATAATGATGAAATCAATAATGCGTAAAATGTTTAAATCCTGCTGTAGGTATACTGAAGAATGAAAAATTAAATGTGTGGTGTGGACATGCATTTAGGCGTGTTAATGATAGCTTGATGTATAATAACACATTTGCAAAGAAAGAACAACATTCAACTATAATTTTGAACCAACAAAATTGCTGGTCTTTTTTTTCTTTTATCTTTTTTTTTATCGCATATAGGCTTGCGCTTGACCACAACTTGCCTGATCTTAAGCAATGAAGTGATCTACGATGGAGCACGCTTGCCTAGAAGATACCTATTCACTCTCGTCTTCACCTCGTCTCGTCTCATAAGGATTCTATCAAGCATCAAAATTATATAAAATATAAGTAATAAAGCAAAAAGTACTTAACTAAACTAAAAAAACCTCACTGCAAAATAAAGGTATTAAAAAAAGCAACAGCAGTGAAAATCTGGATTTGGCAATGTTCCACACGACAGGTTGACTCAAAAAGTAAGAATTTAAACAAATATTCGTAAAAGCTGGAAATAGCCATTTTTGCTTTCAACTGTTCATCATTCTTACTGTTCTTGTCCTCGATAGTAAAGAGTACGTTGAACAAAGCAAAATTAACGAAACAACAATGCATTCTAAACATCATCAATCTTAAGCGATTGGTATTTACCTAACATTTTTAAAATGAACTCTCAGATCAAAAAAAAGGTAAGATGGAACTTTGCGAACAAAGAAGTGAGGCCGGCTAAAACAAGCTCGACTGACAAGATAAGGCGTAGTTTCGGTATACGTGTGTGCGTGTAATTGTGCTTGTATACGGCAAGACGTAGTTTTAGCCGGCCTCACTTCTTTGTTCGCAAAGATCCATCTTAACTTTTTATTTGATCTGAGAATGGACTACTATGCGTTGCCTTTGGTGGTGGTACATATCTACCAGTATATTTCATAACATAGGCGTTTTAGGATCATGGCTTCGTTCATGATACCTAAATTCAATTTTCTATAGAGGTATTTAAATATGTACCACCGGAAGATATCAAAATTTTATGATTTCCACACAAAACTATCAATACTAAAACTATTAATATTCCTTGTATCCTCTATAAATATTGTTTAGATTATATTATTAGATGTTCTAAAATCCCTTTTGAAATAATGAAAGAAGTTAATCGTCAGTAATCAATTACTTTTATCCCTTAAGCAATATCATTTCAACACTTCAATTGCGAACGGTTGCCAATAACAAAGCCGTAAGAACGATTTATATGAGGCCGCGGTTTTGCTATAAATCCACCATTATGGCAGCCCGTATGAACCACTGATCACACGATCGAAATGCCATCACCACAAAAGAAGTGTAAACTTTGTTCGAAACGTATTTTCCAAATCCGCTCATCATTTACAGGGAGAGAGAACAGTTGTTTATATCCATGCTTTCCAGTATATGCAGGGTCATTGACATTTATATAATTCTAAATAGATATTATCTTAATCGAAACTATATGTAATGAAGAAAAGTTAACAGCCACGACAGTGATCAAAATTTAATACCTGAGGTATAAGAAAAGGCCTGAAGGCGTAAACAATTTGTCACCATTTAGGTGTTAATAATTAATAGATGTAGTTTCTGTCAGTTATTGCTATAATCACTTATTATTTCAAGGATGTATTTTATTCTCTCTAAATCTATCAGCATACCCTATATGTATGTATTATTGGGGCAAACGGATTACAAAATTCAAACATGGACTTACCGGTTCCAACTCAATAGCCTTAATAAACTGCTTTAATACCCTTTACGTAATGACCCTCATCTAATAATGACATACACAAAACATGTAATTATGAGAATTGATACAAGGTGTTCCAAATTGTTTTCCACAAAATAAAAATAAAATCTATCCATCTATTCTTCGATTAAGTCGAGAAAACACACAAGAATATCTAAGTTAATATTTTTTTAAATCCAATCCTTGGCAACCTACAATATTGCATAGGTACTGCAAAGTATGCAATGAACAGAAATTCTGAATCTATTATAAACAGAATGCCTTAGAGACTTTGTCACTACAAGATATCTAAGAACACCTGTATATACATACCTACATTGAAATATTGAAATCACAATTGAGTTATTGAAAAACGAATTAAGGCATAATTAAAGAATGAGGTAATTATGTAATTACTCATCATAAGTATAGTACTGGGAATTCGTTAATTTTCGTTTTAAGCCCCTATGCAAAATAAGGGGTAGGAAACTAGTAATTTCCAACCGATCTCCGAGTTCAATGTTTCTAATAGATTCTGTATTATTTTTTTATTCAATTAACTGACAGTGACAGACGCTCAAGCAGCCCACCTAATGGTAAATGGGAACCTCTATAGACTGAAGGTACGGAAACGAGAATAGGAGAAGAAAGGGGACTGATAGAGGTATTGGACCTCAGGCATTCCACACTCACTGTGGGAGTGGTGGAACTTTCACGGTCGAGCACACCTGTTAAACTTCATGCTAGAATGTAGGCATGCCAGCGAGACTAGTGTCTCGATACTACCTATAGAAAATCTGTCTTATGAAAATTGATTCAAACTCACATATGTAATGAAAATCTATCATCCTAGTCTACTCAATTGTTATCCCCTTTTATCAATCATTCATAAGCATCTATTATTTCATGCTGAAGTAGGTATGAGAATGATTATTTTTCCTTCTTCAACCTTTTTATAGCTCATCACGAAAGTCGTTAATCACATTGTTATTGCTATCCAAATAGTGTTGAATGCTTGTTTTCAGCTGAAACACTTTGATGTTACACCTGCGCCTGTGAAAATTTACATAACACAACACGAGCTGACGCGTGGCGATCACTCCCCAAGCGTAGATGATACCAATACATCACAAGTGTCATGAAATAACATAAATTGACACATTTACCGAATGGGGTCATAAACATAGCTGATCGCAAGGGCGCGGCGCTGAATCGTAAGTATCGTTACATCAAATCTGAATGCTAGCTTTGTTGTTATGACAAATCGTGTCGCACCCTAGTAGCGAAGTAAAACCACCGTAGATTTAGTAAATGGACGCTCACCATTTGTCAAAACCGATGCGGTGAGATAGAAAACCAAAACAGATACACTAAAATAGTGATAGTATAAAGATCTTAAAAGGAAATAGCTGTTATAAAGCTGAATAAGAAAATCTTGTTATAAAAAAAAAACTATATAAATATAGAACATTATAATTTATCACAGTCAAACTTGTCATTGTCAAAGTTGAAGATTGTCCAAAATTCTTGGCATTTTGAAGATTCCCGTCGGACGATGCGTCCATTGTCGTTTGGCGCCAACTTCATCTGAGCAAAGTACAATGATACTTTAATTTTATTTCAGCAAGGGAAACTTATTCTATTTTTCACGCAGAAAGAGTTCAAATTCTTTTGCTGTAGCTAATTTATTTACATACCAAATGTACCATGTAACACTACACTCAACGGTTCGTCAATTCCGTCTGGCAAATCGTTCTTCAGTTTCCACAAAAGATGTCAAGTCTGACGTTAAAAATACCGGCAGGATATACATCAACATGAATTTAGTTCAGTAAGAAGAAACCGATTTGTTTTTAGCATTCGAAAAATTAGTATTTTTTTTATCATAGGCGTTTACCTAACGAAGTTTTGAAGATTTGTTTTTGGAGAAGATTGTCGAAGAAGAAGGATTATCTGTAATACGAGTATACCCGAGTGACCTAATTTTTCACCATAGATATAAAGTTGCTGATTATTGTAGAATATTACTAAAAATCTAATAAAACATAAAACACGTTATTCGATTTATACCAAACACAATAACTATTCTAAATCATCAAAGATCAAACACTTAAGTAGTTTTCCAATAAATTCTATAAATACATCGTTACAGCTCTTATTTTCATTATATTCCATAGAGGCATCCGGTCGATCGTAGTCAATAATACATTATGATTTATATGCTGTTCTCAGTAGAAGCAAGTGCGCAAGCGCATGTTTCGATATCGAAATTCATGAAATCAATATCAGAACGACTTGAATGAAGCAATGACAGGGAAGTGAGTCACTGACAGAAGCATACAACAGCATAATACTGAAATAGAACACGACGTGTCTCAATATAACATTCGAATAATTACAATAATAAATAACCATCAAGGACGTAGAAGTTTCTACGCATCAAACAACATTAGTTATTTTGTCTACACAATGACTATGAAATCCAACTTTGAACTTGCCGTATATATAATTGAATTTTTGCTATATAAATTAGGTACATGTTCTATGTAATAACAGTTTATCATCGCTACAAAACAGTGTTAGTACGGAATATTACGTATTAAATATTTACGGAAAGCCATGAAAAAAGCAACTTGACTCTTGGCGTGAGGTACCTTCTCGTGACTTTGATAGAATTCTGACATAGTTATTAACTCGCTATAAGGTGTACAGTCCATCCAAAGGTCCGCCCATTGCACTATTTTGTAATTTATAACATGTAAGTAAGTACTTGGCATTATTTTGGGTGTACAATAAAGTATATTTTATCTATGGATCTATACATAGTCTGGATCACCCACCAGCCAAAAACATAGCGCCTGCAATACGTAATTTATATCAAATGATCATGAGAAATATTAGTAGCGGTGTAATGGTTTTCATGAACAACCACTTCACAATTTTACAGACATTAATATTATGAATTATAATAGCAATAAAACGCGAATGTTCGTTAGTATCTCAACACTAAACGCTTTATAAAGAACACAATGATTAACAAGAGGTTTTATTTCCGACAATATATTAAATATGCCAAGCTTTCAGCGCCGTTCGATATCGACTAACGAAAATGTTTACATAATAAATTATATTGCAATACAAAATGTGGGATATATTTCATTTGGCTATAACATGAATTAAAGAATTACAATTTGCCGCAAATGCTTAGAATTCATATGTTATGAAGAATATTGGTGTATAAAATTAGCAGAGAATAGTTACGAGAACAACACGTGGTTCGCTTTACCCTTTATTAATGACTTGTAACAAATGCTTCCGTGCTACAAAGATTTATCGCTTGAATGTCCGAGCACTTCTTAGAGATGGCTTCGGTGGAAGGACGTTATCCTAATGGAATGCACATTGATTTAATTCTGCAAGACTTGAATGAAAAGGAAGGTAGAAAACACTTGACGCAGGTGGTTTGATTTTTGTATTCCTACGGAACTATCTGCAGTTATAATTGCATTTCAAAGGACTTTTCGATCAAGGAATCTAAATCCATACCAAGATTCATCAAAATTGGTTCAGTGGTTTAGGTGTGAAAATGGAATAAACAAATAGGCTTACTTTTGTTGGGAATTTGGATTGCTACTTAAACTGACGTTCACTGTTACAACTTTCAACATCCTATTATTCCTATTATTATATTTTTTTAAATTCTCCACAATTTGGTGTTCTCTACAGGTCATACATATAAGGTGCATTTAAGAAGTGATGCAAAAACGCAAAGAAGCGCTGCAAATACTTACATACTCAATATGCGATCTTTGCCACTATTACAATTAACAGTTCCATGATGGAACAACTGATGTTCTTTTTTTAATCACTAGTTCCATTTTAAAAGAATCTAAAAATAATGGAGCTATTGTTGAATTTTTCTATTACTAGTTCCACATTATAATATAAGGCACTTGTGACTTTTAAGGGTGTAAAAACAGTAGAGGTAAAGAACCTGTAAGCTGTTAAACATATTTGTGTTCACGCGAGGAAGTCAATCACACTTACTCATCCAATACTTAGTCTTCAATGTGGGTAGTCCAGCGTCACAATATATACTTACTCGCAAATGATCGTTTGAATGCACCTCTGGCAGACGGCATCACTGCCGACCTGCCGACTCCTGTTACTCCTTTTTACCACGGCGCGAACTTTTTTTAAGTAGGTCGTTAATATGATAGAAGAAAAATAAGTTATCTACTTTGATCTATTAAGTATCTAAAGCAACTTTCCAACAACATATTTTTTTTGTAATGATATGGTTTGCTGCTCTGAAGTTGATGTTGCCCGACCATGGAGAGAGATCAATATTATTAATAAAGTACTAAAGCATGTCAGCAATGACTTCTCCTCATAAATACCTTCTTTAAATCCTCTTAAAGTGAGCTTCTAACGCTTACGAAGTATTTGGGTGTTATTGTTGATCAAAGACTATCATGGCATCCTCATATTGAAATCCTCATGAAAAGGATTAGAAAGTTCATTTGGGTCTTTAAAACATTACGTCATGTTATGTCTGCACAACTAATTAATCATATTTATATAGCGCTGGTGCAATCTATAATAACATACTGCATTCCGATATGGGGTGGAGCCACCAAAATTAAATTTCTCGATCTGGAAAGAGCCCAGCGTTCACTTATCAAGGTGATGTACTTTAAACATTTTAGATTTCCTACAACAGACCTCTATAAAATTAGTAGTTTGCTCTCTATTAGAAAACTTTACTTTCTAAATGTTTCACTAACCCTGCATAAGTGTCTTCCTTTTGATTCTGCCACTCAGAGCAGAAGGCGTAAAGATAAAGTAGCTAAATCCCCGATGATACGAACTGACTTTGCGAGACGGCAATATATTACACAGGCCGCCTATATCTATAATAAACTAAACCAAAAATTAAACATATATCCCATGCTAACCTACGATTGTAAGACAAAAATTATTGAATGGCTAAAAACTCTAACATATGATGAAATAGAAAATATGTTGGTCAGGATAAGTTAAAAGTAAAAACACACACACACACACACATACACATGCACACAATCACACTCGCGCACACACACCCACACACACACACACACACACACACACACACACATACACGTGCACACGCGCTTACACCCATAACCTATTTCCTAACTGAGAGCTGCTAAGTTTTATATTATTCTATTTTTATTTTGCTTTGTTTAAAATTTTTTCTATCGAAAACAGGTCTCATCATTGTTTAGTATATAAGGGAAGTTGCGAGACAGCTCCAATACAAGTACTACTGTCACTTACTGGACTTGCCTCAATTTATGTATGATCACAATGTTTGAGATGAAATAAATATTTTTGTATTTTTTTTGTATTTGTAAATCGTGCAATACCTACTCATTTTCATGGTTTCATATTTTGACTCTGGCTTGTTATTTTGACTTTCGACTTAACAAATTGGCTCGTAGGTAAGCACTGGATGGAAAGGTTACGACTTGAACAAGAATTATCGGCTCATCAGTCACATGAGAACACAGATACAAAGGAAAGTAGAACTAGAATTTCCAATTACCGATTTAAATCATGTCATTTACCGAACGCGGCCCTATGACTGCGGGATATTATATAAGTACTCGTACCTACTCGTCTTTCGTCTTCAGGGCAAATGAACTTCTTACGTCACCGTAACACTTTTCTTAACCCGAACTGTCACTACCCTAGATATTCTGCGATATTTTTATTTACTTCTATAAGTTAGGAACGTGGGGGAACCACGTTCCTAACTTATCGTCGTCTATCTATCCGAATACAAATCCATACATTTTGTTCTCAGATGTTGCTACCTATATTCTGACGATAATCTGGTTAACTGAAAATAAAACTACAAACAATATAACAAGGAAAATAAAACATGGTAAACAAAAACACCAAATAATTAATTGAACAATTTATTTATTTTTCAGCTTCAGTTCAAATTGCGTATTCAAAGTAACAAACGGCTTAAAAATACGTTCGTTCTTTATTAAGTCTAGGCTAACGGTACATAAACTAACATCTGCCAAAACGCTTACGCTATTACAGGATGTGATGTGATATAAGTTACAGCTAGATAATTATGTTGCCATGCGTACAATTTTAAACAATTAATGTCTTTTCAAACGATTCAGAGATGAACTAAGCGGGCATCTGTTACAGCGGAAATAATGTTACTCATAAACGTTATTTCACTCATCGGATAGGTAGTGAATACGTCATTAATTCATTATGATAATGAAAAATGGGCTTTTATCACATTTCCGAACGAACTTAGGTATTTATGCCTACCTACATTTCACAAAGTATCTATAACTTACTCTATTTCTGAAAATGAAAATAAATAACACAATATCAGCACGTAAACTTTATAATATTGCATTAATTAAAGGGAGTTAGGCGTCGCATTATTAGGCTATTGGTATAAAGTCAATGTTTAAATCTTATTTCATATAAATTAGAAAACTAATTGTAATATATTTATATATACTTACCACATACCTCAACAAAATTTCACTAAATAAATAATAACTATTCGTATTCTAAATAGCCGCTTTCCCAAATGTAAACTATAGATATTATAGACCATTTTATACTAGTAATAACTCTGTGTTCACAATAGTAACTCTAATTTAATTTTCTTCATTCTTATCTTATGCTTTGCTTTTTTTCTTCTGGCAATAAGTTGATGTATTCATGTACCTTTTATCCACAAGATCACCTCCCATACAAAGTTCTTTCATCTTGCACAATTCATCATAAGTGTATACGGATAACAGTCGCTTTATAAAATACTGACTAATAACATAAAATCGGAGCTCACTCAGCTTGGGATAAACGAAATACAAAAAACGTTCTCAGAAAAATATTTTCAAAATATAATAAATCGTACTGAAATAATTCAGTCAGTGTCGTTAACCTCGATGTGTAAACAGATTCGATATTTATTTTGGTTGTTTTTGACCCAAAACCTTAACACTATTATTTTTGCTGAGTCATTTAAGGTTAAGATTTTGCCCTATCGTGTATCTTGGCCCAAAAACATCCATCGTGGTAGATCTGGAGTAATGGCGACATTACTCTTGGCAAGCACAAATTAACCCAGTACCTACATAATTAAGGGACAATGACATGTAGTACCTACAGGCGGAGAAGGGGAGATTGCCCCTTCAATCCCTCAGAAGCAGTATAATTCATTGATTGTTTCCAAATCATTGATTATTTGGCAACCCATACCCTGCCTATTATCTAACATTCAATACATTTCAACAGTTTTGATTGTGAACCGAAATACATTGCCGTCGGTTATAGCTAAGCCTGTAATCTCATTTTCCCTGTATTTTAAATGTTTACGTTCGTTACCCGTTGAACCCTTGATTTTATTGTTATTATACGCGAGATAAGTTAACATTATTTTCCATTTAACCGCCTGGCATAAATAAAACCCAGAGTTAACGATAACGATACGCTATATTTTGTGATCATTCATACATTGTGGTAAATTTCTGGTGATAGAGAAGTCGTAAGCATAGCTTCCGTTAGAACTTACTAATTGATAACATTTCATGTGGTTATGCATTTGGTGTTTATACGTAAATATAACATTAACACTTCTAGCATAAACGATCCAATTATTCAGTTATCCCAAAACACAGAAAATGTGAAATAGAAATACATTATAATATAAACCATTCATTTCATCAAACAAATAACACGAACAATTCAACACACTAAAGCATAAACCAGAGTAACCTATAAAAATAAATGTATACATCACATTTCGTCTAGACAATTCGCCGCCGGTCATAACGTCTTAACAAAAACGTCAAACAAAAGTTCAATGTGTACAAACACCGAGTCACATCTTTTTCTGATGTTGGCACGCGAATAGACCGCATGCTTCAAGAGTGTCACATTACTTCGCTCACAAAACTGCCCTAACAATATTCATAAAGAGGCGGTATATTAGCGATTAAGTATTGAGTGCGTTAATTCAAGCGAACCGGGGTGCCAGCCTTGAACTTTGACGCATACCTAATGTCTAAATATCACGCGGAAACAGTGGCCGTGATCAAGCCTCGTCTTATAATTGGAAATAATGGCATCAGCAATGGCATTAAATGGAAGCATTTCATTATTAATGTGACGGCCATTGAGCTTGTGTCATTGTTGTCCAAAAATATTCAGATGAAACTTTAAGCCACTTTTAAGTATGCTTATATTTATACTGATGACTCGTATATTACAATCTGCACTATTGGAGGTTTTTGGGTAGGCGCTGGGGCTGTGATGTCCCTGATGACGGCTTCTACTGCCGCCTCCCACTCTAGTCTTCGTTTGTCAGTGAGAGCATTCCCGCCAGCACTGCTTAATCGTGGCATAGTTACCTATAAACAAAATACTTAAAATTAGTACGAAATTAATATAGATTATGAAAGATTGAATATAAGCTAGCTTAATTACTTATACATTTTGTTCAAATAGCAGCAGAGCTAAACAAAAGTTCGGAAATGGACTTGGCAACTGTTCCGTTAAAAAAAACGAAGAGCAAGCTTAATTGGCACTAAAAGAAAATAACTTGACGGCGAGTTCCATTTATTACCGTTTCAAACAAATACTTTTCTGTTTTTAACTCTACATTTCGAAACTTAATAAATCGAGGTAGCTGGAGCCTACAAAATCTCAGCCTAATTTTGTGTAAAGTCATCATTCACTCAAGAATTCAAATTCGGGTCGGATGTAAATCTCTGATATATCCTTCAAGCTATCATTTTACATTAGAGAATAACTAGTATTCAGTTTTATTACCCCACTACTATTCACGTGCCACGAGAAGTAGTGTTCTACAATGTAAGTAACCGCATGTGGGCCATGAAAGCTTTATGTGTTTTATTAGCCACATTCAACGAACGAGGAACTCTAGAATTCAATTTTACAACTAGACAGCGATACTCGATATAACTAGATCTACATGAGTGTCTCTATATTGTATGCTCATGAAGTTTCCATAATTTAATCATTACTTTCATGGCAGTTTTTGTAAGGAAGGATTTGGATGAACGACAGCCCTATCAAGTGGGAAAACAATATCGGGTCAACAGCGGCGTAACTGTCCGATTTTTCGAGTGAAGGTCACAAGTCTGACGCACTTTTATAATAGTTCCCAGTTTTATGACTCCTGGATCGGAAACCATATAAATACACCAAGACATTCATCTTATGGATTGTAAAATTCGATACTGATATTTTTTCCACAGCCACCCATATATCTTATTTAAAGCGCTTCAGAGAATACCTATAACAATTTTAAGCAACTCTCTTTTTTTTTATTCGATCTATAAATTCAAAACGTTCGAGAAAATTCCGATTCTATTTTTCTTGTACAGTAAAAGCATTAGAAATTAAGGCAAGCATTACTGCACGTAACGTGAATTTTATTGGGCACTAAAGGTAAAAGGGTGTATCTTGCGACATTGAAGCGGCCGCATTGTGGTATGTGGTAAGCTATATACGAATTATTAGCGAAGTATGGCTTGATAGTCTCGATTTGCATTAATTATGAAATAATATTAGGCATAGATACCGATAAAAATATAACATAATCATAATTATAAAGACTGCAAAAGTGGCGTATGAATGATGCAGTGTGCTCGCTTCATGTTCAATCCGCATAATAATACCTCGCTGATCAATACAACAGTGTAAATATCGTAAGCTGCAAATAAGAGGACTATTATTCATTATGTACGATATAATTTACTGCGGATTGTTATTCTCAGTAAATTATAATAAAGCCAGAAATATAACTTTGTCGACATCTGGCAAAGTACCTTGGGAGGTGAGGTCCGAGGTTTTACCATAGTCTCGGGACTGGTATAGCTTTTCTGTAAAATATACATTTTTCTAATCTATATAACACTGTTATTTACGTACAACGTACATGGAATATAAACATCCTTTATTTTCCTTGTAGCTACACCCTTGTGACGAAAAAGTTAAAATCAAGTTATTCCCAAATAAAATTGGGAGTCCACATTCCCCCCCCCCTCACCAACAAATGAAATTAAAGGATGTAGTTGACCTAAATAAACATCGCTACAACAACAACAAATAAGAAATTAAATTACGTCAATATTTGTAACGTGACATCATCGTCACATCGAAAACTCCTGATTAAACATATAAAACTAGTTTATTTTACAGATATTTAATATCTTTACTATGATTCTGAGTTTACACAAAGCATATGAGTACTTTTAGCCTCTTTAAACAAGGCATCCATCAAGACGTCGATCAAGTAGCCCATGTTTATGGTATCGACGAACATCTGTCAACAAAAACCTCTGATCTCTGGATTCGGATCTTCGAATGCATTGCAATGCAATTTCGTTGCCAACATTCGGATAAGTCAGAATAATTTTAGTGACCTCATTCCTTGCGAAAGTGAACATAAATAACCACTTACCACGGTAAGTACTTTGCGCAGGTCGCTGTGCAGTGCAGATACGTCGACCCCTCGGCCAGCGTCGCCCAGCCTTCGAAGCGTGTCTGCTAGTGGCCCGGAAAGCGCCCGCAGCTGCTGCCAAGACCGAGCATACTGCCGCCTCACCAGCTCGATAATCGTCGACGTAAGTGCCAACCCGATTAAAATGTATACCGTACATATTAACATGTACTTTGGTCTTTCTGGGAAAAACGGTATATACATATATATGTACTACTAAATGAGTACAAATTACAAACGTACTTATTCCATTATCAAAACTAGGAGGAAATCTTTAAATTTATCTCGCAATTATTTTATAAATGTGCTTAAGAAGGTACTCTAGTGAGCCTTTCTCCATACAAACGCATTCTGCTGTTTTCTCCGTAGATAATGACTCCAGAGCAATGATATTTTTCCAAAAAAACCTAGATCTAATTCATACAGGCCCCTATTATTTCATTTTTTCCAAAAAATATTTTCACGAGAAAATATGACAATTCAAAAACTCGAAAAAAAGCCCGTTTTTACCGTCATGTTCAGGCGACTATCAGACAAATTTGAAAAGTTTTTAACAAAAAATAAAATAATAGAAGCATAGACATGCTTTTCCTCTAAATTTTGATATATATAAATTGTTTAGATCAATCCACTCTTGAAGAAGAAAACAGCAGAATACGAAACGTCTTTTGGTCAATGTTTTTGTAGGTAAAATCATCCTAAGCTGCAGTTGTCCTTTTCGCACTGTACAGGAAGAGAATGGAGGTGCAGCGCGACGGCAATAGTTTCATCAAATACCTATTTTTCAAATTCCTCAGGACTAGAGTCCCCTCTTAAGCGTAACTCTAAAACAAATATCGCTTACTAGGTACGATGTCGCCGAAACCAATAGTAGTCATAGTAATGAAGCAAAAATAAAATCCATCGTAAAAAGTCCAATCGTCTTCCCACATCTTGAACAAGCCTGCCCCAGCTGACAAGTATAGAAATAAAAATCCTACAGCCCCCAAAGCATATAAAGATCTCTGTCCAGCGGGGTTGGCTTCAGAAACTTTAGCGCAGCATTCTGAAAGAAACAAGGATATTTCAATACCTAATATCAACTTCATAATATAGTAATTAAACATCTTACTACATCAATTATTTGTGAGATCACCAATATCGAAAAAAATCGGCAGTAAAACTCTAAAAACTTTTCTGAAGGGCATTTATTTATACCTGATTGCGGTGTGTTTCTAACGTCTGTCAGAAAAGTTTGTCAAGCTATTTCTTCTACTCAATCTCATGCGTAAATAGTTTGACAAAGATAAATGAGGCATACCACCACGTTGATAATGCCGTCGTTTTGCGATTGAGAAATAGAGATACCGCTCTACCAATAAATAACGCCATCCTTTTCGCACAAACTAAAAATAATTGCAATAACACGTGAGGGTACGGCCTCGGGACTTACTAGGCATCGCAGGTAACTGCTTTGCAATTATTGAAACAACGGTGGCGAATACTCGGCCCAAGTCAGCGATGACGGTCAGTGTTAGAGGTATTCCAATGAGTGCATATGCAATGCAGAATAACCTGCCCCAAAATGTCTCCGGAACTATGTTACCATAACCTAAAAACATAATTTTCATTAGATAACCCTGCCTCTAGAATTAATTGTAACTGTAAAACAAACTAAGTTAGACTAATAAATCGTTAATATGTCTCAAATTAAGGTAAAAACAGAATCTCGATAGGACAACAACTTTTTTGTAAAGACTAATTTATTTATACTGGGAAGAAACCAGTACTTCTTAAACATAGAATTATAATTGGCTCCCCGTCCGACTCATAACTTGATTTCGTAAACTTGATTCAATTGCCAAGTAAATAATATGCTTACATGATCGTACACACCTATTGTGGTGAGCACAGTAGAAGAAAAAAATACAGCTTGTAATATGCTCCATTTTTCTTCGAGTGGAGGAAAATTATTCTCCACCTCTAACGCCAATCCGCTTGAGGACGCTTCTTCTAGTACCTTTTTTAAACAAAAATTGTATAGGGTGAGCATTGTTTAATAGCAAAATGAGAGGTAAGCCTTGTCAAGGAACTTATACCGCTTAAAAAGCACAACAGCCGGGAAGACGCCAAAGCTACTCGCCAATGTTCTGGTCAGGTCTTCAAGAATATTCGAAAAATTCAACAAAGATTATCACAGTTATTATGTAAAGTTGCTTTACAATAAAATCTATCTCGCATCCTCAGATCAGATAAAAAGTTAAGATGGAACTTTGCGAACAAAGAAGTGACCGTATACCGATACTACGCCTAATTAAATAAATTAACTAATACATGTGTGCGTGTAATTGTGTGTTGTACACGGTAAGGCGTAGTTTTAGCAGCCTCACTTCTTTGTTCGCAAAGTTCCATCTTAATTTTTTATTTGATCTGAGCTCGCATCCAGGTTGCAGTGAAATAGCTCAGAAACTAATTAATCAGATACTCCACAAATCAAGAAATCACATATTATGTAACCTATTACCTAACCTATTACCTATTATACCTACATATTACAGGTATAAATAAATTACTCACTCTCTCGTACACAGCTAAATGATCGCTGAGTAATTTTTCGACGCCGTCATTGTCCGTGCCATTGCTGCGTTCAGACACGAAACGTATTAAATTCCATCTCTCTGTAAGAAGTTTCTCTCTGTGAAACTCCTGCTTGGCCATTTCGGCAGGATACTCAAGAGCCCGGAACACCTAAATGAAAAAAACCGTTCAGAATCCTGATTCAACAGTAATATTTTACAAAACAAAGTCAACGTACCGTACCATAAAAAAAATACCACCTTGGTTCACCAATTAAATCACTTCTTAGATATTACTGAGTCTAAAAATCTTTAAATTCATTCTCGAAGAGACACGCCGAGGGAAGCATTAGTTTTTTTTCTGGGAATTCTCTAAAATTAGTAGTATCCCCGACGTTTTTACAAAATGGTACAAATGGCGGTACAAGTTTTTGCTGGAATATTGAATGCCAATTGATTTCAGTAAACCAAGCGTGTGTTTTAATGTCGAACACACCCATTTTGAGCGAACCATAACGCTTACTGGGGTCCTGTACTAATAAATGTTTCACCAAAGATTTGCAAGTATTGGACATATTTTCCGGTGTTTTAAATTTACCTGCAAGAATTTTTTCGTACAGTTTAACCGGATTTGTACTATAAAAAGGAAGATATCCGGCCTGTAATTCATAAATTAATACCCCTAATGCCCACCAATCGACAGGATAAGAATAACCCACGGAAATAATAAGTTCCGGGGCAATATACTCTGGAGTGCCACATATAGACCAAGTTCGAGTTTTTATAATTTTGCAGAAACCAAAATCCGCTAATTTTAAATAACCACTTCTATTTATTAATATATTTTCGGGCTTAATATCTCTATGAATCACGCAGCAATTATGTAAATACTCCAATGCTAAAATCATTTGTGCTGCATAGAATTGAAGCAAATTCTCTGCTAGAGGGCCTGATCTCTTTACTAAAGTGTACAGGTCACCTCCAGATTCAAATGGTAACAAAAAAAAACGTAAGCATTATCTTTGCATGTAAAATCCATTGTAATCACGAATGGAAACTTTATACTTTGTAAAACCTTCATTTCCATATTTAATTGCTTAAGACATTTCTTATTTATAACTTCTTCCTTATCTACAGCCTTCATAGCATGGTATTCACAAGTGAAAATATCACGAACTAGAATCACCGTTCCAAATGCACCACGACCAATAGTTGTTAGTTTATCAAAATCGTTTAGTGATTTTTCTAAACTTGGGGGATTGCTGAGATTATTCAAGAAATCTTGTTTCAGTGTGTCTAAGTATCTCTTGTATTCTTTTTGTTCATCTTGTGTATATACAATATTTCGTACTCGTTGCGATGCTCTTCCGACATTCATTTTGGAAAAAAATAATCTTACAAACGTTAAAACGTCATCGTTCATACGTCGCCGTTGATATGACAAGTATAGAGACGAAGAGCAAAATTCTTTTTTAAACGACTTCATTAAAAACTTGGTACTAACATTCTATAATAAAAAAGGAGGTTATTAATTCACCCCGTATGTACCTACATTCCGCCGCCCTCACCGAATAGTATCGTAATGGACTATTACTATAAAAGTGCTTTTATTGGGAATTATTGTTCTAGAGGGTCCATTACACCTTGTGTATTTTTTTCATTATATTCGTACGAGTACTTTTTGAGATAGTCTTTTTGTAATGACTTTACCTGTACTCACAAAGAAATGATTTTCTAATTAAAGAAAATTTCTAGTGAAAGAAAACCTGTACCTTTACCAGGGGCCGTATTACCACGTATTAATGCCATCATTTTTATGGTGTGAGAGAGGGATGCCGCTCTACAGGTTAAATAGTGGCGTCCCTCTTTCACAACGTGAGAATGATGGCATTAATAGGTGGTAATACGGCCCCTGTACTGTTCGCCAAAAATAAAAGTCACCTTTAACAGCAAACTGTTATCACAATTTTATTCAGGTACAAGAAATTTCGGTGATGTATATTACCAAATCATTCAGGTAATCATTTAATATTCTTAAGCATTAACAATAAGAATTGCTATCGTAACAATTCATTACCGGGCCAGAAAATATTCCTGCTTATCAGAAAATAAGATCGCATTCAACTATTACTGTGATCTACATAGTAATAGTTGAATGTTGTGTCCGTGTCGATACATCTCAAAATTTTCAACCGATTTCAAATAAATTAAAATTAAGTCAGGGCCTTTAATTACTTTAGTTGGATCTTTTGTATTCGCCAGTATTCGTCTTCAACTTCCGAAACTGTTTCGGAGATAACAATATTTTATTTTGCTTTGAAGGCCGTTTTACTTTTTATTACCTTCTACCTATGCAAGAATCCACCTGAATAGGTGGATTCTTGCAACTAAATTTTGAAGCAGATATCCTCAACCGATTGACTGAGCTAAAATTTTGTAAACACGTTTAGTTTGGAAGACAATGCATGGCTACCTGTATGACGTCATTCTAAATCCAACATGGCGGAATACCCAAGACGGTGGATTAGTTATTTTTAATGCACTCCTACAATATGGGTATCAAATTAAAAGCCTTCTTAACAATAACTCGAAAAATAAAGTGACGTCACTCTAAATCCAATTTTGCTGACTTTTAAAGATGGCTTACTAAGTTTTTTATTCTTCCCTACAGTATGGGTATCAAATTAAAGGACTTGCTGAGAATACGAATACGAGTCAAAAACTAAAAAGTTAAAAATAAATTATAAGTTAAAAATACTTTTCTATAATTAGCTTTTTTTAGATGCGCGAAACAAACATTTCCTAAATTCGCTAAATATCATTCAATAAACTTTTCCTATATAACTGATAGTAAAATAATAATACGAATAATAACACTAACTAATAATAAGATAAACAAGTAAATTAAATAACTTGATCTAATTGATTTTATTTTCTAAGTAAGTAAATAAGAGTACCAGGTCAACTTAAATCTCGCGACAAGCTTTTCTATCATACTTATTAATTATTGTGTAAGGATTTATCAAATAAAAGGTAAAGTTTATTTAATTCTTTTAAGCGTATTTAAATAAAAGCTTGTTTTTAGCTTTTAATTTATTGTTTGTTAAAAGATAATTAAAAATATTTCAAAATTTTGAGTATCGAGTAGTCCAAATTAAAAGCTATGTTCACAACGTCATTAGTTTTCGAACGGTTCCGTGTGATTTAGGTTTTGTAGTTTTCTAACTTTGAGTGTAGTTTTCTAACATTTTCATCAAATTGAAACAGGTAAGTAGGTACTTCCAGTTTAAATTTGGTTTTGTTGTAATTTGGTTAAAAATATTAATTTTCAAACCAATTCATTAATGACGGAGTTCTGAGGGAAAAAATTGTTTTACCTCAGTTTAGTTTGATTATTATATAAAAATTATCATAATTGTTGCTACCAGTAGGTATTTAGTAAAATGAAACATTATATTTCATTGAATGATCTACATTTACTGTGTACTTAGATGGAGAAAGTTACTTTTTATAAGGCTTTTAACAATCTTTAAAGTTGTCTTAAAAACATAACAAAGCATAATAATTATCGGCTAATCGCTTTAGAAATCCTCAAATTCCTTTTCAAATAGACATATTGAAATTTTTTTAAGTTTTGTTTGAACGATATCTGGAAAATTACTGGTATCTCCTGGAGTTTGAGCCTCAGGCACGAAGGGGGGACTCACTTTTTGTTGTAATACGCCAGACCAGTCTATTTCTTCAAACCAAGAATGACTTTTGATATCATAGACGCCATCTTTCAGAGAACCCAAACGTTTTGTAGGATCGAGTTGAAGAAAGCCTCTGAGTATACCTTTACATTCTGAGGACATATTTTCCGGACACTTGTAATGGCAATTCAACACCTTTTCATATAGTTTAGTAGGATCACTTGCAAAAAATGGAGGATTACCGGAGATCATTTCAAATATTAAAATACCGAGGGCCCACCAATCCACTGCAAAAGTATACCCTTTAGACATGATTATCTCTGGTGCCAAATATTCAGGTGTTCCGCAAAGAGTCCAAGTTTTTTTCTTGATAAGCTTGCAGAACCCAAAGTCACATAATTTAACATAGCCAGTGGTATCTATCAATATATTCTCTGGTTTTATGTCTCTGTGAATTATACCACAATAATGCAAATATTCTAATGCCAATACCATTTGACTGGCATAAAAAGATGCCAAGCGCTCAGAAAAGTTACCATATTTCAGTAAATAATTAAACATTTCGCCCCCAGAAACAAAAGGCAATACGAAATAAAGATATATGTTGTCTTTGAAAGCAGCATCTAGTGTTACAATAAACGGAAATTGTACACAACGAAGAATTTTCTTTTCAAGTAATAAGTGCTTTACGTGTTTTCTTTCAACTACTACAGCTTTCTCGACAACTTTCATAGCGTGGTAGGCGAACGTGCATTTGTCTCGTACTAAAAACACTTCGCCGTACGCTCCATTACCAATCGCTTTAATTCTGTCATAGTGCTCGGGCTTCTTCTGCGTATCAGGTGGTTCCTTAAATATTTTAAAGAAATGCTCTTTTTGAACATCCAGAAATCGTATATGTTCTTGTTGATGCTGCACACTATATTTAGTCATATCTCGTTATATGCAATCAAATATCCCATTTAAAAATTATAATCAATAACTTAATTATCTCAGAAAACCTCAGAAATAAGAAAAAGTATATAAAAACCGTTTTTTTTTTCGAAGGATCATACCTTGGTCCATACTATTGCTGTGACATTTCAGCGGTTGTCAGACATTAACAAATCTATTCACTATGGTTTCTAATTTGTTTATACATTGAATATAAACTTTTGCATTACAAAAATTCAACATAATGTACCTACCTAATAGCATAGGATCCCGCCATACAACGACCTTCACCGAGATGCTTATTTGATGAAACGTATTTAATATTCAATTTAATATGTCAATAAATATATTGCAAATGGGTTGCCTAGCAAATTTCAGTCCAGTATATGATTAAATAATATTTTTTTTAAAATATTTTTTTAATCATTTCACCGGTTTGATTATTGAACAAATTCTATACCAATCGAAAGTATGAAGCCCATAGAATATGCAAACGTTAGGCTGCCTATTCTTTTCCGGTCACACTCTAGGGCAGCCAGGTATAAACAGGTCACTCGATAGTAGCATTTTGCACCGGTCTGATTATTGAATAAAAATTATATGAAAATGAAGATTATTTCATTATGAACACGGTGGTATAGAGTTGCCAGGGAAAAATCAGTCCAGAATTCCGGTTGCCGAATTTTCGTAGGTGTCAGGATCAATTAACAAAATTTTTAAGTGGTCTGAATCTTCACAAAATGAATACCAAAAAACTGTACCTAAACTGTACTAAATAGTACCTATGCTTAGATAAATAGTACCTCATGCGAAGGTATATAAAACACAGTTTTTTTTTGTCAAGCCATCCTTACGTGACAATGTTCGTATCGTCCTAACGCCTGGGAATTATGTTCTTGGATATTTATCAAAAAACTGTACCAAAATAGTACCATTTAAAACAGTCATTAAAAAAAGAAAATCTTAAGGGATTTCTCTGAAATCACAAAAACTACAATTGACTTCCAAGCGTTTTTCCAGCGTTTTTTTACTGACTAGGCCTAAAAACTGTCGATTGTTGCTATATTGTTAATAATAAATAATAATAGTTAATAAATAGTAATTGCTAATGATTGTTAATAAATAATTACTTAGTAGGGTTACATTATTACGTTGGTGTGTCTATATATAGAGATATCCTGTATGATTTCTTTTTTATTATTATTGTTATATAAAGTACTATGTAGTTACAGTTTATTGGTAACATTATCAACAAAATAAATATACAATCTTAATTCACCCGTCAACGCGCGTCGATGCGCGAGAGGGTGAGAGAATTATCCACCTCTGTCCCAATCCGCAGTAGATGCATCGGGCGCCGTAGCGCGCAGGCAGATATCTGGCCTTCATGAGCTGTGGCCTGCCGGTCTGCGGGCCTTGGTGAGTTCGCCGCCTGACCAGACAGTGTTTGCCACACGCTATGGGGCACTATAGCGCATGTGTACCTCATGCGCCAGCCACCATTATATAGCGTCAAAAATAATTACATCATAATCATTTCTATTGATAATTTCGTACTTACGCATGAAATGGCACATTGTTATCTTTCACTGTTGTAGTGCAATTTGTGCATTGTTTATAAACAAGGCAATAACACATAAAGGCATGTTTTTCCCATGAACTAGAAAACTATTAAGCACGAATTATTTTAACGGAACGTACCGTCGCAACGCTGGTTGGTGAGTTACTAAACGCCATCCGGGCAATTGCCTTGATTCCTTGTTGCCATTTTTTAGTAGTAGTAGTAGTTTTTATATAATTAGTCATTACCTTACTTTTTGTTTAAACGCGGCACCCGGTCACGTACGACCCGCCCAACGCGATGACGGGCGAATTAAGATTGTATAAGCACGCGAATTAAAAACGTGTGACAGATTATAAGCGTTATACGCGTTTTTAACTAATACAAGAATAAATAATTCCAATATAGGTACCTACTTTGCAATTTATTTTGTTGATAGTATTACCAATAAAGTGTACCTACCCAGTACTTTATATAACAATAATAATAAAAAAGAAATCATACAGGATATCTCTATAAATAGACACACAAACATGTAATAATCTAACCCTACTAAGTAATTATTTATTAACAATCATCCTACTAATATTATGGATGAGCAACAATCGACAGTCTTTAAAAAAAACGCTTGGAAGTCAATTGTAGTTTTTGTGATTTCAGAGAAATCCCTTAAGGTTTTCTTTTTTTAATGATTGTTTTAAATGGTACTATTTTGGTACAGTTTTTTGATAAATATTCAAGAACATAATTCTCAGGCGTTAGGACGATATGAACTTTATCACGCCAAGATGGCTTGACAAAAAAATCTGTGTTTTATATACCTTCGCGTGAGGTACTATTTATCTAAGCATATGTACTATTTAGTACAGTTTAGGTACAGTTTTTTGGTATACATTTTGTGAAGATTCAGACCACTTAAAAATTTTGTTAATTGATCCTCACACCTACGAAAATTCGACAACCGGAATTCTGGACTGATTTTTCCCTGGCAACTCTATACCACCGTGTTCATAATGAAATAATTTTCATTTTCATATAATTTTTATTCAATAATCAGACCGGTGCAAAATGCTACTATCGAGTGACCTGTTTATACCTGGCTGCCCGAGAGTGTGACCGGAAAAGAATAGGCAGCCTAACGTTTGCATATTCTATGGGCTTCATACTTTCGATTGGTATAGAATTTGTTCAATAATCAAACCGGTGAAATGATTAAAAAAAAATCTTTTTTTAAATTATTATTTAATCATATACTGGACTGAAATTTGCTAGGCAACCCATATGCAATATATTTATTGACATATTAAATTAAATATTAAATACGTTTGATCAAATAAGCATCTCGGTGAAGGTCGTTGTATGGCGGGATCTTAGACTATAACCTACCTACATAATGGCAAAGAGGATTATCATTGCTCTATTAATAGGTATACAAATTCGAGAAAGAAGCTTTTGTTCTTTTGTTCACATCAGTGTCATTATTTGAGTCAAAAGGATACGTTTCATCTTTTTCATTATTTTTATTTATACTTAAATGATTTTATCGATGCAACTCGGCAACGAAACATTGTAGTTTAACACTACGTTCTAAAGCTTTTTAGTTTCAAAGAAGATTTAAAACTGTTTGGCGCAGACGAGCTTACAGGGATGGGTGAAGACGCCCAACGTAATATTTATTCGCCTACCTCTCAGGGTGGGTACCCACGAGTAAAACAGGAACAATATTCGTTATATTTGCGTAAGTTGCACCAAGACTTCATAGATTCCTGGAATGAAAGGTCTGAAAGTAATGCAAAAATGGGGGACTTTGAGAGATACAAAGTCCTTGGAACGGGAGCCTTTGGAGTTGTATTTCTAGTGAAACACACTACAACTGGCAAATATTATGCTATGAAAGCATTAGAAAAAGAAAAAATTGTCAAACTAAAACAAATTGAGCACAGTTTCTACGAAAAGAAGATCTTGTGCGGTCTAAATTTTCCTTTTGTTGTCTACATGAAATACTATTTTAAGGATAACGTGTACGTTTATTTTGTATTGCCATTCATAGTTGGTGGAGAAATGTTTACTCACTTACGTAAGATGGGGAAATTTGAGGAAACTGCAGCGAAATTTTATGGTGCCCAAGTAATCCTTGCTTTGGAATATCTACATTCATGTGAACTTGTTTATCGTGATTTGAAGCCAGAAAATATTTTAATTGACCGAACGGGATACATTAAAATAACTGATTTTGGGTTTTGTAAATTGATCCGTGGTAGGACCTGGACTCTCTGTGGAACTCCAGAATATTTAGCGCCTGAAATTATTCTAAGTAAGGGCTATGGAATGTCTGTTGACTGGTGGTCACTTGGCATTCTGTTGTTTGAAATGAGCGCGGGCCATCCACCTTTCTTTGCATCAGATCCTATGAGAATTTATGAAAAAATTGTAGCAGGAAAATACAGGTGCCCGGGACATTTCACAGCAGAATTAAAAGACTTGGTTGGTCACGTTCTTCAAGTCGACGTAACTAGGCGATTTGGCGTACTTAAAGATGGAGTTTTAGACTTTAAGAATCATAAATGGTTTAAAGAAGTTGATTGGGATAATCTCCTCAATAGCCGGATACACCCTCCTTTTGTACCAAAAGTTAAATCTCCTGGAGATACAGCAAATTTCGATCTCTTTGAAGAAGAAAAGATAAAAGAGAGTCCTATATGCCTCTTTGAGGAAGAGTTTATTGATTTTTAATCCTTTTTTGGTTTAATATGCGACATGTTTGACATTTCCAAGCATTATAAAATAATAAGAATATTTATTAAGTTTAAGAAGGTAAATGTAAGAGATGGTTTAGTTTTATGTTTTTTTACTTGAATTTAACGATGAAATGTTTTTTATTGACTGCCTCATTGGTGAAGTGTTCCTAAGCTCGACTGCTGCGCTAGAGGTCCTGGGTTTGATCCCCAGGTCGAGCAAAGTGTTATTGGGTTTTTCTATGAAATTCTCATTAGCAGCTCGGAGTCTGGATTTGTGACCGGTTAATGGCAATAGGCTCGGCCCCTATTACATGGGACCTTAACATACCGGCGAAGTGTGGGTGTACATTAGTACACCTCTGCCTAACCCTTCAGGGAATACAGGCGTGATGGTATGTTATGTAAAAAATGTTTTTGCTAAACAGTGCGCTAGTGAATTTTTTATGTCTACACATCCTTATTATAATAAATAAATACACAAATTAGTGTGATTAATTTTATCATTCACTACTCTTAAGTGAAAGTTTATCTTCCATTAATTTCTTGCTTTTCTTGCTTTATTTGGCTGGGCAATGATCTTGGTTACATAACTTTGAAACAATACCTACCAATGATGTAGTTATGACTAATTCCGTGTATGAAGTTATCCGCTAGTTGCTTTGGTTGTCGAAATTCAATGATAGCCAAGTCAGGAAAAATATTAGAACAATAATGAATATATAAGCCCTCCGTCTGTTATAGCGTACGCCTATAGGTATTTCAGAATAGCTAATAGTATATGCGCGGCTACACATCAAGCTATACAAAACCAGTTTACGCTGGCCTCTTAATGTATGGGAAGCCTAAGCCCAATGCGAGTTCAGCTTAAACTGGATTTATATAGGTTGACTTGTAGCTGTGTATACCTAAATAATAATAATCTCCCCTCCTGTTAATTAAAACACGAACAGTACAGAATCTACTTAATAGGTTGGCGACCACTAGAATTGCTGGGTTCGCCAGAGGTCAAAATTCTATCGCAGTCCTTTTTATTATGTACATACCTAGTTTAATTATGCCAAAACTCGCAATCTTCGGTGTGCAAAGTTTTTTCTTCACTTATTAATATATAGATACTCACCAATCCACCACCGCCTGTATACAACATAAGAGCTACGAAGAGCCCTACGTGTGAGAGTGCGGCCCTCGGCTCGAAGCTCCCCCACTTTGACTTGGGTGGAGCACCCATAAGGGTCTCCGTCTCCCACGACACGCTCTTCACGTTCTTACACATATCGTCAGGTCCTTTTCACTCTAAACAACAACTTCACCATTTCTTATTTCTTCGTGAAGAGTTCAATATGAGTTTTATTTTGAGGAACTGTAATTAAACATAGTCTGTAAGTTTTTATAACGTAGGTACATTAATGAAGATTGTTTATTCGGTCACTTGTAGTCGTATTTTATTGAAATGAATTCGGATTTATTGCAACGACCGCTAAAGCATCCTAGTTTTCTAGGTAATCAATTCTCGAAATTGTCGCATTGCAGGACTAAGGGATTAAACCCGACTCAGATACTTATCTACTTAGAACATTTCAAAAAACTCAATTTCTTAGACAAGAACCTACAAGTTATAATTCTAACTTTACAAGTAGACAAACACTATTTTGGTTTGACCTGATAGGCAAAATAGTTAAATGGACTAACGGAAATATAAGGTTTGGAACAGGCAGGTTTGGAGTGGTGATGAATTGAAATACAGAGCCTGGCCTTAAAGTGAATACTCCGTAAACTCCTGTTATTTCCAGCGTAGCCTAATGATGGTAAAAATGGCGTTGTAGCCGATAGTTTTATCAATCTCATTCTTTAGTTGGCTTGATAAGCACAGTGGCCTTGCGAACAGCCTCTCCTTTGCGGGCTGTGGACTCATTCGTACTGAACAAATATTTGTATTTTAACCTTTGAATAGTTATTTCTTGTTTGGCATGTTTGTGGATGTGAAGTTTGTGTTTGCAAAAGCACCTACGGTGTACAGAAAAGATTAGGAAGGGGCAATTCTTTAAAACAGACCAGAAAAAGACTGAGAGCTGAAAAATATTTCTTATAGTTATTATTTTGTTTATGGTAGTTATCTTGTTGTTATTTTGTGTCCAATAAATGTGATGAACCAGTCTAGAGTATTTTCAGACCACCCCAATAGCCTAAAACTGAAAATCCCAACGCTATATACCTACTGAAAATCAGAGGCCTACAATATAATAAAATATATTGCACACACGTGTCATTCAGCTCCAGCTTGAAAGGAATCGTGACAAATTATCTATCTGTATAGTAACCATGGCAGTACGTGACTATTGTAAATTACTGAAATTGTCCATTCTTCTCTAATTCTGTATAAAAAGGTAAACGGATCAGCGTTATCAATTTAATTCCGAAACAAGTTTATAAGGGTCGGGAAGTAATAGGTAATATATATTGTTGTAGAAATTAAGGATTGTTAAGTGCCATTCAATACACAATCATCATGAATACTTGGGATGCCTTGGCTGAGCCGAACCGAAAAAATGTTTTCAGTATGGGTAGAAATATCAGTAAGTATTTAAATATTGGTCCATTCAATACTACAAGTGCAGTACTCCGCCTAAGGATCACTTTTCGGCCAGATTTAGTTAAGAACTATTGCCATCTGTTGCCATCAATTTCAATTTCCCAAAGACTAATTGAGACAAAAGATAGCCTATGTCTTTTCTCAGCATGCAATCTATCTCCTTGCCAAAATTTAAAGTAATCTGTTTAACGCTTTAGTGGGAATAACCTAACAAAAAGATGGACAAACTTTTGCTTTTATAATATTAGCGCAATATTAGTATAGGTTAACACAAATTACGAAACCAGAAAAATCTACGTTGTTTAAAAACATTCGCCTCAGATTTGAGCCCCGCCCGACTTGGCAATGCTAACCAAAGAAGTCAGGTATATGCCAAGAGTGATTCTTTTCAACCAAAAAATCATGAGTTTAACTACATATTATAATAACAATACATACAATATTAACTGTTATGTTAATTATTCACGATGAGTGCGTCAGAATTTTGCTCATCGACATTAGTGAATGCATTTATTTAACAAACGCCCACATTTCCTGACTGTTAAATAAGCGTATGTACTTAATAAATCGATACTGATTAATAATTTCAGATCTGTTTATACTAGACTTTTATAAACACGATGCGAAGCTATAGTGGATGTTCACCTTTTATCTTTGACCTCAAATGGACACTGATGAATAGGGAAGTTAATGGAGTCGATTTTGTTGCAAATAAAAAAATCGGTGAAAAATGGCACGTTTACTTCCTTGACTTTCGGTACCTAGCTATCTTACACATTCAGCATCAGCCATGGGTATTAGAACAAATAAAAAATACATACTCAACAATACTATAAGAAATGTTTCAGAATGAACTAGACGGCAACTGTAATTCTGACATCAATTTTATCCCATTGAAATAATGTTTAACTTCTTTAATATTTTTGGTAGTTATGAACTGTCTGGTCGGCTTTCCCGTTGATGTAGACATGTTCAAACCAAAAATATATTTTTAATTTAATGTTAATATTTAAAAAATAATCCAAATATAAATATCAGCACTAGCATGTTTACACTGAAAGGTAGGTATATTGAAATTTAAAAAATATGCGAAGTAAATAATAACCCAAGCACATAAAAGCATAAATCGGTTTTAAAAAGTATTTAAAAAATGAGGCTAATAACCTGCAATGCCGTAGAGTTACATAAGAACAACCAGATTTTCAGTAGGTCTAGGTAATGCCATGAAAATGGGCGAGTGGGGTGGTGTTTATCTTGCCGTACATTTATAACCCTCGGTAAAACCTACCTGATTTAATACCACTTTAAAATGAGTGCAATGTCCTCAAGGGAAGCCACGTCCAGTAAAGTTATGTACGTCTTCTAATACTGCCTGGTTCAATCCCCTTCATAAATATTCAAAAGATTAATCTGCTTACTCACACATACGTTTATAACGTATTATTTTCTCCGACGGTTTATTTATAATTTATGAGTACAACAAAACAATTTTCCAAACTCATTTATAATTCACAATCACAAGTTATCACAAAGTTAGGAAGTTCTCAGCGATCGTTTGTTCGGTAAGGCGGGAACGGCAAACATCCTTGCTCGACTGTGACTCGCGAATGACTGAAATTGTTCAAGCTTTCACGTCTCTGAAACTGGCGGCCGGGCAGGATAGCTTTCAGCATTCACTATCACAAATTCGCAATGCTCTAAGCCTGCTGAAAGGTTTTAGTGGTTAAGTGCTATCCAGATTAGAGCTTTGAGAGTTATATTAAGGCCAATGGGTAAAATATTTCTGCTGAAACCCAGACGACACGGAAAATGAATTTATTTGTTTGTTACGCTGTCACGTATACATCGCTGAACTGATTTTGATGAATTTTGGCACAGATAAAGGTGGGACTCTGGAGACGATTATTCGCTACTTCTTTTAACATAAAAAACTTATAATCTATTTTAACGCAAGTGAAGCCGCGAAACAAAGTCTAGAAGAAAAATAATTGCCGATCGTTAGAGTAGCAAAAACTTGAATTAGGCTTCATCGATTTTTGATGAAGTTTTCTATGCGTATTTGAGTGAGTCCTTGAATAGTTTAGATTCACAATTGAAACCGGTAGGTGCTGTTGCGATCGAGTTCGGCAGGACAACGTTTGTTGTCTACCTACTATTTTTTTCTTATAAACGGCGATTAAGTCCATTATAACATAATAAGCAGTTTATTTTCGGTAAGGTATATTAATACGCTGAAACTAGTTTGTTAATGACCAAGGAAATTTATTGCTATAAGTAGTTATTTTTTACCGTCTTTCGATTATTTTCTAAAAATAGTTGGCTAGTACACTATATCCTGTTCCAACTACCAACAGTCCAACCAGGCAACCGATGCACTACATTTGGGCTTTGATCAACGAAATAATATGTCCTGCAGAAAAGAAGTTTTTTTTTAGTTGGATCAAACATCCACTACCTTACGAAAACTATTTTTATATCAGCTGATTATAGGATGTAAAGATTAAGATAGCGATCCCCTTTTTACTTTTTATGATCCTATATTATTACCTACCACTTAATGTGCTTGCAGGTACCAATTTTTAAAGTTTAAAGGTAAATTAACGAGCGCCTCTAGTCTGAATAAAGTTTAGTAATTATACACAAGCGCCTGCTCATATTCTGTTTTCAAACGCACCTCATTTGTATTTGGCGCGCGTTTCCTGCAGATTTTGTACTGCAAAACTTTTTATTTATTATATGTAGTTGCAATTTATGGTACTTAAACCTATTTACAAATGCAATATGTTTTATGTTATGTGCATTAAATTAACTCAACAACATCCCGAAACAATTTCAAATTAGTAGATTATATACTGTTCATGATGACCCTTTCATATCTACAGTGAATTATAAACCTTGTGTAATATACATAAATAACAGTACTAACAGTCCGTACTTCGTAAGACAATAGTATTTAGGTATTTATTTAGTACTTACTTATACTAATTGAAAAAAACTCAAAAACAGTAGGTACCTATTTATTAATGACTGAGTTCAAGTTTTATATACCATTAAATAAATAAACTGCAATAAATAAGAATTATTTAAATGTCTTTCGGCGCAACAAACTCCCAGCAACATTCGTACACCTATGGCTAACCCTTCGGGAAGTACAGGCGTGATAGTTTGCATGTAGATAATTCTAGAACTTGGGAGTTCAGGGTCCAAGGACTTATAAGATGAACAGTTAAATGCTTAATGCCACAATACGTGCTACATTTAGTAGGCGCAAATGTCCTTTATTATCTTGAAACAATTTATAACTACATACAAACTTTTAATTCTTTTGTAAATTATATTTCGGATACTGGCATGATGATCTATACACAATGTGTGCTCGTTGAGAACGTAGTAAGTAAGTAGAAATGACTTCTTTACGCTCCTATAAAAGTTAAAGTCATATTTTTATACAAGAGTCGGTATGATAACCAATAACATACCATCACGCCTGTATTTCCCGAAGGGTTATGCAAAGGTGCACTTATGTACACCCACGCTTCGCCGGTATGTTTAGGTCCCATACGGGGCCAGCCTATTGCCATTTACCGGACACAAATCCAGACTCCGAACTGCTACTGAGAATTTCAAAGACAAACTCAATAACACTGCTCGAACTACATTATATATTTTATAATAATATATATTATTTTTAATACGAGTATCTATAGATTACACATGAATATATTAAAAATAATATATATTTGGATTGCTTTAAATAAATATTATAATTAAAAAAGTCTAGATTTTTTACACTTTTAAAAATAAAACATTTATTACAACAGATACATTAAAATTTATTTGTTATCGGCATCTATCTTTTCGATATTACTTAGGCAGGGACTTACCTATTCTCACCACATCGTAAATCTCTGTGGACATAATTAAATGCTGTATTTCTCACTATACAGTGCCGTAGTCAATAATATAGTAGGTATATTATCTTGTAACATTAATATATATATATATATGATATATATATATTGAGATCGATGTATCACAAATTATACCTATGTATTAATTATGAATTTATAAGTTATGGGAAGTCGTAGCCACTACGCATTAAAAACAGTTGCGGTTGTAGATATTAAAATTAATATTGCCAAAGATGACATCATCATAATCGCTACGTGGATACGTACTATAGTTATATAGACCCACAGTTTGCCAGTAGTCATGGGTATAGGTAATCTAATAGGAGGCAAGCCTATCTCCATTAATCGGACACGAATTTAAATTCTACTCTGGACCTTTTACGATCACTAGACAATAAGGCGATCTTATAGATGGGCTGAATGTAATTCCAAATATGAATTGATTACGTAGAAATTGCTTAATTTGGCCGTTTTTGCCTCTAAATTAAGGTAAATGGATGAGTGTCTTATCTCAGCATCAGAATACCGTCTGTTCTTCTCTTTTCTTTGTACATATCTTGCAAATTGTTCCGGCTTTTAAAAAACAGGTAACAATAAGGAAATACCAGCAGTAAAGTCAATTAGGTAAGTAGGTACCTATTCTCAGGCATCGAATGATTCCGTTCAGCGGCATTTCAAGCCGTGTATGTCAGGGTTTACAAGAAATTTCCTTGGTGTTACATGTAGCTTCATTATTGACATTGACATTTGACACGGAAGGGTTATGCAGTGAATCTGTTTCCGCTTCTTACAATGGCATTAAAAAGTGTTAATGAGCGGAAATTGGAAACATTTTATGCAACAATTTTGACCCCGATTTGATTTGACCAGATTACAAAAACTTACATTTTTTTTAAATAAAACTTTGCTCTATAAAACTGCTTATCATATAAAAGTTTAATTACAATAATATTCGCTAGTGTGCATAGGATGGGGAATACCTCTCACCACCACCACAGGCATATGGGGTGACCACATATGGTGTCTATATGTGGTCACCCCATATACCTTAAACAGCACTAGAACGTATATTTCATCCTGAATGAAGTAAATCCTCCTAAGTTGCTTTAAAAAATAAAAGAATCTTTCTTTTTTTATGTTAATTTGTACATAAAACGAAGTATTATTTAATCACAACTCTGAATTCAACTGAAAGCAGTTTTATTTTATTTAGAAATAGGTATGTACCTACCTACCTAAAAGCAATGAATGTGTTTAAATATTACAATCAATTAAAAAATATATAACACTCGAAATAAACAATAAATTATCAATTGAAATTGTAATCTACGTACCTGCCTAGAGGCTATTACAGTAATAAGCGATGGAGTTGCTAAGTAGACCTAGAAATTGACAGCACTTATTATTTTATGCAAACTGACCTACAGATATGATTTAGACAAACGGTATAATGTCTACCTTGTCAATAACATCCTGCAATATATAAATATAGATAAATATTTTTCATACATAATACATATATATATTAAAAGCTCTACGGACGCGATATGATCTAGACTGACATTTGCTATAAATACCTTATTATTAATTGTATTATGCATGCTATTTTTATAAACCACCATCAACTCATTTATTCTTCCACGACCAGGCACGAGTATTCTCCCAGACTCTAGGCTATTCCATCACGCTAGCGTACTGCGGGTTGGCACATTTCACATGCCGTCGTCAGACATGCAGGTTTCCACATAATGTTTTCCTTGATACACACATAATAACAAAAAGTCATAGGTATGTGCTATGGATTCGAACTTGAGACCTTTACTTAGCAGTCATATCTCTAGGCTCTCACTGCGTATAGATAATGGTATTCTTTTTTTACAATCTATATCAAGTATTAAAAAAAAAACCCTATTTCCCTTTGCCTAAGATCGACTTTACCGATTTCATTCATCTTTTTTTCTAAAGCTTTGTAGAAAGTTCTTACGGAAATAAAAATTAAGAAAATTGGAAAAAAAATTAACAACTAGGTACTTATTTTAACATCTCGCGTTATTTTATTATTATTTATTCCAGTTCGAAACGTATAATCATTGCGAAGACAAGACAGTCTTCGGGTCAGCTAGTATTTATATGAAATACAATTTACGTATCAGAGTAATTATAGACTTAACATCAGATCGGCTATCACCGCCACAAATGAAGGCTTCATGGCCGAAAAGCTTGACCTACCTATAAATTATCTACTATATACAGGGTGGAAGGGACATCGACGCACAAACGCTTACCATGAATTCAGTTCATGATTCTGGACCCACTTGGGTTGAAATTTTTCGTTGCTTATTTAAAAAAAATCTGCTGTTCCATACATTTTGACCGTGTAGGTTTTGCACTTTTGTAGGAAAAAGCTATTTTTTTTAAAAACCGACCAAAAATATCAATGCCAAGGGGTCCAGAATCATGAACTGAATTCATGGTAAGCCTATGTGCGTCGATGTCCCTCCCACCCTGTATATTTTTTGCATAAATAAATCTTGTTTTTATCACCCATCCAGGCAAGTAATTAATAATAATAATAAAAATGTTTATTGTTCCAAAAAAATTACATATGCGATAATAATTATGGACACTAGATCCCTCACTAGGATGACCTGTGTTGCACGATCCAGTCTCGTTTGACAGGTGTGGGTAGGTATTTACAAATAAATATAGTAACACAAGTGACATTTCCTCTCTATTAGTATACCATCAATATGTTATGTAAAAAACTGATCAAATCGTTAGTTGTGGGATTAATTCTTTTTTTTTTAAACTAGCTGTGACCTGCGATGTTACCTCCTAATAAAAGTTCACCTAGTTAATCCAACCCCACAAATATATATAAGTATTCATATCTTCTTATCTGAAACATATAATAGATAGGTAGGTATGTATATATATACTACTATCTATATACTATAGTCACATTGTAATTTCATTGTTGGTCCACAACATATCGTCAGTTTACAATCGCACTGGATTTATCATCAACTAACGATATTTTCAGTTTTCCGGTAACACAAAGCCAAAGTGTTGTTAGTCCTGCCTTGTGAACAAGACACTATTTATTTATAAATATTCTTTTGTACCTACATCTAAAATCAATAGTAAAAAATCGCTTAACCTTGGACGGGACATAGGTTTTTTTGTATATAATATGTTCATGATTTTATGTTATTAAATAATTCATTATTTTATTCCAAAGACTAATTTTGAATGTAGATATAAACCATATTTTAATTGTATATAAAAGTCAGTCAGCTCATTCAAAATAGTAAACCAGTTTAAATTTAATTAAAAGATTATACCCGCTGGCATTTTATTAATTTTTTCATTAATAACGATATATTTTATTAGACACTAAATTGATTGATTTTCTTAAAATATTACTTAATGTGTTTAAAATGGAAATTTATCTAGCACAGCATCATTGCGTAGAGATACGCGTGTCTAACATTATTGGTCTTTAATTCACAAAGGCGGCTTTCCATACGTGCGTTTCAAATTCGATCACAGATACCTATTATATGCAAAATCCTTGTCTCAAATGTCAAAACACCTAAAATGAATTTATCTTTTCCGTTTACCATTTAGGAATACTTGCTTGCTTACTGGTTGTCACTTGCAATCACAACCTATAGTAACCTTTTGATATACCAAAACTGGTTAACGCTCAAGCCAGTGTAACGTTTCAATGTCAATATCACTACGATGCAATTATCGTCTTGTTTTTTATTTCTTTTCAAAAGAAAGCCAATTAACTTTTGTCTTGACACATGAGATACAATATTAATTCGTCGTTGAAGACTTGATTCAAACTAGTTGGACAATGAACTCATGGTTATGGTAGACATACTAGCTTTCCGCCCGCAGCTTCGCCCGCGTGGACAACACGATTTTGACTGTTTAGTTTTTTCAAATACTGGCGGGAAATTACTAATTATCTTTACATATCTTCTTCTTTGCTTGGGCAGACCACAAAAGTTGCCCAACTTTATTATTTACCGAAATATAAACGCTGCTTATATCCTTTCCCAAGGTCTAGTCTATTTTTGTACCAAATTTCTTCAAAATCCAAACGGACTTTCATCCCCTATTTCATCCCCACACAGTTTGAAATTTCAAAAACGCCATATCAAAATTTATTTATTCTTATCAAGTGCCTAAAGACAAAAGTTCAGCGTTTATCTTCAACAATGATAAACTCCTATAAAATTTTTCATCCCTTATTACAACCCCTTTTTTTTTCAAACAAAACGTAGCTTATATCCTTTCCCAAGGTCTAGTCTATAAGTCTATAAGTCTATCTAATCCAAATTTCATCAAAATCGGTTCCGGGGTTAAACTTGAAAGCGTGTCTTTGTTTGGACTTCTAAACGAACTTTCATCCCCTATTTCATCCCCACACAGGTCGAAATTTCAAAAACGCTAGAACAAATATTTATTTATTTCTTATCAAGTGCGTTAATATAAAGTTTCATGGTTATATCTTGAAAAATTACGAACTCCCATACAACTTTCACCCCCTATTTTTTAAATAAATATAAAATTGGTGTTATAAAAAAAACGTTGTCTCTTATTTCCTTCAAAAGGCTACGCCGATTGAGGAAACCAATGGTTCGCCTTAGTCATCCAAAGACTCGTGGCTACGCCTCCGTAGCATCTTGAAGGTCGTAGCAAGCCTAACTACTCGTACAGCGTCACTCCTTTCATAGTTCAAGAAAGCAACTATAAATTGATTGCACTAAACCATCTGGTTTAGCAACTATGTGATCTGTGGACACAATAGAAAATTACTCAGGAAAAATTACAATTAAAGATGTTTACTTGTAACAATCATGTCTGCTCATGCCAATTAGGGTTGTCACTGACAGCAATAACAATTAAATTCGAGCACCTAATAAGTTACCTTGTAAAGTTTTAGATGATTAGTAGGTACCTACTATACCGCTACAGACAATAGGTCAATAATGTTTTGATTTTAATAACAGAGATCAAAGTCTATATCATCGAATAAAGAATAGATATAGTTATAAGTTATCTAATTATTTTCAACTTTATATATGTATGTATTAGATTTAAGGTTAAATAATTTAAATACAAGTTTGAATATATTAAATAACTATTACATTTTTTATGAACATTATTTATTTACTTTTTATGAATATATTTATTTATATCTACTTATCTTCCATAAATTATTTTACAGTTTAGTCGTTGTATTAACATTAATCTTATTAGTGATGCGTAAAAATGCTAAGTGTATCTGAGTTCCTTATACAGTTCAGTATCCCATTATACTTAATATTTTTGGGTGCTGCGGTATTGAGGGTTATTTGTGTACCTTTCTAGTCTGGGTATTGGGTTAATTTCCGTCTTAAGTAAATATATGAAAATCAAACAGGTGTAATATTTTCTAACAAATATGGATATTTCTAATATACATAATTATAAATAGAGAGATGACTAAGTATTTTTTTGGTAATAAAATGAGGTTTGCAACCGTCCTTGGGCTTAGTATTAATAAATGTACTTTATTATCTGCAAAATAATAAAGATCCTTTTAACACGCTATATTTTTTATTGTTAAAATGAGATTTATGTATAAAACCAAAACCCGGATGCTAAAGTGACCAGGAAAAAATACACATCATATTTTGGTCCTTGAATTATTCTGTTCACGTCGAGCTACATGGAACATATTCGTTATTTACCTACCTCGAACCAAGGTATCACCTTTAGGGCAAACAGTTGTCTGATTGAAGGGATTGTATTTATAATAATTTATAATAAAATCTGTCAAGAACGAACCGATTCTCGCTGGCAATATTCCGAATATCCACTTAGTATATAGTCCGACCTTTTTGATGCAACTTTGAATTTTAACCCTGCCTTTAAATATTAAAGCATTTTTTTGTATTGTTTTATTTTCCATAAAATATATATATTCCCCTACGTAAGTAGGTACTTATGACTTGTGCACCGTAGAGGCAGACAGTACAATAGTACATATCAGTAGTGCAAAGGAATTATAACTTATTTGAACCTACACGATGACCATCAAAAAAATACATACCTACCGCTTATTGCACACCCAGGATAAAAAAAAATAGGTACTTACTGTACGTTTCAGTGGGTACTTATAATAATTCGAGATGATTTATACAAATTTTTGGTGTGAAGAATGGATCTATGCTGTCCAAAACAAATAAGGATCATGATTAAGTAAGCATAATAATTTAAAGAGTATTAAATATGACAATACATTTTGACCCTTATTGAGACCAAAATTAAGTATGGGTTGTAACTTAGTAGGTACACAGTTTTTTTCTTACTTTGATCTTGATATAACTACATCGGGCGGAAAAAAGAATCGACCAGTTAACATAAATAAGTTGCCCCGATCCTGCCAGCGCACAGTATGTGTTGAGCTCTTGTGCCAAAAAGTAATAGATTATACTCTGTATTACTAAATTTATATTTATATTCAATTAATTTTTGAACATCAAAATGTTTGCAGTACACAGTTTTGTGATTTTTTCCATCATATACATCGCAAATTGCAAAGATGGATATCTACGTAAGTGTTCAAATAATACTTCGCTTATTTATTCGAATTAAGTATGAATTAAGCTTACAATGTTTATAGTATATAATCTCAATTTTCCGGAAACTTCCTGTAGATTATATATATTTACTTGGAATAATATACAGTAAAATTTACATGTAATGAATATGTTCATTACAAATAGGTATATAAACATTATGATTGATGCTGTAATACTACCATAAATCTCTTTACATATTGTTCGTCATCAGAAATTGATTTCCAATAGACAATAGCATAGTAACAGTACCTATGTAGTAATACCTAAGTTATTGTATAAATACAATTGTGGATAATTTGAGCTTTGTAGTAGGTACCTTAACCTTTCAAATCGTAAGTCTCAAGTTTGAACTCAAAGCACCCGGAAGCTTCGAAACTGGACAACAGAATTTACGTCATCATGTCGCATTAAATTAATTGTCACTTGCATTGTGGGCGAACCTGCATGTCTGAGAGATTTTCTCGCGGACAATTAAATTGCGGACCTAACCCAACTTATTCTGAAGACGCACCTGTGGTAACAGGTGGTAACTTCAAGCAACACATATAATGTTCCCAGTGTTGGGATAAAAGCTTCCTCTCAGTGGGAGGGAGTGGACCGTTCCATCTACCACGCGAGCCCGGTGCGGGTTGGTAGATGTCATATGGCTTAGAATTTTTGGTTCTTGGTCATGCCGGTTTCCTCACGATGTAAATATTTATTCCTTCACCATTTTGAGAGCAGTGGTGATGGAATAATTTACAGGAAGTAAAACGATTGTCTGGGTTCGGACCTACGACCTAGGTACACCTCGTAGGTAGGGGCCGTTTCCACCAGCGGGCCACCACCACTTCAAGCCATGCCCAGCATTGGGAAAATAGCGTAAATAGCTTCAATGTTTATTGGGTATTTTAATTTTAATTATTAGTTATAAGTCATATTTTATATTAATAATAAAACAATATGTGAAACCACTAGTAATTATATTAGAAGACGTATAATATAAATCTTTCGGAATCTTTATTTGCTGCATTATGTAAAAAAAATCCTCCATTATAAACTACTACGATCAAAGATTTCAATTATCAATCATCTTGTATGATCAACGTCATAGCAATGTAGGTTGTCATTACCCTAACGGGATACTTATTTATAACCACCCGGGATTCGTAGTAGTCCTAGGGACAAAACCATCGAATACTGTTCCTCTTGAGTAATAACAACCAGAAGTAGGTGCAACACAAAAACTGACTGAGTCACATGACACTGTCATTTCGAACTATACAACCAGGTGACTTTTATAGCCACAAGGAAGAGAAAAAACATGACTTAATGACCGAATGAATTTAAATTAATTATAAATTTCTTAACTTTATTACTATTTATATATGTACCTGTATGGTATTGATTACTTATGAGTTTTACAGTCGTAAAGTAAAATGAAAAGACATACATGCATTACATATAACGTTACTGAGAACTAAAAAGAAACGCTGATTCGGAACTCTGATACGCGTGCCTAAACGCAGGGGGCGCTCGGAACGCTTACTGTTACGGTTTTTGATAAAAATAATTTATAGTTCTACATCCTGAGGGGTTGTCTAGCTACGTGAAGATAACATGGAAGTTGATCCATCTTGTCGTAAATTCCTTACATCAAATATTTCCTCTGTACCTGGGTTTTTTACACTAATACCTACTAAGTATATAGTGCTAAGTGCAGTGATAGTCGTGAGGGAACCTGCATGCCTGATAGGTTTTCTTGACGGCGCGGCGCGGCTGCAAATCTGCAGTAGGCTAGCGTGCTGGACTACATCCTAATCCCTCTCATTTTGAGAGGAGACCCATGTGCAGCAGTGAGACAATGTAATTGGTTGATTGAATGAATACTACATAGAAGTAAACTCTGCCATTCTGTATTTGTATTTTTTTTTTAATAAAGCTTACTAGCAATGTGGGTCACACATCACTAGTATTCTTGTGAACCCCTCGTGCTAAGCTAATTGCTTGTGTTACGAGTGGGTTCACGTCGGTAGTGCAATGGGTAGGGTTCGAACCGGCAACCACATGATCGCCGACGTCCCAGCTATTAGGCTACCGCCGCTTTAAGAGTATTCTAGTCGACTGCCTCATTAGTCCAGTGGTCCTAAACGCAACTGCTACGCCAGAGGTCCTGGATTCGATTCCCAGGTCGAGCAAAATGTTATCGTGTTTTTCTATGAAACTATCAGTAGCAGCTCAGAGTCTGGATTTATGCCCGGTGAATGGCAATAGGCTCGCCTCCTATTACAGGGGACTTAAACATACCGGCGAATTGTGGGTGTACATTAGTGCACCTCTGCCTAACCCTTCGGGGAATACAGGCGTGATGGTATGTTATGTTATGTTTTATTATTCTAGTTGTAACCTCTGAAACTATTGATCAAATTCTGAAAACTCTTTCAACCACACGTAAACGAAGTTGTAAATGGGAGCTAGTTATTAATAATATGAAAAACATGTTCATTTGATTTGATTCTTGATAATGACATGACCAATTAACATGGAATGTAAGAAATTATTCGTAGACAAATAAAATTCAAAATGTAGATACACATTTTTTTCACCCATCGTTCAAACTATAACTGAGACTAATTGGTTAAAACTTTACACTCTCAGGCATAACTATGGCTAGGAATGACACCTACCTAATTAACAAGCTTTGGATAATAAATCAAAACAGTTTAGAAAAAAACATCATCCCATTAGTACAAATAGTTGAAATAAGTTAGGTTTTCGTGGCAATCATATTTCTTAATTATCCAAAGTATTCTGGTAATTTAAGTGCAAATATTTATTTTTTATTTCATTAAAAATGTGGCTGATGATTCACTGAGATATTTTAGAAAATTCTACGATCCCTAATCTATCATCACTTATGCCACCATCGTCATTTTAGGGTTTCATAATTTGATTTTACAAGTATTATGGATGTCTGCCATCCCAGTGGCGTAGCGTGGGGGGGGCGGCGGGTGAAGTCCGCACCGGACGGCACTTTGGCGGGGGCGGCATTTGACCGACGGTCAAAAAAAAATTTTTTTTTTTTTTTCATTTTATTTACTTTTCAGTTTAGTTTTATCATGCCCTAAATTTTTTGTTATACATTTAAAAAATGAAAGGGCGGTAAATTGGCGGGGGCGGCATTTCACTGACGGTCAAAAAAAAGATTTTTTTTCTCAGTTTGTTTACTTTTCAGTTTAGTTTTATCATGCCCTAAATATTTTGTTATTCATTTAAAAAATGAAAGGGCGGTAAATTCGGGATCCACACCGGGTGCTAGTGACCCATGCTACGCCACTGTGCCAACCGTAGCTGCTAGTCGCTATTCTCCGAAGCCCACTAAACCCCCTTACATGACACATAAAAAAAAAACATGTTCTTGTAAATAATTTACATGATAGTATAAAGCTGTTAGTTTTATTAGCTGTTCTTCACTCCTTTTAAGGAATATAACGCAGATACGAGTAGATGTGCTAAAAGCGGGGTCTGAAGATTGATGCATTGAGCAAACAACGATGACCGCTTGCTTGCAAAAAAGAGAATCGATAACTTATATGTGTAATAACTGCACTTGTGTTGTATATAATAATAATATTATGTACGTTCATTGCAGCACTGCTATGCTATATAAGTAATATGACGATTGTTTAAAAAACTATACTAATATCCTAATATTATAAAGCTGAAGAGTTACTTAGTTTGTTTGTTTGGTTGAACGCGCTAATCTCAGGACCTACGGGTCCGATTTGAAGAATTGTTTCAGTGTTAGATAGCCCATTTATCGAGGAAGGCTATAGGCTATATATAATCACGATAAGACCAATAGGAGCGGAGCAGAAATGAAAAATTCTACGAAAACGGGAAACATTTTAATGCAGAAAACCCGACAAACCACGCGGGCGAAGCCGTGGGCGGAAAGCTATTAAACATATTTCCCTAAAAAGCAATAGAAAATTCAAAGAATTAAGGATTTCCTCCGATAGCAATTCATATTTAGACCGCCCATAACATACATAAAATCAATTGTTAACCCTTCAAAGCCGATATACAAGACACAATGCAAAAACATTTTTTCTGCTCGGGCCGGTACAGACATACATACATACCATCACGCCTGTATTCCCCGAAGGGTTAGGCAGAGGTGCACTTAATGTACACCCACAGTTCGCCGGTATGTTTGGGTCCCATGTAATAGGGGGCGAGCCTATTGCCATTCACCGGGCACAAATGCAGACTCCGAGCTGCTACTGAGAATTTCATAGAAAAACTCCATAACACTTTGCTCGACCTGGGGATCGAACCCAAGACCTCTAGCGTAGCAGTCGCGATTGGGACCACTAGACCAACGAGGCAGTCAGTCGGTACAGACGGGAATCATAATTACTCCTTTTTTAGCTCCAGTCGCTAATAGATATGTTTATCATGTTCTCTTTTGGTCATATGACATAAGTATACAACGAAAATATTTTTAGTGTAGATGTAGTTTAGTGTCATGCCTTAAATAATCTTTTATTTTAATATTGTTTAAAAAAATTGTGAAGTGACTACGTGGTTTTTTAATGACGTAAAAGTTTACGTATATAGAATTATAAATTAATTAATTTCTTTTGAAGACAATAATAATAAAGGATGTCTTAAGCATACAATGGTTAGACATTGCCCGCACTTACACGTCATTAGTTTCATTGTACGACTTGTTTTGGTATGCAAGTAGCATCTACATGCTACTTAATTAGTTTTCGTGACTGTTTCCACGGTCGATACAATCAAGGTGTTTATAAAAAGAAAATGTTTCGATATGTTCAAAGAATACTTTGACGAAAGAAGTAAAGACAAAGGAATTTGGTTCAAAACAAAACAATGTCAGCCTCCTCGAATTCCATGGTTTATGAATATTAATATATATAGGAAGTATTTAGTCATAGCTCATAGATTGCGTTCAGGACATTATCTCTCTAGGAAGTTTGGCTACTTAATAAAAAAAATAGATTCACTGAACTGTGAAGTATGTGGAGTACTTGATGAAGTCCAACATCTATTAATGGATTGTGTCAAATATAAGACCCAGAGGGAATCATTGGTTCAAGTTCATAAACTTAATATGTTAGATGTTGGAGCTTTCCTTACTATTTTGACAAAGCCATCATCAAGTGCTGCAATGAACTTATTTAAGATGTTTGTCAAAAAATGAACTGTATTATGTAGTTGGTACTTAGTTATTAAGTATGTGTTCATTTGTTAATCTATATATATAAAAGGCAATGTCCCGACTGACATATCATCGCCCAGCCGAAACCACTAATGATAGAAGTTTGAATTTTTGTGAGGATAATGCTTTTATATTCTAGGCGTCATTTAAGAAAGGATTTTTCGAAATTCATCCCCTAAAGGGGTGAAATGGGGGTTTAAAGTTTGTATGAAACTCTGTCATTTCTAATTGAAAATTAATGAAATTTGGTATTAAGCCTCTAAATACAAAATAATAAAACATGTCCTTAAAGATTTTTTAAATTTCATCCCTTAAATGGGTAAAAAGGGGTGTTAAAGTTTGTATGGATATTTTTTTGTTTATTATCAAAATTACTTGAAATTGAAAATGTATGCATTTCAATATAATTAATGATTTACGTGTTTTTGGATTTTTTTAATTTCATCCCTTAAATGGGTAAAAATGGGTGTTAAAGTTTGTATGGAAAATATTTTTTTATTATCAAAATTACTTGAAATTTAATATTTATGCTCTTCAATACAATTAAAGAAATACGTATTTTTGGATTTTTAAATTTCATCCCTTAAATGGGGAAAACGGGGTTTTAAAATTTGTGTGAAAAATGTTTTTTATACTATCAAAATTACTTGAACCTTAATATTTATGCTCTTTAATATAATTAAAGAATCACATATTTTAGGACTTTTTGAATTTCATCCCTAAAAGGGTTAAAAAGGGGTGTTAAAGTTTGTACAAAAATAAATTATTTATTATCAAAATTACTTGAGATTAAGTATTTAAACTCTTCATTATAATTAAAGAAACACGTATTTTGAAATAAATTGTTTATTATCGTGCTTGAACTTATGCACTTAAGCTGTACAATATAATTAAAGCAACAAAATTATGTGCTATATATGTGCAAGTAAAGAAATCTGGCATTTGTATTAACACCAAATTTTTATTATTACCTTTAAAACGGATACGTTATGCATTGCGTTCAAAATAAATAAATACGAGAATCACAATATTCGAAAATCATATCAAAGTTGTACATATTATTATTTAGCCAACCACTCACTTTTGGCTAAAATACAAAGTAATCGGGACATTACTTTAGCTGTAGCTGCATCTGGAATAACACCTCTTTTGGTGGGAAGGTGGGAAAGCGGCTCTGCCTTTAAAACTTCCGCTTAGTCTTATTCGTGTCGAAACTCCGTTGTGCAATAAAATCTTAGCAGAGTGACATGGCTCAAATTCTCCGAAATAGCAGATTTATCGTGTGGGATGAGACAACTAAGGCGCACAAAGGTGGAATTGAAGCACACACTAGATTTTTAAAGATGTCAGAGGCAGCAAAAGAGCGATCGGTGGAGTTCCTGAGTTGCAGACGGGGGAATGCCGTCAGATTCTGTTATATCTAGAGGAACCCTAGCAGACGAAATCAGAGCATCCTTACCATCGTCATACCTATAGCCCTAACCCAAAATAATGATGATCCGTAAAAAGAAATATGAGAGATACGGTTCTTGGAAAGTTTTCAGAGCTATTACTTAAAATAGGAAATACGGATTATCCCGAATCCGAAAGGAAAATATGCATACCATCTCTGCTGGTAACAGTAGTGACAGGTGGCAATGATAGTTTTAATAGTTAGAGTGTACCCTGATTTTTCTAATAAACAAACAAGTTTATAGATTGGCTGTGCAAACGTGCAATACTAACTCCATAAAAAAACATTGCAGCTGCTATTAATTACATACTTCTTAAGTCGTTGGAGGGCTCAGAAATTGAATACAGGTCTATCGATTCAGTGCTACAAGCGGATAAAGCAATTTACTATCATGTAGAGTTCCTTAACAGTGTTAACCTTCCTTGGGACACCTGTAATGCTGCTGCGTCTCATTAAACGATTTAAACTATGTAACGGGACTAGACTGCGAGTAACCGCATTGCACAAAAATATTAAAGAGCCACTGTGATAACTGGATGTATTCGTGGGAATCACTTTTCCTACCTCAAATACCACTGATACCATCCGACTATGTTTTTGAGTACGATTTCTACTTTGCAATGCCCATAAAAATAATTCAGGGTGAGTCCTTAAGGGTGGCAGGCATAGATTTCAGAGAACATTGCTTCCTTCATGAGCAATTCTACGTTGCCTTTTACAGAGTCCGTACTAATAGCAGTCTGGTCATTTTGACACCAGACAGAAAAAGCACCAATAAGCAAAGTGGTTTACCACTATTCGTACCTCCCCGAGGAAATCGATCCTACGAGACCTCCAGAATGATAGACTATCGCTCTAGCTGTAAGAACACGGATGCTGCTCATTTAATAACAAATATAGTACATGTTACTTTGGAAAAACCTAAACCGGCAAAATCATGTTGTCCACGCGGGCGAAGCTGCGGGCGGAAAGCTAGTTAGAAATAATGGGACTGGCATGTTCTTGTTATAGAATAAAAGTCCCTAAAATAAATAAAGATTAAAAAAAATAAAAAAATCAAGGTGTTTAAGGTGTCTCTACTTCCACAATCTTCTATTTATTTGTTCTAGTAAAACGTCTGCGCGTTTTCATACGCAAATCTCACATCCACTTATACCAAGACGTGAAACCATTAGGCTTTACAAATTAAAATTAATTCCGTGCGAAGGTCAGGTTCGCTCTCAAACCTGGGGGGGTTAAATGGTCATTGTACGAAAATATGCCTATACTATACGAGGTCAACTTATACCGGAAATGTATAGCATGATGTGCAGCCATGTGCAAGTGAATCATCGTGCGTTCCGACAGTTAGGACAGGTCAAATCAAAGCTGTTATGGCTTTTTCTTAAAAAGTCCTGTTTGGACATTGCCTATTAGTAAGTTACACCTTAAATTTAAAATCTGATAAACCAAACTATAATTAAATTAGCAACAGTGCTACATGAACTAACGTCATATACCCATACATATCTGGTAATTCTCTCACCGTCATCAATCAAATAAAATCGAAACGAAATTGTTTTGTTTATTTAATCCGAGTTGAACAAGGTAACCGATACGTGATCGGCATCACAATCGATCTTTAGTGCAGTGTCGTCGTGGTTGATTAGGACACACGGCGTGCATTGAAGAAACGAATATAAAATATTGAGTAAGTAATTAAAATGGACTTGTGTAGGTACATAAAGAAAGGGAACCTTTTTATTCATTGACAAAAACGAAGACCTAAGCGAATGAAGTAGCAGGAGAATGACAATGGAGGACGATCACTTCGATTTCCATCAGTCTGTCGGCCTTTCAAAACTCTTTTTCTCAGGGACGCGTGGAGGTATCAAAATATGGTCTATGGACCCATAGAGCTGTAAGAAAGACAAGTTCTCAAGTCAATGTAATAAAAAATACGGCCATTTATGCCTCATATTTTTAAAACTAAGCACGTCTCTAATTCTTTATTTTTATGCGGTTTGGTTTTACCGAGACTCGGAAATTTTTCGCATTTAAATAAACAATCACATAAACCACAATAAGTCATAGGTCATTGTTTGTATTCGAATGACATGTACAAAAGATTGTATATTTTTTCAATATATTATCACAATTAAAATATTGATTGGGTATCGTAAGAGACCTATTTAGCACTGCTGCACGTTAAGACTCATATCCCACCCTATAATATAAATATGACTAGGTAGAAGGCTCAATTAACAAGTTTATTATCATTAATTGGGTACAAATTAAGACTACTAGCTACTATAACTACGGTCTAGCTGTAAAAAACTTCATGTTACTAAATACATCCTTATATATTAATGTTTCCATGGAAAATTAAATACCGTATAAAAAATAGTTAAGTAAAAAGCCATTGACAACACTAAAATCTTATAAAATACTAAACTCACTTGCAATGTATGTATGTATTGTATATGTTTATACTATACGTTGCTCCTTTAGTATTATGTTAATAGTCGAAAAAGGATAAATTATTTTAATATCAAATATGAATATCAGAAGTTGTTGGTCATATGGCAGGCTGAACCCAGTTTTTCTTCACTTTATCGTAACGTTACATTCGCAACTAGCGTGTCACAAGAGAGAACGAAGAGAGCAATGGCTTCGGTTCTCTCTAGTAACAACACAAGTACGCACAATACATACATAATCGACCTATAATGTTCTCACTGCTGAGACACAGGCTTCCTAGGTAGTTCCTCTAGCGTAGCAGTCACGCTTAGGACCACTTGACTAATGATCAATCATTAAGGACAGCAATGGTCTGCGACAATAGTAAGATAAGAATAAGTAGGATTCAAAGGGCTAAATTATACATGAATAATTATTAATTAATTACACATTCAAGTCGCGAAGAATACTTATATCACTTTTAGGCAAACTTGCTCCATCGCGGACCGCATTAGATGATCAAACTATCCTACCAATATAAAAACAAAAGAAACATACAAACTCGCATTTATTTCCCCAAGGGTAAGATAGAGGTGTGCTATCAGTACACTGATAGATTTCTAGAGTTGGTACTACAGCGCATCTGCGTTCCAGAAAATATAGAAAATCCTATTGGTGCACGACTAATAACGTACCTCCGTAGACTCCCACTGGATATTATTATTATTGTATTGTTTCCTAAAAACACGCATTTTGGCCTTCTTTCAGCTCCGTACATCACACCCTGTGACTTCGCCAGCAACAACTTAACGGACTGTATGAGGGAACAAATTGAGATCGCGCTACCTAAGTTCACGAAGGGCATTCCCGAAATGGACGTCCCTTCGATAGACCCAGTGCAGTTGAACAATATCGATATAGATGGCAATGGATTAAAACTGGCCTTCACCGAAGCTGCTATGCATGGAATCAGCACAAGCAAATTGACGAAATTAGAGTAATTTGTTTTTTTGGTACTTTATCTTCTGTTTCCAGGGCGACTGCTACCAGAGACACTGTAATAATAATACTATAAAGAAGAAGGATTTAAACTAATAAAACTTCTGAACCGATTTTGCTAATACTTTCACTATATCTCATGAATATAGACCGTAGTTGTTACTTGTTATTCCAGCATAAACTGCTTATATGTACTTATTTATTTTTGCTAAATCAGTATTAAATAGTGCTTTGTCTTGTATTTGTAGGCATCATATCACATGTTGGTACTTAGGTCAACAATGCCAGAGCTGAGGGCTAAGCCGGAAGTATTTTTTGTATATAAGTTTCATGTATAAACAATGATCACTTATTAGTTACGAAACGCGAAGGAAAACGTTCCACATTGTATGCAAATTTACGAACTCGTAGGTACTACATACCCATGGACTAAACTACATCATGGAATACGACTGACGCAGAACCAATACTATAGGTACATACAATGTAATAATTCCATGCAAAAAAGTACATGTACCTACGCGTTTTATAAAAATAATTGCATTTAAACGATTTCCTCGATATTTTATATCGGTAATTTGCTTAAGATTGCGTATATCAACTAATCACAAGTAATTTGTAGGTACCATATACAATGAAGTCGACTTTTGCCCTGACTTACCCTTGACAATGTTAAGAATTAACTCGTGGATTTTTTTATAATACATATCCACCACGATGACTCTGATGAATGTTCTTCCCTAATCTTGAATCGCGAGTTCGCTACTTACATAACATATAGTACATATAGTAGGTATAGACAGTGTTGATTCGAAAGATTATTATTATTCATGGTATTATGTCCTTAGCCCAGTAAGACCTCAACTCCTATTTCATCTTACCCTTTACCTTAACTAATTGCAAGGTGGCGAGGGAACATTGCCTTCACTTCATTTGTTCCACCTGACAACATCGTCCCGTCAATCTATATTAATGTTGTACAGTTTTTCTGACGCCTTATCATGTTTCAGGGTAGAGTTGGGCAAAGGCGAAGAAAGATTCTCATTGTCATTCAAAAGCAATATGAGTTTAACCGCCAAGTATGTCGTCGATGGCAGAATTCTAATTTTACCGATACAAGGAAAAGGCGACGCACTCGTAGATGCACGTAAGTAGAAAAAAATATCAATTGAAATTGATGCAAGCTTTTAATGACATTTTGCTTTATAACGAAGAAAACCTTGCGTTTGTGAATCATATATTCTTACTAAACTGACGATTTTAGTCCCTGTGCATGGGTTCTTAAAGATTTCAGAGAAATAACCCATTTAAGCTGTTCCATCTTTTCCATAACGGCACAAAGCCAGACACTACACTTATGCGGGGGGCCTATACAAAAAAAAATACCTAAAAATCATACAATCACGCCTGTATTCCCCGAAGGGTTAGGCAGAGGTATACCTACTAATATACACCTACATTAAAATAAAAAATCACTTAATAAAAAATACCGCAATCCACAGAGGGCGTTGAAGTGAACATTGACAGCAAAATCGTCCACGTGAAAGACGACACAGGTGTACATCTCAAGTTGAGTACACCCAAATACAAGTACACGATTGAACGCACCATTTTCGACCTTAAGAACTTGTTTAACGGGAACAAACAACTTGGTAAGTGATTGTTGTGATAAATGTTTATAATTTGGCTCCAACATTTATTGAAATAATTATAATAATTTTGAAACAACATACTATCAAACTTATGTTACCCGAAGGTTAAGCTAGAAGTGTATTAATGTACACTCAGTTTCTCGGAATGTTTAGATACCATGTAATAGAGGCGATCTTAATGCCATTTAGCGGGCATAAATCTATAATCTCACCTGCTACTGAGAATTTCATGGAACCAAAAAGTAAAACCGCCTTCAAAAAATAATAAAATAATTTAATTTTTACAGTTTGGGAAGTTGGTGACTTCAATTTGAGTGATTCTTTTGTTTTTGCCACCGATTGTGCCCAAACTGTAAAAATATATTCAATAATATTATATAGGTAGTATGAAGGTATTCGCAGAAATACATATATACTTATTTATGTTTAAGTAGGTACAGCAATTTGGTTCCTTCAGGAAACACTCTACACTCATACCTAACCATTATTGCACACATTCAGCATACGCTGACTTGGCTTTATTATTCGGCCCCCAACCTCATGTAAGGCTGCTTACGTGGTATATATTGAACTGCGAGTCTCATAAATAGACACGAGTTGGTAGCTATCGTGTCGTATGGAGGGTTGGACAATAAAAGACTAATAGATTGTGAAACAAAAACAGTCATGGCTGTTAATGGTTCTGGTATGAACAGCAGATTCACCACGGTAGGATTAGTAATTTTCAGTAGGCTTACTTTTTTGTTATTTTTCTGATCACTCTGTTGTTTTTTTGCGATTATGCGAACTTGTCAGACTAAGGTATCTTTGCGACATTTGTTTTTTTTTATCTTTTACGGTGTTTATCTTGATCCTCAATTATTTAATCTTGCCTCATAACGATAATGGTCTTATAAGATAACTTGAGACATTGTTGCAATTTGACATTATCATAATAACCTTCTGTACCTTGTGTATCTACGCTATACTTAATATAGTACTTAAGTCAATTGTATAATTATTATCATAATTAAGATAAAAGGGAGATACTATAGGATGGATTAGTCTTTAACAATAATCATCATTATCAATCAAAACATAAAATAAGATTGTAAGTTTGGCGTGTCTGCACATTGCTTTTATTTGCAAAATAAATTGGGATCCTGAAACTACGTAGCACAATAAGTCTCTATATTTTTCGTCTGTCGGTTTGTCCGTGTGTTAAAACACGCATCAAGTGATAAATAATTATTTCTGAATTGTTAGAAGGACTGGTATAAACTCAGAGTATATATCTTTGTCCAGTTCAGTTTATATTTCATTAAAATCAGTACACTGTAACATGTAACAGAACCTATTACAATTTTTAGGATTTGTTGAACTTAAAAAGGAAACACTGAAGTAAATTTCCTATTTTAGAGACTACTTCTATACCAGACCAGCAAAGAGAAAAAATATGAAGAATCTGAATAAAAAAATATACTTACAGATACTAAATAAGATCAGAAAAGATGATTGTGACAAAGTAATTGTTAATTTCATTAGTATTAATTCAGTTTTTGTAACTCTTTATAAACTTGGCGTCACGGGACAAATACGGGACTAGAGTAATATGGAATCACGCGTTGTTATTACCTCAATGAATTTTCAGTTTTCATTTACTAATGACAATTCTTACAATATTTTATTCTAAATAAATATTACAATATTATATATGTATAGGGGTCAATATATTCCTAGTCTGAAAATTATCGCGCTGTTTTGTGAATTTACTTTTGAGTTAATGCGAGATCAGTCTGAGGCGCTAAGAATATTAAATATCAAGAAAAAATCAAAGGGGTGTTCTGATTACTTCTAAAGAAAACAATGCATTTTCTTTCCTCCTCAATAGATCTTTGTTATTCGCAGTGCCTTGGCTACAAGTTATGTACAAAGACCCTTCTTATTTCATATGAAGTTTTCTGGAAACCTCCTAATTTACCATTTTTTTTCCGCAGCGGAGACCACACTTAAGTTCGCCAACGAAAACTGGCAGCAATTGATGGATGAGCTATCCCCACCAGTTATCAAGCAGATCGTACGCACCGTCGTCAAAACCATCAACAAGTTCTTTTCAAAAGTCACAGTAAACCAAATCGTAAAAGGATACACTGAAGAAAATTAAATATTCTTTTAAATATTTTTTTTAAGTATCTTTTATAAATCGAACTCTGCGTCAAAACATCGGTGACGTAGGTAAGTGATTACTTACCTACTGAATTTAATTAAGTAGGTAGGTATCTACTGACTGTAGAAGAGCCGTTGATCAACCATTTGTTAAGAAAGACGCGGCATCTAAAAAATACTGTATTTTTGCTCAATTATTATATTTATGTATGCAGTTTCGGTGGATATTATGGTAATGTAATTAGTTTTGTAAATATTTATGAATGATAATAAATAGTTTTCTGGACATAACGTTTTACTACACCTACAAATAGATAACATAAATCCAAAAATATGAAAAGTACTTGTGATTCCTGAGGATGGAAACACTGTTTTATTGATTACTTAAACAAAAAAAACCTACAACACTTTTTTCCAACGGTTGTTTGATGTTGACCGTTTACATGAAAAGAAAACTAGATATAAAGAAAACGTTAGTTGGCTTAATATAATAACCACATTCATCATGCAAGTAAACTGAGAAATTTTCATAAAAAAAATAAAACAAAAAATGGTCAAGTCATAGGGTAACGTTTAATTTTTTGCTAAAAATGAGGAGCATGAAAAAAAAATCTTATTATATAATATCATAACTAACTCTGGAAGGATTATTATTTATTTAAATCGGTTCACTTGCTATGGTCTCATGCTGGCACTTGTTCATTACTACTGTTACTAGTTGTACTACCACTTGATCTTGAATTAGTTCTCCCAGTACGTGCCTCCAGAGCTATGCTATCGGATCGATGGCTCGCCCCTGTTCTAGACCAGGGTAAGGGCCTTCCTTTCTTGTACCACACAGTACCAGCTAATACTAGTGCTAGTATTACTATTCCTCCTGCCATTCCAGCTAATCCGGCTCGCAAATTAGGTCTGTGAGCTGTAAAAAATACACCATTTTTATCTTAAACAAAAGTCAAAATACTTTTGTTTTGGGAACGAATGGGTGTTAAAACTATTAAATTTGACATAACCGAATTATTAAATTCGAATTATTAAAAAAAATTTGGAAATAACTCTTCTCGTCTGAAGTAAGCCGTTCCGAACTACCGCGCTGGTAAAATGGCTTATTATTAATTGTTTTTACATAGTTACCTAATTAGTAAAAAAAATAACATATAGGTATAATATATATAAATATATGACCCCAATTTTATTTACACCGCCTGTTTCTATTCAAATTTACCACTGCTGAACAACTCGTTGACAACTTCAGACAAGATTAGGTATTACCTACCTTATTATTTTCTAATAATACTTACTGCCAACATAATACACATTTATAGTGTCCCTTGACTCTATAGGTTGATCGTGCAAAACTGCTGCGCATGTCCATCGACCAATGTCTTCTTCAAGTACGGGGTCAATCGTCAGCGAGCAGTCGCCGTGGTCCAAGTCTCTCTCCGGGGTAAAATAAAAACGATTTAATATGGCGCTAAAAAAAACATAATGGCTTTAAAAAACCTTCTAAAAAGTTCAAACATTTTGCACTTTACGTATGCTGCTCTGGAGACAAATTATCTTTAAAGTTCTGCTAAAAAGCGAAAGTGTAGGTATATAGTAACGTATTTTAAGCAGCTGGTTGCATTTATTTTATGACGGGGTCACCGTGTATTTATTTTAAAAGCAAGTGACTGTATCTGTATTTGAAAGTATCTAACTTTATACTTAACACAGAGTTTGCTACTACAAAAAACAACAAAAAAGAAGATAGAGATTATTAATCTATCGTGTTGTTTTTCACTGTATAGCAAAAGGCTTCGTTAACTTAATCGATTATGATGCCGATGTAAAATAAACACTTACTTTTCCGCGTTCACAGATGAGTCCAAACTCATACCAACAAAGTTAGGAGACAAAAATCTGCAATAATCAAGTGGCCTAGGCCCGTTTGAAGTGTGACAATACAAAGTGGCAGCGCTGCCGACCCTAACGCCAACATCTTGTTGGTTAGCTGCTAGAGGCCCCGTGACTCGAACCCGCACATGGTCTATAATTTCTACTCCCAACTCATACATAGGACCCATATGACATGTCCAAGTACCATTATCGTTTCCTGAAACGTGAGTGAAGGTGATGCCACAGTCGCCAGTCTGAAGATTTTCACCTGTGTACCTGTTAAAAGATGATTGTGACAAAGGAAATTGTAAATTTCATTCGTGTTACTTCGGTTTTTGTAACTCTACATAAAATTGGCGTCACGGAACAAACACGGGACCAGAATAATATGGAATCGCATGTCGTTATTACCTCAATGAATTTTTAGCTTTCATTTACGAATGACAATTCTTACAATATTTTACTTCTAGGTATATAAGTATTACAATTATATACATATAGGAGTTAACATAGTAGGCTGTAAATTAACGCGCTCTCTTGTGAATTTCCTTTTAATACGAGGACAGTCAGATTCGCCAAGAATATTTAAATTAAAAAAAAAGAATCGCAATGCCTTGGCTACAAGTTGTGTACAAAGACCCTTCTTATATCATATGAAGTTTTCTGAAAACCTCCTAATCCACCATTTATTCCCGCAGCGGAGACCACGCTTAAGTTCGCCAACGAAAACTGGCAGCAATTGATGGATGAGCTATCCCCACCAGTTATCAAGCAGATCGTACGCACCGTCGTCAAAACCATCAACAAGTTCTTTTCAAAAGTTACAGTAAACCAAATCGTAAAAGGATACACTGAAGAAAATTAAATATTCCTTTTAAAAAAAAATTTAAGTATCTTTTAAAAATCGAACTCTGCGTCAAAACATCGACGTAGGTAAGTGATTACTTACCTACTGAATTTAATTAAGTAGGTAGGTATCTACTGACTGTAGAAGAGCCGTTGATCAACCATTTGTTAAGAAAGACGCGGCATCTAAAAATACTGTATTTTTGCTCAATTATTATATTTATGTATGCAGTTTCGGTGGATATTATGGTAATGTAATTAGTTTTGTAAATATTTATGAATGATAATAAATAGTTTTCTGGACAAAACGTTTTACTACACCTACAAATAGATAACATAAATCCAAAAATATGAAAAGTACTTGTGATTCCTGAGGATGGAAACACTGTTTTATTGATTACTTAAACAAAAAAACCTACAACACTTTTTTCTAACGGTTGTTTGATGTTGACCGTTTACATGAAAAGAAAACTAGATATAAAGAAAACGTTAGTTGGCTTAATATAATAACAACATTCATCATCCAAGTAAACTGAGAAATTTTCATAAAAAAAATAAAACAAAAAATGGTCAAGTCATAGGGTAACGTTTTATTTTTTACTAAAAATGAGGAGCATGAAAAAAAAATCTTATTATATAATATCATAACTAACTCTGGAAGGATTATTATTTATTTAAATCGGTTCACTTGCTATGATCTCATGCTGGCACTTGTTCATTACTACTGTTACTAGTTGTACTACCGCTGGATCTTGAATTAGTTCTCCCAGTACGTGCCTCCAGAGCTATGCTATCGGATCGATGGCTCGCCCCTGTTCTAGACCAGGGTAAGGGCCTTCCTTTCTTGTACCACACAGTACCAGCTAATACTAGTGCTAGTATTACTATTCCTCCTGCCATTCCAGCTAATCCGGCCCGCAAATTGGGCCTGTGGGCTGTAAAAAATACACCATTTTTATCAAGATCTTAAACAAAAGTCAAAATACTTTTGGTGGGAACGAATGGGTGTTAAAACTATCAAATTTGACATAACCGAATTATTATATTCGAATGATTAAAAAAGTTTCGAATAACAGTTTGTTGGAAATCACTCTTCTCGTCTGAAGTAAGCCGTTCCGAACTACCGCGCTGGTAAAATCGCTTATTATTAATTGTTTTTAAATAGGTAGGTACCTAACATAACATAACATAACATACCATCACGCCTGTATTCCCCGAAGGGTTAGGCAGAGGTGTACTTAATGTACACCCACAGTTCGCCGGTATGTTTTAGGTCCCATGTAATAGGTGGCGAGCCTATTGCCATTCACCGGGCACAAATCCAGACTCCGAGCTGCTACTGAGAATTTCATAGAAAAACTCAATAACACTTTGCGCGACCTGGGGATCGAACCCAAGACCTCTAGCGTAGCAGTCGCGATTGGGACCACTAGACCAACGAGGCAGTCTAGGTAGGTAGGTACCTAACAAGTAAAAAAATAATATACTTAGGTATAAAAAATATATGACCCCAATTTTATTTACACCGAGTGTTTCTATTCAAATTTACCACTGCTGAACAACTCGTTGACAACTTCAGACAAGATTAGGTATTACCTACCTTATTATTTTCTAATAATACTTACTGCCAACATAATACACATTTATAGTGTCCCTTGACTCTATAGGTTGATCGTGCAAAACTGCTGCGCATGTCCATTGACCAATGTCTTCTTCAAGTACGGGGTCAATCGTCAGCGAGCAGTCGCCGTGGTCCAAGTCTCTCTCCGGGGTAAAATAAAAACGATTTAATATGGCGCTGAAAAAACATAATGGCTTTAAAAAAACTTCTAAAAAGTTCAAACATTTTGCACTTTACGTATGTTGCTCTGGAGACAAATTATCTTAAAAGTTCTGCTAAAAAGCGAAAGTGTAGGTATATAGTAACGTATTTTAAGCAGCTGGTTGCATTTATTTTATGACGGGGTCACCGTGTATTTATTTTAAAAGCAAGTGACTGTATCTGTATTTAAAAGTATCTAACTTTATACTTAACACAGAGTTTGCTACTACAAGAAACAACAAAAAAGAAGATAGAGATTATTAATCTATCGTGTTGTTTTTCACTATATAGCAAAAGGCTTCCTTAACTGAATCGATTATGAGACCGATGTAAAATAAACACTTACTTATCCGCGTTCACAGATGAGTCCAAACTCATACCAACAAAATTTGGAGACAAAAATCTGCAATAATCAAGAGGCCTAGGCCCGTTAGACGTGTGACAATACAAAGTGGCAGCGCTGCCGACCCTAACGCCAACATCTTGTTGGTTAGCTGCTAGAGGCCCCGTGACTCGAACCCGCACATGGTCTATAATTTCTACTCCCAACTCATACATAGAACCCATATGGCATGTCCAAGTTCCATTATCGTCTCCTGAAACGTGAGCGAAGGTGATGCCACAGTAGCCAGTCTGAAGATTTTCACCTGTGTACCTGTTACCAAAAGAAAATTTAGTTTACCTACAGTAGGTTTCGTGAGTCTAAAATATAAATTTTACTAGTACTATATTATCGGTGTATAAGCAACTTTCAGTACATTCTAATGCAATATTTGTAAATGAAAAGCTGCGTGTGTAACGCCTCTTTTTTCTATAGGAGCATGCAAAGGTAGGTAGGCGTTTCTGTCCCTGATCCCAATATAATCCCAAGCCGTTGCTCAGCGATTGAGCATTTTTTCATAGACACAACCCTAGTGCTGTTGTCTTTTGGCGAATTCACACTCTGCCTCGGGGACTTCACTTCATTTCGTAAATATACTCGGGCCGTTTGGATAACGAACCCTTATACATAGGTATATAAGGGTTTGAATTTAGCAAATGGTCTAAAATAATATTAAAGTTTACCAAAAATCTTGTTCGCCTTCAATTTGTCGTTCCACAGGTGTGAACTGCGATCCATTAGGGTGCTGAAACCAACAATACGCGAGGGACGCATCAGCGCGGCACATTATCGTTAAACTCGAGTCCTTCTCCACAAACAATGTTCTAACTTCATTATCTGACCTCGTGTCTTCTCGCCTAATCCTTGTACCTTGAAACAGAATACACGTGTTCAAGATATGTTCTATTCTTTATCTTTCACAAAAAGTTTATATTAAACAGCACAGATATCTATTATGTATAGGGGTAGTATTATTGCTCGTACCATAAAGTATAGAAAGAAAATTTTATAATTTCGCCAACAATGGCACCAAAAGCAATAACTATAAAATAAATATTCATGATAAATCCAAATTATGCGAATATGTTAAATACATATTCGAACCGTAATTAGCTAGTGTGTAAGTCCAATATTATTATTTTTTATCCATAAGATATATTGTATTGTATGCACAAGTAAACCTTAATAAATAAAAAAAAGCATTGCGCCAGTAAATAAAATATAGGTATTGAATTTGGAAGGATCAAAGTATTCACGTGAGTTCGTAGAAACACTAATAAGTGCTTGCATAGGTGTCCGTTGTTGGATGGTAGTGCCAACCCATTCTTGGACTCCGACCGTGCATCTCCAAGTGCCATAATCTTCTGCAGTCACAGACTCTATTGTCATCCCACATTGTCTTTTGAAGAAACCATCACCGTAGTAACTGGAAGAATAATGACAGGCTTACCTACATGTTTTTTGCTTTGGATTAATATTAATATCGTCTTATAAACCAATGGATAGCTACAGTAGATATGAAAAATTAAAATAAACCATGAAGTGACTAACCTGTAGCGACCATTACTTAAACCTTCCATAACATTAAAGCCAATAGATTCTGTACTCTTTTGGAAACGACAGAAAGTAATATTCTTCGCCGTGTGTAGAATATTACAGTACAAATGAAGCTTATTGGAATCCGAATCTCGAATATGGCCGACATCTAGACGCTCAGCTAAAACAAACATAAGTAGGTAATGCAGCGATGCCTAAAGTGGTAAAGCTAAATAGGCTCCGTAGATAAGACACCGGGGTACCTAGGTTACAATTTTCATTGTTGTTTACTATTAATTTATTATTGGGCACTGTACAATAAAAAAGATTTCTTTAACGGTTCACGGCCTTTAAAGTTTAAGAACTGCTGATTGATTGTACCTATTGATAAGATATCAGACACGCCAATAGCCCTCAGAGTTCCACACAATCCATTAGAAGGAATGGCATAGAAAGTTACAAAAGATAGATAGCTAACTGTGGCATTAATGGCTGGATATTTTTAAATCCTACCCATGCGATTGGACATGAAAGGGGTTCGGTCACCTAAAAATATTGTCTCAAGACACGAGACTAGTGTCAAGATCACCTTTTCCAATACAAGGCAATGTAGGTGACACAACGTAGTCACCAATCAGTAGGTAACTACAGTAAATGTCAACAGTGTTACGTTTTATCGGACATCGGAGTCATGCCCGTAAGTTACCTGTGGCAAGTGATACAAGCTAATCGAAAAACGATAACTCATGTCTTCCTATTCAAAAAAAATTACAACGCAATATCGTGTGTACAACCAATACAGCAGTTTATATGCATCCTCCAGTTGTTGATCCAGCTAATTCTAAGACAGGCAAAGTGACCCACGTTGCTAGACATAACATGGAGTCGAAGGGAATTTAACGTTCCTCATGAATTCGACGTATGGACTTGAGAATAACAGCTTGACAAGCTAGCCATCCTCCGGTGTTATATAGAAGACTAAAGAATTCACATGCTTTAACAACAAAGAACGAACACCCAATCTGTCCACCAATTGGGAAATATACGGCAATTTTCCATTGACCGACATTGTGGCGGTCATTTGAAAGCCTATGGTGTATAGAGCTTGTATCAATTGTTATTATTTATATATAAATATAATTAATCAAGCTAGATTTGATATCAACGGCTTGGCCTGACAGCCAAGATAATCAAATCAATCGTTATTCATGACGTCAAAAACCGGATCGGTTTTAATCGCAAATCTACGTAATGAACAAGATAATATTTCTCATAAAACCTTAAAGGAAATTTACTGTATCCATGATTTTATACCACACAATTATTACATTGCCTTCATTACGCTCTGCAGTGCAACAATAGTATTGTATCTATGTCCTTCGAGTACAGCCCAAACTTCTTATACCTACCTACCGAAGCCCGGCGTAACTATGCAAATAAATAAAACCTTTGTTATTCTATCCCAAAATAATTAATTATACTACTACATCTGCAATAAAACATTTTCAAGTCATATATTAGGGTGTGCAAGAATTTCTCTTACATTTAAATCCTGAAATACTCAACTCCGTTGACAGTGAAATCGTAAATCTGTTCGGAATCCGAATGCCCGCTGTCCAACGCTACATGCAGAACGGACACTTGACGTATATATTCTACGAGATGTAGAGGCGTGTTGCAATGTTTGCTTGCATTCTGAATTACTGACCGTGCGATACAAATAGAGAAAAGAAGCCTCCTGTAGGTACTACTGGGCATAGAATATGGGTCTCAATCTCAACTGTTAAGACATTCAAATAGTTATAGACATTTCTCTTTTGTACTATGTACACACGGCTACAAATCAAGCCATACAAATCCAGCTTAGACTGATCTCTCATTGTAAGGCTTTTTTCACAATTCAAGGCCCGCCTATATTGGTTTTGTATAGCTCGATGTGTAGCCGTGCGTACCTAATATCACTTCACACAAAAATAAAAATTATATTCTAAAATATATGCAAGTTTCACGCATTTTGTATTCTTGAATAAGCTTATCTATAGATAAGATAACTATTAGTAATTTTTGCTTTGCCCAAGACTTCGCCTTAAATATTAGCCCAACATCTAAATCATCAACTCGAACTTACCTTGCACGGCAACTGACCTCTCCACAGGCAGTTCGGTTACTTGTCCAGGTAAACCTAGTAATAACGTCCATCTTCCTTGCACGGCCCTGGTGGTGCGATCCAGTGTTACGTGACAATGTCCTGGCACCAGCGCACTCTCAGAAAACGGTTGAGTCACCAAACAGTATGAATTGTTAAGTGTCGAAAGTTCCACTAAGGTATGTGTTTGACCATCCTGCAGAGATATAGTGTCGGGAGTATAGTGGGATATCTTAGCTGAAATAAAATGCATGAAAAATTAATGTTACCGTGACCGTTTTAAACTTAAGTAGCTAGCTAGAATTTAGTGGGTAGATTATTGCCCCTAAAATTGAAATTTTACCTTCAATAAGTCCAGGAGTAGGAAAATTTGGAAAAAAATAACACTTTAGGCTACTAAATAATTTGGACTGTACCTTCGACATTCACTTCTGACCAGCCGGTGATCGAATGGCTGCCACTGGTGGAAGTGAGGCGCCATCGCCCGTGATCCGCAGGGACCACATCCCGGACCCTCACCCCACAGCCATCGCTCCAGCTCTCGTACCTATACATACAAATGAAACAACCTTGTGACATTCATGAATAATATAGTAAAGCTATAGATATTCTGCGCTAACATAAACTTACTTAATTACCGAAAAGCTACTTAAAAAATAAACGCAAAACTAAAGCGTCTCAAATAAAATACAATTAATAATATTTGTTTTACCGCAAAACAAACAAACAAAACGACAACAGAATCGTTTAATTCTGTAAGCAACTTACTGATTATTATTATTTTTTTGTATATTAAAAAACGTATCTACTTACCTATTCCTTTTCAATCAGATCAGAGAACAAAGCTTTTGTTTATTTGTTTTGTCACTTTTTTTTCGTACAATACCGACACTTGCCCTCTTATCTAATACTGCCCATTACCTACTGATATCTGATGTCATCGATGACGAGCTGCAATAGTTAGCAAGTTGTCATCACAGAGATACAAGAACAGTTTAGTTGGCAGACGCATATGTACGAGCACTGATTACATATCAGAACTGATATGATTATTAATATGAATTGTAATTATCTAATAAAAAAATGCTAGACCATCACGTACCTAATTGATGATTTTGAATTTATCGGCAGAACTTAACAGACTTGATGGGCATTCCATTATATTATAATCTTGACTGGCTGTGCCTTTCGGTTTCAGCCGTTGGTTGACTTTCTTCTTTTCGCTCAGCTCCTAAATGCCGTAATATACCCTAGCCCAATTCTACCAAAAATAAAACAAATCTGACTGGTAGTACCAGAGATTAACACGGTCAAACAAACAAACTCTTTTAGCTTTATCCCTACTAATATTATAAATGCGAAAGTAACTCTGTCTGTCTGTCTGTTACGTTTTCAAGCGTAAACCACTCAACTGTACTGGGATAGACTAAAGCTTGAGAAAGGACATAGGCTACCTTTTATTGCATATTAAAAAAGTTTTTAAGCGGTTGAAATAGGGGATGAAAGTTCGTTTAGAAGTCCAAACAAAGACACGTTTTCAGAATAACCCCTGAACCGATTTTGATGAAATTTGGAACATTTTGATGAAATAGACAAGACCTTGGGAAAGGATATAAGCTACGTTGGGTTGGGTTGAAATAAGGGATGAAAATTAGTATGGGAGTTTGTCATTGTTGAAGATAAAACGATGAAACTTTGAATTTAGGCACTTGATAATAAGTAAAAATTTGTTCCAGCGTTTTTTAAATTTCGACCTGTGTGGGGATGAAATAGGGGATGAATGTTCATATGGAAGTCCAAACAAAGTCACGCTCTGAAGCCCAACCTCGGAACCGATTTTGATGAAATTTGGTACAACAATAGATTAGGCCTTTAGGAAAGGATATAAGCTACGTTTCGTTCTAAAAAAAGGGGTTGTAATAAGGGATGAAAAATTGTATGGGAGTTTGTCATTGTTGAAGATAAACGCTGAAACTTTGTGTTTAGGAACTTTATAAGACTTTATAAGCATGTCATGTCGGTTGAGAAGCACATTTTCAACAGATGTCACTGCCGTCGCCTCAAAGAGGTAAATTTAAAAATGTGAAGGCAAATTTCGACATGGCGGGTGGGGGTCGCGGTGGCTTAGCGGTCATAGCGTCTGGTGTACTTAACCAGAAGACGCAGGTTCGAATCCTGCCCGCGGTCGTATTTTTCCTTCAATAAAATAACTTAACTTTATAATAAATAAATAAATTGACAATTTGATATGGGGTTTTTGAAATTTCAAACTGTGTAGGTACGGATGAAATAGGGCATGAAAGTCCGATTTTGACGAAATTTGATGCAAAACTAGACTAAACCTTGGGAAAGGATATAAGCTGCGTTTATATTTCGGATAATTTGCAATTTCCCGCCAGAATTGGAAAAAACTAAACAGTCAAAATCGTGTTGTCCACGCGGGCGAAGCTGCGGGCGGAAAGCTAGTGTATTTATAAATTGCAAGTTAAACCAGCTGACTCAGGCCGTTGGACGTTAGTGCCGTTATTATAATTAGGAAGGAATGGTTAGGTAGGGTAGGTTAGGTAGGTCTACCTAGAATTCCTAAAATTATAATTGTACCTAAGTAGCAATTTTTTTTTATTTTATAATTTCTAATATAGTCCCCATATATCCCCATATAGTATTATTATAAGATCAGCTATCATGTAGTTGGTGGATTTATTAAAAGCCTTTAGTCGCTAGTTGGCATAATTAAATACATGGTTTATAAGTACTTAGGTAGGTTTAAATTAAATCGATACCCATCAAGTCTAATATGTTGTTAATCACCCTGTCTGTAGTTTCTAAGTACCTATTTACAATAAAATACCTACAGTCCACGTTTAAAAATCAGATTTGATTAGATAATTGGCAACTCCTATCACTAGCCCATTCCAATACAATAAACATTATAATTATCAGATAATAATTACAGTAGAATGTACCTACAATGTACATAGATACCTACATTAAATAATTATCTAGTTAGTCTATTTATTAGGTAGTCTATCATCTGCACAAGTGGGTATTGAAGCCTCAACCGAGTTTTAATTGCGATAGGATACTAAAGACTGAACCTCATTCCAAACGTAAAAAACAACACATTGGTCTAGTGGCTTTGACTGCACCGAGTGATCCCAGAAACCAAGGAACATAACATAACATACCATCAAGCCCGCGTTCCCCTAAGAGTTAGGTTATCTATACATATAAAATCCTTTGTCCTGAATGACTGACTGACTGACTGACGGAACAACGCACAGCCCAAACCGCTTATCGTATAGTCCTGAAACTTGGAGGGTGTGTTCTTTGTATGACGTAGGCATCCGATAAGAAAGGATTTTCCGAAATTCTATCCCTAAGGGGGTGAAAAAGGGGGGCAAAGTTTGTATGGGACAACGTGATTCCTTGGTCCAATCTGCTTCAAATTTTGCATAAACGTTCTTTAACAGAATTGATGGAAGACGTGTTTCATATTTTATTGAAATTCATCCCCTAACGGACTTAAAAAAGGGGGGAAAGTTATTTTGGGCGTGGTTTGCTTCAAATTTGATATCAATACTCCTTAGAGTTTTCGATTGAAATTACTTTTTATTTTGACACATGTCATGCTTGAAAACTCAATCTGATTTTACTCAAGAAACGTTGGTTGATAAACATATAAAATGCTTTCTATGGCACACAAAGGTGGAATTGAGAGGCACACCATAGAACCCTTCTTAGAGGCAGCAATTGAGTGATAGGTGGAGTTACTGTGTTGCTGGCAGGGGTATTCCGTCAAATTCTGTTGTACCTAGAGGAACCCGGGCAGACGAAGTCATCATCCATCGTCATCATAATGATTATATTTAAAAAGAAATACGAGAGAGATGCGTCTGCTGGAGAGTTTTCTGAGCTATTAATTAAAATAGGAAATGGAGATTATAAAATTTGAATATGTATACCATCTCTTCTGAATACAGTAGTGACAGGTGACTATGATAGATGAATAGATCTTAGAGTGTATCCTGATTTTTCTAATATAAATACGAAGTCTATAGATTGGATGCACAAACGTGCAATACTGACTCCGAAAAACAACAGTTCAGCTGCTACTAATTACATACTTCTTAAACAGTTGGAGGGCTCAGAAATTGGATTCAGTGCTACAAGCGGTCGAAACAGTTTACCTACTATCCTGTAGAGTTCCTTAACAGTGTTAAACCTCCTTGGGACACCTGTAATTCTGCTGCGTCTCCTTATACCATTTAAGCTATGTAACGGAACTAGACTGAGAGTATTGATCAGCAGTGCACAAAAATATTAAAAAGGTCACTGTGATTACTGGATGTGCTTGAGGGGATTCAGTTTTCATACCTCGAATACCTTTGCTACCATCCAACTATGTTTTTAAGAACAATTACGTTTCCCCCTTAAGATCTTAGCTTTGCAATTACTATAAATAAATTTCAGGGTGAGTCATTAAGGGTGGCAGGCATAGATTTAAGAAGAAAGAAAGAGAAGAAATTCTACCTTGCCTGTTACTGAATCAGTATCTGGTCATTTTGATACCAGACAAAAAAGCCATAAATGTGGTATAGAAAGAAGTGCAATTTTAAGTCTTGAGAGCAAAGTGGTCTTCCACTATTTATACCTTCATAAAAATCGACCCTACGAGGCCTCCAGAAAGTTTTTTTTTTTTATGGGATAACTCGGCAAACGAGCAGGCGAGCTACCTGATGGTAAGTAGTCATCGCCGCCCATGGATATCTGCAAAACCAAAGGAGTTGCAGATGCGTTGCCGAGCCTATTTAGGGAAAGGGAGGGGAAGAAGAAAAGGAGAAGGAAGGGGATTGGGGGAGGAATTGGGCCTCCGGCCCTCTCGCTCACCGAACGAAGCGCAGTAACGACACGCTACTACTCGGACGTCGGTCTTCTGCGAGAGTGTGGTACTTCCCCGGTCAAGCCGGCCCATTCATGCTGCGAACAGCGTGGCCCTACCACGACGAAGATATATGATATGATAGACGACTATGATAGACCATCGCAATAGCTAAAAGGACATGAATGAATTAATAAGAAATTTACATGTTATTTTTATATTTCAATAAAATAATATAGTGGAACAAATTATTTGGTCTCAATTTTAGGTAATTTGTAATATCCCGCCAGAAATAGAAAAAAAAATAGTCAAATTCGTGTTGCCACGCGAGCGAAGCTGCGGGCGGAAAGCTAGTTTCATATAAAATAACACTGCTTGATTTGGGAAGCGAACACAAGACCTGCATCGTAGCCGTCGTGCTTGGGACCTCTAGACTAATGAGGCATTTAATTAGTGATTCCAGTCCCCAGAGGGCAAAGAATAGCTGAAGAAATTAGATCTTATCTTACTCCCTAACCGCTTAAACGTCAGCGCAGAACAACACTACTCGCTACTGGTCAGATCAATAAGTAATAAGTATAAATCTGTCTAGTGTGGTCTCACTGTGTAGTACCTAACTTAGATAAATGATATGCACCTAAGATATGAATTTTCTAGTGAAAGAAAAATTCGGCCCCAGGCAGGGTGTGAACCTGCCTCTGGTATGCACCTAGTTCAAGTTTTATTTGTTTATTTTTCCGGCCCCAAATGCTTCTTTTTTTTAATCTTCTATGATAACGATTTTTAAGCAAAAGTTTTAATACTCATTTGTGAAAAAACTATTGTTGAAGTCACAATTTCGACTGCCATGTACTACTAAGACTGTGTTATTGACTAACAATTTGCGAAAAACTAAAAAAATAATTGAATTTGGCGCCCAAGGCGCGTGTAGAAAACACCAAGCGCAGCGTTATTAGATAGATATAAGTATATCTTGGTTCCAATGACATAAAATATAAATTAATGTTATTACATATGTATGATTGATATTAGTTTAAAGGATGTGATAATCGGTGGAAAAGTAGTTATTCCATTAAAAACCAACCTATTGCTGGGCGGGTTGCGAACATCAAAGGTTACTCCGGCTGGAGTCGTCACAACACAGGTCTGTTGGTTGTCTAGTGTTCTGGACAGCCGCATCAAAGCTTCATTCCCTTCTGCCACATGAAGATGTAGCGGCCACCCAATGCCTTGCTGCATGTGGAGGAGATTCTCCAAGTGCACTTCAAAAGTTGGTGTCTGGGCGTTCCCATTATGCAAAGAAAGTGACACTGTAAAATGCCAAGTTCATAACCAACGGCCCGTAACTACGTACCTATCCATAGAAAATAACTATCAACAACGCTTGTATACGAACCTAACACGGCAATTAACGATGATAAATATTTTAGCCACATTATCACAAACTTCAAAAAAGGTGATTTTAAATATAAGCTTCACTCCTGTGACACTTCCATCACCGTGATAATTAAAAGTTTACTGTTGTACTACAATTGCAAATTTCATCTTTATCAGTCTTGTCATTAAAGCCATTATCTATTATTTGCAATTTATCTAAGTATCAGAAAGATTACCTAAACTCATTGATTATTGGATGAGAATCACATTGTTCGCAGTAGTAGGTACCTATCACCTGATAAGTTACTTTCCTTTTGATCTGTGATTGACGTAGGTACATTATTAACATCAGAGATACCTATCTTCTTAATTGTTAGTTATAAAGTGCTTATCTAAAGTACTTAATGCGAAAAATTTCAGGAAGAATAAAGTGTGTCGTTAGTTGATCAAAAGGATAATCTGAATGCGCTGCTCCCTGGGAAACCAGACTAGCTATCCACCTGCTATTATATTATAGCATAAGTTTATGCAAAACGAAAGACGTATTAAATTTATGAATTGTCGCTTTTTCTAGCTGGGCCACAATATAAATTTTGAACTATAAACCGACCAATGCTGTATTTTTAAACTAAACAAACACACCTACTACGCGCGACTGCGACACCAGAGGTCCTAGGTTCGATTCCCAGGTGGAGCAGTCTTACTGAGTTTTATATGAAATTCTCAGTAGTAGCTCGGAGTCTTGGCAAGCCCGCCCCCGCCCCCTATTACTGGGGACAAATATGGGACTTAAACATACTGGCGAATTGGGTGTACCTACACACCTCTGCTAACCCTTCAGGGAAAATAGGTATGATAACACCATATTTGTCCCCAGTAATAGGGGGCGACAAATAATATGTTCCATCAGATCCGGAATTCAATTTCGATATGTGGTACTTCCACCAGATACAGAAATGAGATTCCCGATCTACATAAAATATTTTCGTTCAACTGAGAAAGTTGACGCCGCAACTGACTGTTCCAGAACAATGAATAACGGTAACAAGGGGTGTTTAATAACAAACACTAAGTATTAAAAAATACAATATTTATTGCCAAGCGCACTACAGAACTGAAAGTAGCTGATACGAGACTCGGGTAGTTTTTGGCATTAAATATGTGACTAAACGCAAAATGAACTTCATTTTCTTTTCTCCGCAATAGGTTAGTTGACTGATATGTTTAAAGCATCATAAAATATTTCACCATAAACAGCCGAAAATAAAAAAAAATAAAATCGGTTATAAATAAGGAAATTATAAGCATTTTAATTTTATGCTAGACGGAGACCGCACTTCAGGACGTTGTAACGTTACACCGGGCATGCGCCATACAAATTCTATTCTGACACACGTTTTGCGGGAAAAAGACAGCATCTCAATCCCCACTAAAAACTTCGAAAATTTATATCTTACAAATATATTCGTTGATCACGAATATTTTTTTCAGTAAAATATTGTGAATAAAACTTTTGTTGATACATCAAATACCAGTCAAGTTCCCTCCAGTATTACCTCGAGCAAAGACCTTATGTTTTAGGAGCAATTGAAAATGGTCTAAAAATAATGGGTAAAGCCCTTTTAAATAAATCGCCTTTTTCTTTCATTAATGATGTGTAGATTTACTGGCGTTTGCCTTCCTTAACTGCTCATACATTATTAGAACTAACTCTGTTGGTGCTCTAATGCTTTCATCAACTTTTTCGTTTTCGTTTCGTTATTTTACTTCACCTTAATTTAATTTGTATCAAACTTTACTATTGCTAAATTAGCACCATTGAACACCTTGGCTGGTAATAAAAATAGTAGCATACTACTACCCAATACAACTTGCACTTTATTACAACATTTATAATTCTTAACTTATTTCATAATTCATTATTCGAGATCAAAGCACTACTGCCTAATTTGATGAAATATTGATCAATAATTTATGTGTTGTTTTTTCTTTAACTGGTAGTATTGGTATCACATCATCAGCATCTTTCATGAGGGCTGTAGGCATCTGAGAAAAGGGAAAAATATATTATTAAGGGGCCAGTTGTATAAATAATTTATTTGTTGTCATTTATTAATAACTAATATCTCTAATTTCTAATAACCAGTAGTATTACATTTCGATTAGCATAACCATCTTATTTTAATGACTTTTACACGAAAAAAAGATATAAGCTAGAATGGATGTTGACCAGAGCAAAGCAACACCACACACCACACATACTCACATTTAGGTCTTTAGTTTGTGCTTCCTTCACTGTGTATTCTCTGAGAACATAGTCAGACTCTAGCAAATGGAACATTCTTGTTTCGTTGGCTCGAACCAGCACATCATCCACTCTCAAAAAGTACCTTAGCAGCACATACCAATATGATGGCATCACTCTCTGAAAACAATATATTTTTTGTTATCATAATATTAATTTAGTTGTGGCATTTTTTTAGGAACTCACTTATTTTATCAATTTAATTAACTATGTTAAGTTTCCTTGGATAACCCAGGGATTAACCTAAATCTCTATTTGCTCTGTACCTTTTTTATTGGATCAAGTCTATACAAAACTACTTGTAAGTATGTATGTACTACACACTAATTGTTGACATACTTATATATATATATTTGGTTGAATACCTTGACTAATATTATTGATTACTTACTATTTTTACTGAAAGTTTAGACACCCCATGGTCATGTAGTTCATCCTCAAATAAAGTCAGATCATGATAGAACAGTATTTGTTCCTTTTGTTTCAGTATGTTAAAGTCAATTGTATCACTGGTTGCCTCTATGATTATATTATCTGTTAGTGTGCCTTTGTAATCAGTTGAAAACGTCCAATCAAATGGCCGCTTCGGTTTTTCTGCATCTGGTCTAACATTACATTTAGTTATTATTCAATCCAAAGATACAAAAAAATCTAATTTAAACATGTTTACAACCTAAAATATTAACAAGGGGTAAATTAATTGCATTAATTGGGAAATAATATTGAGTTTGACATAACTACTACATGATAACCATGGTACATGGGTACTGCTGAATTAAACACAAAATCTGCTGTAGCTACAAAAAATCTCCAACTACCCACATTATGTAGCAAACATATTCTTTGCCAGTAATCACAATTACACAAATTATAAATATAATTACCGGGCCTCTTGCCATGCCTCTGCACACGCCACCTCAATGGCATCCATCCTGCTTGCTACACATCTCAGGGAATCAAGAGGGTTAAAACATATAATTGCACCGCTTTTATGGGTCAATTTAAGGACATTTTTAGGGAACACCATATCAGGAAAATGAGGTATCTTCAATTCCTTGCTGTATCTGAAAATAATTGTTTCAAAGTAAATGGCTATCTTCATCTTTGGTATTCATATATGATATATTTTTTATTCAAACAATTTTTAATGATTGGCTGATATTATACATAATTATTTGAAGTGTAGTAACTTCTCAACTTAGCAAGACAAAACAGCATACTTTATTAAAAGCGAAAGTAACACTCACATACAAAACTGGCAAAATTGATCATCATCACGTTCACAAACTACCTTAGTAGAACATACGCTTGGCAATATACAGCTCACATCATACGATATATGCCAAGGTCCAAACTCTATGGATTTGGAATTGCTTGTATACCTTCCGGCATCTACACTGTTTACCTGCAACTGTAAGAACATTTTAATTTTCATACAATAAAGAACATTTTGTACCTTCTCCCGGTATACTGTAGGGTTAGTTAATTACTTAGATTGCTTAAAAACAATCTTAGGACTGACTACCTCAGAGTTGAACATTGTGAAGATATCCACGATGAAAATATAAAATTCTGGCTGAGAATTTGTAAAGTTTATCCTCAAAGTCCCTAATCTTGGAAAAGAAAGCCTACATTTAATTTTTTATAGTTTTTTCGCGGCCCAACAAAGCCCAACCAAAGCCAAACTGACTTTTAGCCTTTTACTAACGATGACGGACGATATGACAATGACACTGACACTTGACAGGTAGTGTCAGCGCCATGACAACAATCAACTTTGGCCAAAGGCCGAAGAGCCAACAGCCAAAGAGCCAAAGGCTAAAAAGCACCTACGCCGTCCACTAGGCAATAGGCTGTTATAATAATAATAATATGATGGTGATATCGTAGGAGATTTAGATATTAAATGCCATTATTGCCACAAGACAAGTTTTCGTGAAAAAATTAGAGTCGGGGAGTAGGAATAGGAGTAGAATGAGTCTAAGCAAGGACTACATAAACGGGTTTACATTGGTAAATTTTAAACCAAAATAAATTATTTAACTAATCTGTTAATTTAAGACTAAAGCGTCCGCATTGGGCGCGAAATTTAATATTTTTCTTGGTTTTTCGCAAATTATTCGGCTATACCACATTTTAGGTATACACGGCTACAAATCAAGCTATACAAAACCGGTATAGGCTGGCCTCGCTTTGTGCGGAAAGTATTTCATTGCGAGGTCAGTCGATACTGAATTTGTATAGCATGATGTGTAGCCGTGCGTAAAAGGCAGTAGAAATTATTGTGACTTCAACAATAACTTAACAATATCAATAACAGGCATAACAATAACAATAACTTAACAACAACAATAGCAGGCCCAAAAGGAGATGGCGAGACGAACTAGACCTTTATTGGAAGGATTGGCCGCAAAAAGCTAGGAACTGAGAGGAGTGGAAGGAGAGTAGGGAGGCCTTTGCCCAGCAGTGGGAAGATAATGGCTGAAAAAAAAAAACAATTAAGTTATTGTTTTTTTTTTTCACGATTGAGTTTAAAACTTATGCTTACCGCCGAAGATTTTGGTGTAAAATAGTGGATTCAGCCGAAAATGACAATTTACATCTAAATCTCCTACGATAGCGATTTTTAGCAAAATTTTTAAGTTATTGTTGATGTCACAATTTCTTCTGCCTTAGATAAAACAAAAATACAATAATCTTATTTTTGTTAATCTGTGGCAACCGTGGCAAAGTGACTGGGAAATAAGTCAATAAAATTCAATATGGCCGACTTTCACCGGTTGGTTTGTCTGTTTTGATATTTGATAAAATTAATCTTTTCGTATTACATAAAACTGTCGTGGGCTATTGAGATATTATTCGTTAGTTCGTTCTCGCCGTAAATAACTATGGAAGCTCTTATACCAGTAATTAATAAGTTACAAGACGTTTTCAACACAGTCGGAGCTGATGCCATCCAATTACCTCAAATCGTAGTTTTAGGAACTCAGGTAACTATATTTCTAAAAAATTCTTTAAATAATTGAATGATACAGATAGCCACAAATAATTTGGCACACTGACACTGCGAATTTCCTGTTGATATATCTGTAATGGTTATGTAAAGGTGTCAGTGTAGTTCTTTGTCCCCATTTTATTGGATTACTGTCATTGACCCAGACCGCGCACCCTATCCCGAATCGTAATAAAATCACTGAAATTACGAACAGGTTGACTTTTATAATAATTCTCAATAATTCTTACATTTATAATAATCAATGATTAGTTTCACATTTAATGAATGAGAGGTAAACTGAAATAGATGTGGCCCCAAAATTTTTAACGATTATTTTTAACAAGAACTATTACTTCTGTTTATTTCCAAATCAATAACAAGTCTATTTCCTTATTTTCTTTGTATATTAAATAACATTTTTGTAGCTAACCTTTTTGTAAACAAATTTTTTATTTGTTTTTCTAACAGAGCTCTGGTAAGAGTTCTGTAATTGAAAGTCTAGTGGGACGTTCATTCCTTCCTCGAGGGCCAGGTATTGTGACGCGACGTCCTCTTGTTCTACAATTAGTCTACAGTCCTAAGGACAGTAAGGAACATCGCTCAGCTGAAGAAGGTCAGTCTACTATGAGTATTTATCAAAATTTTCTTTATTAAAATTTTAGGGTTATGATTTTAAGTCCTATGAAATTAAACTAATGTCATTATTATTGATTGCTATGTGTATGGTATTTTATATTACATTATAATATAACGTATGTGATATAACTACTTATGTACCTACCTATAATATTTTTACAAAATAACTTTCTTTGAACTTCAGTCTATATACCTACTATTAATGTAAATTATCAAATGTTGTTCCTGTGTAACAAAGACTGCCTAAGATGTCCAATAAAAACTTCATAATAGTTTCTGCCTAAAATCGCACCTTTTCCCATAGGGAAACATACAAGCATAATTGGTCAGTTCCAAGTTTGTATAGATGCAAAGTAGGTTATTGATATTTTGTGCAGTCCTCAATGTCATTATAGTTGTTTAATAAATGGTATTGATGTCAGACTTTATACCAATTGAATATTGAAATTTAAACAGTTACTATTGTTCAGATTTATTTATTTTTTATATATACAAATAATTGAAATGAATCATTCAATTGTTCAATAACTATAATAATTATTTGATAGGTATATTTATTTTATGTAAGGGTTTATAATATATTATAAAATATCTTAATTATAACTAAATATGAAATGTATGTAATAATTTACTCAAGGTTTTTTTATAAAAAATCAATACTTATAAGGCAAACAAATATTCACAGCCTCATACTCATTCCAGTGGAAAACATTTAAAACCGAAATAAGAGTTAAAAATATAATGAAAAACCTAAAAAAAGGTCAACCAAAAAGTATATTTATTAACATAGTGTCAAAACATGAGTCTTATGGCTGCACCAAATGGGTCTCCAGATCAGCATAAAGTCAACCAAAATTGATGCTTGACACCAGTTTTTATCTGGAGCCACTGACAGATGTCAAGTGTAAATAAATAGTGTGCTCAAATGTAGAAGAATTGTTCAAAATAAATGGGCATCATAACTGTCATGGTTCTTTTGAATATAATCATAATATAGCCTTTATATTGAACTTTATTTTTACTATACCCACTGAGTATTGCTTTTTTTTATTAAAATCCATTGTTAGTGTTAAGAAACCAGAGCCAAGTGACAACATCATGGAACCCAATAGCTCAGCTTTCCCAAAAATTTACTGCAGGTTTGTATTTTGTTCTGGACCATAATTATTTGTATGTGCATGTACTTGCTTGAATTCCCTTTTAGCAAATACAATTATCATTATTTTGTTGTATTTGGTACTACTCCTCATAGTATTGAATATAATTTATTTATTTGTGAGACTTGGTATTATAATTAAATTAAATAACAATAACATAACATACATAACATACCATCACGCCTGTATTCCCCGAAGGGTTAGGCAGAGGTGTACTTAATGTACACCCACAGTTCGCCGGTATGTTTTTGGGTCCCATGTAATAGGGGGCGAGCCTATTGCCATTCACCGGGCACAAATTCAGACTCCGAGCTGCTACTGAGAATTTCATAGAAAAACTCAATAACACTTTGCTCGACCTGGGGATCGAACCCAAGACCTCTAGCGTAGCAGTCGCGATTGGGACCACTAGACCAACGAGGCAGTCAGACAAATAATACCAATGAATACCTACAAATACAGTTGTTTTTCATAAGGTTGTCAATAAAATTAGATCAGATCAGGAATTGTTGTTCAGTTTATTGTGTTCAAATTGATAGATTTATTAAATAAATATTTATTATTTCCTTATAAGTTATTATATTTTATTTTCAAATTGAATAGACAACTGACATGCCTGTATTTACACCATTGTTTATAAAGAATTCAATCTGGTATTTCTCATCCATGCAGCATGATGCCCATTTATTAAATTGAAACAAAATTATTGTTTTCAAATTTTAAATCTCTGCAGCATTCTGGAATCAATACACTTATCTTAATAATTGTGTGAATACATTTTTTCTTACCATGCTGAGACATTTCCTCTGTTGTTCTAGGTACTGTAAATCTAGACGAATGGGGCAAATTCCTCCATACCAAAGAAAGGATCTATTCAGATTTCGATCAAATAAGACAAGAGGTCGAGCGAGAAACAGACCGCATGGCAGGCAACAATAAGGGTATCTGTCCAGAGCCCATAAGCCTCAAGATATACTCCACCAGGGTTGTAAATCTCACATTGGTGGATCTACCTGGTATAACAAAGGTAAATATGGTTACAAACACTTCCAAAGTATTATTAGAATCAACAGTTTGTTTATCAGTATTTTTTTTGTCTTACTGGCACAACATTAATTCAGTAATTATATTTATCTAGGTACCAATAGGTGATCAGCCTGAAGATATTGAAAATCAAATTAGAAATCTTATTATAAAGTATATTGCCAACCCAAACTCGATAATCCTGGCAGTGACAGCTGCTAACACAGATATGGCCACAAGTGAAGCTATAAAAATGTCCAAAGAAGTTGATCCAGATGGAAGGAGAACTTTAGCTGTAGTCACAAAACTTGATCTCATGGATGCAGGTATGTCTCACTACCACTTATTTTGGCCTAGTCACAAAGTAATTTCATGTTATCTAGAGAACTACAGCATGAAATCTATAAAAAATGCTTGTCATACTATCTTAAATATTTGTGTGAAATTAGTATCAGTTTGAAGCTATCTCCTAATTTTATTATATCATGATAAGATGCGATAATACTGTATGGAAAGAAAAAAAACACTAAAGATTCTATTTAAATTTGTCCAATGATTCCTTATTTCATTAGAACACAGTTGATACTAAAATAGTGATTTATTTCAGGAACTGACGCTATAGACATCCTCTGTGGCCGCGTCATACCCGTAAAACTTGGCATTATCGGAGTCGTAAACCGATCTCAACAGGATATTATTGATAAGAAGTCCATAGGGGTAAATTATCTCCAACATTAATATTGAATCGATAATTTTTAGCCATACTTTGTTTGTCTGGTAGATATTTCTACATCATCATATATCGAAAATATTTGGCTTGGCAATTATTATGGTATTTAATGCATTTGGCTACAACTCCTGTTTTAATGTACTTACGAACAGATTGTAATGAAAAATTTGTTTAATACAATTTGTTCAGATTGCAAACAACTATATAGGCTAGTAGATAATTACATTCAAAACTTGCAAGCGCAGAATTACTCACGGGCATATACAACCAATCAATTTAAATGATTATAATGGTCTTATATTCAGGACTCTCTTAAAGATGAAGCAACATACCTTCAAAGGAAATACCCTACTATCGCCACACGCAATGGAACGCCGTACTTGGCAAAGACCTTAAACAGACTACTTATGCACCATATTCGGGATTGTCTGCCGGAATTAAAGGTAATTAATGCTGTTGTACAGTATAATTTGAAGCGTCGGTAGCCTAATGGCTAGGGCGTCGGACTTGCGATCATATGGTTGCCGGTTCGAACCCCACCCATTGCACTACCGACGTGAACCCACTCGTAACACAAGCATTTAGCTTAGCACGAGGGGTTAACAAGAATACTATACTCCATTTGGTTAGGTACTTAGCCATTTTTCATTTCGAAATAAAATAACCAAAAAAAATTATTTAGTACTTAAATCACATTTTCCTTTTATATACGAGCGTATTTAACTACTTTGTGTAATATTAAATGGTAATTATTCGTTCATAAGTTTACGAACAATAAATTAAATTAAAATTTATAATTATGTCATAAAGTATTGCAATGTGCCTACTATAAAGAAGCTAAAAAGACAGGTAATCAAAAATTTTTTCTGTTTAAATGTTCTATCTCTATAATTAAAGATACGTAGCGAAATTAGCAATATAATTGATGCTACAATCCATTATATCTATGCCTTTACGATTCTTCTAGCAGCGTAAGTATTAATTTTTATCTGAATCACAGGTTCGCGTCAACGTAATGATCTCACAGTTCCAATCCCTTCTGAACTCTTATGGGGAAGATGTTTCGGATAAATCGCAGACGTTACTGCAGATAATCACAAAGTTCGCCAGTGCATACTGTTCAACCATAGAGGGTACAGCCAGAAACATAGAGACCACTGAACTGTGTGGCGGTGCTAGAATATGCTACATATTTCACGAAACATTCGGCCGCACCTTGGATTCAATACATCCTTTAGTCGGTAAGTAGTTTTAAGTTTCAAAGCGTACAATGCGTACTTAAGAATACGCGGTAATATAACGACATGCTAGTACCTGGTAAAGTATTGTTGTACTTCAATGAATTGTTCCAATCAATTCGCCACTACGTGGAGGTAGCTTGTAATAGCGGGCGAGTTTATTGCCGTTAAATGGAGCGAATTTTACAGAAAAACCTAATACCAGTGCTCAGGGAATGGTACCCGAAACCTCTAGTGCAGCAGTCATGTTTAAGACCTAAATCTAGTGGTCTTAAACGCAATTGCGTTGGTAAATAACAATACTGCTGTTTCTGAGAATCACTATCAATATTTTATGATTAATGTGTTAACCCATCCATACTATACTACATTCATATGCATACTATAACTGTGTTTCATGTACGTAACGTTTCATCCAAGTGCACATGAAGAATAAGTTTCATGTGCACTTGGATGAAACGTTAACTTTTTATTGTACCTATACAGTGGTTTGTACATTTGTTTCTCTCTTTATCTTCTATTCTATTTTGTTCAAATTAAAATACATACCAACCTATGGATTTCAAATCAAACTCTGAGCTATGTTTTGATCAGATATGTTTAATTTGATAATGTTTTACTTCTGCATTCTGACTGAGAGGTTAATAAACTATTGTGTGGTACACGCTATGTGAGGAAAAAATAATATATTATGTTCGACCATTCACCATTCGAATCATTTTTATCCATGTGGTTTTAGTCACTAGGTGGGGCGGGGTTTTACTCGGTAGGCCGACACGCCCCTTCGCCTTCTACCGGCGGCGAAAGCCCTGAGGATATCGTCTTCGTCTTGCACGTCATTCGCTATCTATGTTCTTAGGACGAAACCTTACAATGCAGCCGATGTTGTTAACACGCATGGTTTATTTTGTTAGGTTTGACGCGCATGGATATACTGACCGCGATCCGCAACGCAACCGGACCGAGGCCGGCGCTATTCGTTCCTGAAGTATCATTCGAGCTGCTAGTGAAACGACAGATCAGAAGACTCGAGGATCCGTCCCAGCGATGTGTTGAACTGGTAAGTTGGTATTTATTACGGTCAAATAGAGTTTGTTTTTATTGCAATAAGATGACAAACAAACATACGGAGTTGCCAACTGCAACATATAGACCCCAGCAATTCTGTATCACTCGCGCTTAGTCATCTTGTAGCTTCATTTCTTTGGTCTCTAACCAATGATTTCATTAACTTTGTTACTCTCAAACTGAAGCACAAAATGTAAGCAACATTTGTTTGTGCAACTGTCGTTGCATAGATCGCAAGCTTGCGCATTTTAAGCATTGATTCTAATCCAGGTGCATGAAGAAATGCAGCGCATAGTGCAGCACTGTGGTACTGAGGTGCAGCAAGAGATGCTGCGGTTCCCGCGGCTACACCAGCGCATCGTCGACGTCGTCACGCAGCTGCTACGTACACGTCTGCCTGCTACCAATTCTATGGTATATAACAACACGTTCACTTTGGAATTAGGGTGAATTGTATTTGAATAGTAATACTAAAGTTGCCCTTAGTTAAATTTTGGTCGATTTTTTATTGTCACAACATATACAAAGTTCAAGGGATCATCAAGGGAGTAACCCTCAATTTACTAAAGACACTACATCAGGGTTTCAAGAGAATATTACCAGAAATGGTCATTTCCTAAATCGAAAGCAATTTAAAATATAGATGTTTGGAGATAAAAACAAGTGAAAAAAGATAATGCCAAATAAATCGTTTTATGATAATTATGTACATGTAATATTGCTTCAGTACTTAGTATGTACCTTGACTGGCTCAATGTATTGTACAGGTATTCATATAGTAGAATAGTGGTATAGTACAGTAAGTGAACTGTACAAAAATATTTTTTTTTCTTAATTTATAAAAGAACACCGAATTGAAGCGTTTTGTAGGGGTCACTCGGATTAAAATGGTTCATAAACAACAAACATAATGTGCGGACGTACATTGATATACGAGTTAAAAACCTCATCTTGTTAGGTTTAAAAATAATACTCCCATTTTCTTGATATTTTTGCACATTCAATGACACTAAAACGCCAATATCTTTATTGTGAGTACGTGAGAAACCAGACCAACAACAAAAAATAATTATAATAAATACCTATAAAACGGAGGAAGACATTAAAAATAATGTTATATCTACAGGTGGAGAACCTAGTACAAATTGAGCTAGCGTACATCAACACCAAGCACCCAGACTTCCACCGCGAGGCCGCGCTAGTGTCCGGCCTACTGAAGAGCACCGACGGACTGATCGATGACCATAGCCCGATGTATCGCCAAAAGACGCCGAGGCCCAAACCATCACCGGTATTCACCATGTTCAAAGTACATATTAAGCTTTATTATTTTGTCACAATGTCTGTGGGAACTAATGACATTAATATGAGGTAAGTAGTAAAGTGCTGTCTTATTCCATACAGTTTGACATCACTTGGACATACCAGCGGCAGTGTAGTGGATGTGTAAATTGGCGGTTCTGGGAAACGGGACAAAACTTCTATTTTTATTTCTTTATTGTGTCTATATTTCCTATAAGCAGAGGTTAATAATATTGGATAAACATAGTGAAAGATACCATTAACAGTTATCGGACAGTTATAAATAGATATAGTATAAAATTATAAGGTCTGATGGCTTTATTTTTTTTTTCTTAAGTTTTACGTGTTTTACCCCAACTAGTATTCTTGTTTCTGTAATTTTGAATTAAACATTTTATGCTCGGAATGGCGTGACCGCTATCCGCCGCGGCTTCTGAATCACAGCGCTGTAACCTCTTTTCGCCGTTATTTATTCTGCTGAATAATTAATTAAGAAATTTGTGAGAACTAATGCACATTTCCAAGTTTGCGATATAGCAATAATAACTGATTATCATAGATGTGAATGGCATCTGAAAGTTACCAATTTGATATTGTGTTCTTAGGTCTTAATATGATAGGTTTATGTAAACGATGAACTTCTGTATGGAATAGATGGTTGTAACATTGAGGTAGATTATAGAGTCTTTGCGTGTGCTGTTTTTAGTCTTATGGTCTTATTCATAAAAATATAAAACATGTATCCACTTATAAGTATTATGTGTTATGGACACAAAATATCTAAGCCAAACAAATCACATTATAACTATAGGAGGTTTACTAGAAGTTCTATATTGTTAGGAATAAGCCCATACATATTCAAGAGTAGTTTTATCCCAGTGTAGATGCGGTTGTATTAGAATGTAATGGATTTCGATTAACAACTAACTTCCTTTATTTTTTTTATGCGCGCGATTTACCTTTCTCAGCAGAGAATTCTTTTACTGTGTAGCCAAGATTTTTGAATTGTGTACAGAGTACCTAAATTGTCTTATTGACAGTTTATTTCCTACCTGAATTTTCTGTGATTAAATAACTATTTACGATTGTTTTATAGCTTTTTCTTCGACAAATGGGTGAAAGAGGGTCCACCCTAGTATTCTTGGCAAGTGTATGGGATACGTACAATAAGGTAAAATAAACCTCGCCTAATATTGTTTGGGCTAGTGCTGTATTACTACAGTCTCATGTTAGCCACATTGTCCTACTAAATCATGTGACGGCATCTTATTGGCAACGCTTTGAATACTATGTGGGCTCTCTCTCAATGAGTGTGCGCACAGACTGCGTCCATGAAACTAAAAGTAAATTCTGCTAATTTAAAAATTTTATCTTCATATTGTAAATGTAATTCAATGATTTCTCGGTGGTTCAAATTAATAATGAAAATTAAATTTGAGTTTTTACCATTTTAAATTAGCTGAATTGGCTTTCTGGGAAGCTAAAATATTCCTTTTTGATGAGTCATATGATTTATATTATAAAATGCTAAGAAATGTTACGGGTTCCGAATATTAATTGATTTAAAAGAATTGCTGGATCTAATCTCAGCACCCAGACTGAATTTAGCAGTTCCTCTAAATTAACATAAGAATCTGTATAGTTCTTTAGCAATTTGTAATCATTTTATGATTCAACAAAAGGGGCCATTCTAGTCCCCCTGGTCTCGTTTTTCGATTGACCCTTGAAATATATTCATCCAATAGAAATTTTGAACCTAATTAGCATGAACTCTACCAGTCTGCGCGCTCTTGTCGTAAGTTCAAATAACAAAGCTCTTATACCGCGTTTACAGCTTAGCAAAACATCATAAATATAAGGATTTAGGTAATTGTAGACGCGCGACAAGATTGTCATTTGAACTTAGCTTCTTTGTTGCTGACTAACCGAATTTCATTAGTAAACATTCTTAATTAATAATTATTATTGACTCAATATAGAGGGACTGACTTTTTGTACGCAGCAAGTAAACTTGAATCTTTGGTACACTCTTGGCAGAGTAGTCGTGGATTTCGATTGTGTGGCCTGCTTCAGTGACTTATGTTTCCGATCTATTCATGACTGAATGCTATTCATTGAAAAAAAAAAAAGAGTTGAATAGTTTATTTTTGCTGACTGTACAAGAAGTTCATATTTTTGCAGTTTGCATGCATTACAGCACTTATAATTTTGGATGTCGCTTTCGACTGATCACCTCAAGGCCGGCCTAAACGATAAAAAATATCTTTTTAGAATGTGCCAGCAATCATGGATGGTCAGGAAAACAAATCTCCTACTCAAAGCATTACCAGTGAATCTCCAGCTACACCCCAGGTAATAGCAATGGTTTCACGACGTAGATAAAACTATAATAAGCCTTTGGTTTTAATATGCAAATACCTAATTCGCGCACGAACTGCTAAAACTGGGGAATCTACACTCACAATCAGTCTATTCTACACGAGGTCAGCACTAGTATCGTAGTTAATTCTGCCAACACTTCTCCTACATGGATGACTGCATTAATTGTCCTCGTGCGGCAAACTGTTAAACCCGCCCATTCCTTCTATCCACGCCACATTGCTCCCTGCGGGCTGATTTCAATTTTGAAAAGCTATTGTTTCTAGTTATAACAGTGAAATAGGCCACGGTAAAGTTTCAGATGAACGGTACACCAGAGAACAAAGTGCTGACTCCACAGAAGCCAGTGAACCTTCTGCCAGAAGTGCCGAGTCACACCTCACGCAAGCTTTCAGATAGGGAGCAACACGATTGTGACGTCATTGGTAAGTGGAATGTTACAAAACCTTGTCCTTGAAATTGTTGTAGGTTCATCAGCTGATAGTGTGTTAATTGCCTGGAATGAAAGTTCAAAAGAAAAATAGTACATTTATTGGTTGAAGGAAAAATTATAACCATAGATTTAATATATTAACCTAGCATACCTATATAGAGTTGTGCAAATAACGCCTAAAAAAATTAATAACATACAATTAATTCTCAAAAATTAACAGGTTAATACACACATAGGTTATTTCACAATTAATATTTCATATTGTGTTACACAACACAGTAACTATCATTCAATGGTATTTTCTTGTGATGCTAGGTGGACGGAGCGATGAACCATCATTCCTAATCTCTAACACACAGACAGTAGATGGCATCAACGTGATGCAATTGAATCATATGGGCGACTTAGTCGGTGAGGATAGCGACGCAGTGTACAGAATGCTTTACTCATTTTGCTCACTGTTAAACTTCCGACCACCTATCATCGAACTATTTTGCTTACTGCTTGTTTTTCTTTAAAACTGTTGATTAATTTTACCATATTTTAACTAACCCCTTTTCAAAATCTGTATACATTTTATATATATTTATGGTTATGTTTTAATATTCGCTTTGGTGACAGTGTAATATTTGATGAGGCGATTCTGTTCCAGTAGTACAACTACAATGTTTGTGTATGATTTTGAAATCTTAATTTTCGATTAACACCCGATCAACCATCACCAATCATTAGCATTGCGCTGTAGAATCGTAACATTGTGCACTATTTACTAATATAAGCAGTGAATAAAGTTGGTTTGTATCAGGTTATGTGTCACTTAATGACGAACATTTCCTTTTAGGAACCAACATTCTATGATAAGTATCCAGCGTTTTGTTTTTTGTTTTACAGAGCGGTTGATCAAGTCTTACTTCTATATAGTACGCAAGTCTATACAAGACTCCGTACCGAAAGCGGTGATGCATTTCCTAGTAAACTATGTAAAGGATAATCTGCAATCTGAACTTGTAACCCACTTGTACAAGTCCGACCAGGCAGAGAGCCTGCTTAACGAGTCTGAACATATTGCACAGAGGAGGAAGGAGGCTGCTGACATGCTGAAGGTAATCTAATAATCTTTTAAAATCTTGTTTAGTGTTATCATTTTAAAATTGTTCCTAAAATGATTCATCATGCTTTGATATAAAATGAAATGTAATGATGTCGATTATAGTATTTCTTGTCTTTATTGACAGTGGAATGTTGAAATACGTCTTTGGATCAGAGGAATCTGTTAGACATTTTTGGGCACTTGCTACAAACATCCTAACCTACCCGATCGCCTTGTTACACTATTATGCTATTATCGTTTAATTCTTAGAGCTAGAAAGCGGAATTCAACAAATGAATTTAATTGCAGGCTCTGCAGCGTGCTGGTCAAATCATCAGTGAGATCCGAGAAACTCACATGTGGTGATGGTCTCCGGACGACGAAGACTCTAGTCTGTGAATTAGTGAATTTGAGCCATGAGCTCTGTACATACTCCTATTACTGTAGGTAAATTATGTGCATTAGGCGTTTTTTTACTTACAATACATACATTTGCTTTTATCATTTCTATTCTGCAGCTCTCTTTGCTATGTATTAGATGTATGTATTATTGATAATTTATCGGAAACCAAAAATTCTGAGTCAAAGCAGAAAATGTAGAAGCAAATGCATGTTAGTTGGTTTAATGGACACTTTTAAAATGGCACCACATATACAGGTAATACTGTTTATAGCTAAGTATTCAGACTTTTTGCAATGATGTTTATAGTAGAATGTACTTATTGTTGTTGGATCATTATTATAAAACGTAGTACCAATTTTATGTAACTGGTTCTATTTAAATCATCATGCATAGACTGTTTTAAAACTTACGCTCTGATTTGTCTGCTGTGGTGTATCTGAACTGCTCAATGTGAACTATGTTATATGTATATTACGCTTTTGAACAGCATTTTAAATTAATATTTTCATACACTTTCAAGGCATACGAGCATAAGTTTAAAAACACTTTATTTAGTCATTCATAATCCCTCTTTTAAAGCCATGTTTATAATTCGAGCAAGCTTAGGAAATAGCTTAAATAACGAAAGTTATATATAAGCCACGGTTGATGTATTCATTGCTTAGTCACAATCGATTATGAATGAAAAATAACATAATATGCATGATGATGTAGATAGTATTCGATACATAAGAATTATTACTTTTATATTTTGGTTACATAACACTGTGCCAATACATTTATATTGAGGTGTTCCGGTGGCTTGAATCAATGCAGTCAGATTCAATTGTACTTTTTAAAATTTTGCACAAACAATATCTTGTTGACGCCAGTTACCATTTCACTATTGTTAATGTATTACAAGCACATATAGTAGGCTTAACTTTAAAGTGTATATTCATACATATTTACATTGTAGTTATTAGTGCAGTGATATTACTTGTAATGTCTGCTATATAGACATTTCCATAAAAGTTGGCTGTCCTTTAGTTTTACTGTACCTTAAATGAAATTGTTTGGCTCGCTTTTAATGATTGAATGGTGTGTTAGTCCGATAATATGAATTGATTAGATGTATATTGTGTTACCCTATTTGAAGGGCTGGTTTGGTGTCTACGACCAATTAATGGGCTTTTTACGTTGATTACACCGTAAGTTAATAATTGGAGCAATAAATTGCTTTAACAGTATAGTTTTAATAGTTCCTTGTACATTTGTGCATAATTTCGCATGCTGTGTTATGAAATTTCATTTACGTTTCGAGTCATATTGTGTCATGTCCACGCTATTTATTTGTTTTTTATCACGAATTAGCATAGTGAGTATTCCAATGTTACATGATGTATTTATTGTTGAAGTCCAAAAAGTTATTTTCTTTATGTATTGCAGGAAACCAATTGAATGTTACATTGATAAGATTGTATTTGAGAGTCTGTTATGTATTAAAATAGATTAATTGTCATGGTCAAAACGCCTTTAATTTTTCAACAACTACATTAACAACCTGTGTTAGTCGCTGGAGTCTGAAACGTACTGCTAGAATTCGTATAAGCGGAAGCCGTTCTTTATTAGGTAGTGATTTTAGAACTAGTTAACGAAAAATATCACCACGCTATGTCGTTGTCCTATACTGCTTTGTGTGACCTTGAAAAGGGGAGATAACAATCTATTACATCCAATCAAGACGAGGTTACACGCGTTCATAAAGCTGAGTAAGCAGGTTTAGAATCACGGTAACGTTAGAGCCTGATTGACCCGAAACCCATGCATGATGAAAGCTATAAATGATGAACATACAAATGTTTTACCCAAAATGTTTCACCTCATTCAATTGTTTTATTTCAAAACAAATAAAATATGTACTTGGTTTAATATTTGTGTTTATTGAATAATAATAATAACGATGGTATTTACAATATATCATAATGAGATGTAATAGTAAGAATCCGTTTTAATTTGGGTATCTGTGACCATTAAAACACGAGAGTATAAGAAATTAAAGTTATTAAGGTATATCTAATTTAGTAATAATTAAATTGAATTTGTGATCATATAGATAAAAAGTTAATAACTAGACATGAATTCTAAGGAACAGTCAAATAGCCGAATATGCTGTGGACTCGTTTGTTGGCCAAAATCATCGACATTTCTTTCAATTTAAAAAAAATAATAAAATTTAATAGTACGGTGTTATTATAGCTACAGCGATTCGCATTACTGGGTTTTCTATGACATAAAATGTGGGTGTTTTCTTTAAGGAGACTTTATATCAGGCGGAAAATTGTTCGGGTAATCACAATAATTAAATTTAGTTATTTTTATCATCAAAAACTGCAATTATTACTTGCATTATGTTTTTAGCTCCATGTGAAATACGTAAGGTTGTTTTTCTGAGTATCGTGAAATTACTCAAGCATTTTTCAGCCTAATCGACGCCACAGTTACGCCTGCAAAACTCGGCCTGCACGAACAAATTAAAAATAGGTAGGTAAAAATATTTAAAACGTATAAAAACCAACAAGTTGATTGAGATACTCGTGAACCAAAGCAATGGCACGTTATATTTTACAGCGAAAAAGTTGATACAAATACAACAAATAATAATATACACAAATAATGTAAATTTATCATTACAAATGTGTTAATTTATGGATGTGGTAGTAAAACTAATAACATGGAATCTAATCAAAATCTATTAACGATAAAACAATTATTACGAGCATTGTACCTATGCCTACAGTTAATTAATATGGATAGTAATACCTTCAATTGTCATGGCGTCATAAATTTATCACTATGGCAAGGAATTATTAAAAATACATTCAATCTCAAGAAAACTTATTGGATATGTAATAATGCGATATTTCTCATAGAAACTATTATCGGGAATCTAAGATGTTAAGCTTATTTTATATTCGAATACTTTAATTTCCCTATTTCTTTGCCTAATATCTAACCACGAAACAACATATTTTTAAAACTATTACATTAAAATACTGTTCTTGCCTGTAATGCAATGTAATTTCTTTTGTACTTTGTTAACCATAATTATTTTAAGAATTTTTTATAGGCCTTATTATAATAAGCAATGTCAGTTGCTATATATACAACTATAACTAAATAATTTTATAAGTACGAGATTAATTTAAAGAGATAATTGTGTTCATGTTATAAAAATACATGTCATTAAAATATGTGTTGTACTTGAAAAAATCTGGCAGGAGTAAGTGAATTATATTTTAAACTTTTCTATCGGGATGACAAGGATCAGATAACTGTATTGATAAACATATTTACCATGTCTCTTGGTATATATTTTAAAACTCCTTTACTGGACCATCTTTTGCTAAAAGGGGGTTTGTGTTTCTAATTTATAAATACCCCACTTCTGGATACCAATATAGAGGTACCAATTACAGAAAACACGGTAGCGACACTGAAGTGGGTAGTAATCATTTTCAATTAATTTAATAAGAAAGGTCAAGGTCATTTCAACTCAGTTCAATTAACATGGCATAGTGCGTTCGGCGGTATTGTCACACGGAGGTGACGAGGTTGGTGCGCGTGCGCGCGGACCTGTGCTAGGAGGCGGTCTGTTTCTTCTCGCCCTCCAGCAGCTTATCGTCCGAGCAGAATTTCTCCAATTGCTTCACGTAGTACGTATTGAAGTTTAATCTGTTAACGAATATATTGTTATTGTTGTAGTCTTAAGTAATAATTATATTATACGATTGTACTACGTCGAGTTCTGGTGGAGAATATATTTTCATTCATCATTATGAATGAATACAGAACTCAACAATTTAAACTATGGTATTTACAATATGAATAAGATAAACACATGTAGAAATACCTTGCGGATATGTTCAGCAGTTTGTTGGTGTTGTTGTCTCTGGCCATCCGCTCTATGATCGCGAGTACGGATAGCAGCGCCGCTGTGAATCGCAGCCCGTAGCGCGACACGGACCGAGAGAAGGAATCCGCAGAACCACTCGTAGTTGACCCACCTCCACAACCCGCGTCCTATACACCCAACAATCATAGAATGTTAGCAAAATATGTAATCAGTGTTTCACCGTAAAGTGAGGCTATTTGAAAATCTACATGGTTATTTAAAATTCACAAAATGTGCTTGTCTATATATTGACGTTAGATTTCAATGTTTAGGGAAAACCCCGTAAGGACATCCGGACAGAATAGGTTTTGCATTGTGTCTGTAATTAAATACTTGAAGGTTTTTAAAAAAGGACAGGCGAGTCATAATTTTCGCAAGAGACTATCACCGTATTTTCAAAGTGGCGAAAACTCTAGAAATATATCAACAATAAGTTCAAATAATTCGCAATGGCTGTTTTTAAGATGAGTTACAGGTCGTGGTAAAATAAAAAAAGGGGCCATAGATTTATTTTTTGAATTTTCAGTGCATTATCGCGATTTAAAAGAGGATTCTTTTGCTTAAACCTTCAATTAGTAGCCCCACTTTACAAATATGTAATTTTCTTTGTTTAGTTGTTAGCACATGATTGCTACTTAGGATAGTCTTTTAGATTGTCATCAAATTAAAAAGACTAGAAAGTTGAAATAAGAATTAGGGGAAGAGCCAATAGTTGAACGTTGCTTAGACTGTAATGATGAGATAAGTGTAATTATTCTAATAATATCCGACATTGTAATAAATTATTAGACTAATATAATACAATACTCACTGTAGAATTCTAAAACAGAAAAGTCATGAAAGAACGATAAGAAAGTATAGGTTAATGATTTTGTTTGATACATACATCACAAATACTACATGGAAGCAAAATGTAACACAAAAATATTAGTTTTAGTACAATATTATGTAAACACCTTGACCATTTAGAAGCAATGAAAAATGTTTTTTCCCGATCAAAAGACTCGATTTAGTGAGCGCGTTTTGTGATTGGTTGAAATTTGACGTTTGATAGGTCGCCATATTGCCAAAGATCAGTTCACAATGGTGATATTCTATGATACTTGTGATATTATTTACTTTGCATCAGTGCACTAGTGTTACGGTTGATCTACTCTGTATGTACCTCACTATACTCTGTATTGTCATACGTCGATCCAAGCATACTGTTAAGCTCTGCGTCCACGAAGTACTTGTGCATCTCCTTTTGCCAATTAACGTGTTTTGGTAGCGTTAAAAGAAAATACAATAATAAATTAATGTTAGAAATCATATACATATACTAACCACAGGTAAGCCTTGCAAACATCAATAATAAAGTAAGTATATAAAATATATGCAGCAGCAGAAAATAAAATATTTGTGGGTATAATTATCGGTTATACAAATAGCGAAAGTAAACCTTCACCATAATTATGTACAAAGATACATAATTTAAAAATACATTTTATATTAATATAAGTTACTATATTGCATCTAGGGAAGAAAAAGATAAAACGTTATATTAAATTCCTGCTACTTATAAGTTTCGTGAAAAGAACAGCTTACAACATTAGTTTCATCTATTGCTTTCCTAAATAAGGTATGCACTGACTACCGTCACTAAAATTACAAAAAAAATTGTCAATGCCTTTCTAGGTGAAAAGAAACTCTACCTCGCTCTACCAATGTGTAGTTTTCTGGTCTCAGAAAAGTAAAAATTATGTGGATGGCTATACAAAGTGTAATCTTACTTTTGCTATTATTTCAATTGTTTTTCGCCTGTAAATTCTAAATATTGATGAGTAAAAAAATACCGATGATAAAATCTAGGTAGTCGGCATGTCACCTGTATGAATGTACAAAACTGTACACAGACGAGGCACAGCGTGGTGACGGCCTTCAGCAGCTGGGGGCTGGTCAGCATACAGTCGCCGAGACACGACTCCAAGAAGTCGTTGTGGCGCTCCAGCACTTCATCCACATTGTGTACCTGTAAATACAAACACAAAATTGTTTATAACATAAAAACATAACATACCATCACGCCTGTTTTCCCCGAAGGGTTAGGTACTAATGTACACCCACATTTCGCCGGTATGTTTAGGTCCCGTGTTATAGGGGGCAAGCCTATTGCCATTAACCGGGCTCAAATCCAGACTCCGAGCTGCTACTGGGCATTTCATGGAAAAACCCAATATCACTGCTCGACCTGGGAATCGAACCCAGGACCACAGGATACTTTAAAATACAACGTGCCTATGAACCATTCCATCATATCACTGACATAAGAAATAATCGTTATCATGGTAAACACCAACATAAAAAATAACTACTTAATAATAAGGTATGGCAACTTCGAGGACGGAGACTAGACCCTACGACACAGGGAATCTCAGTGTGGGGTCCAGGGCTTTATCTGCTTACTGTACCTGTATTATTTTTGGCACAATAAAGAAATTTTTATTATTGTTTTATTATTCGTGCTTCATTGAACTTACATCACAGACAGTGGTATTGGTAGCTTAGTTGTCTAAAGCGTTCGGTGTACTTAACCGGAGGGACAAAAGTTCGAACCCTGCCTAAGGTCGAATGTTTCTAGACTTAATTTTTTCTTTCAAACGGCGATAGCCTAATGGCTAGGGCGTCGGACTTGCGATCATGTGGTTGCCGGTTCGAAACTCACCCATTGCACTACCGACATGGACCCACTCGTAATACAAGTAGGTACGAGGGGTTAACAAGAATACTATTAACGTCCGACCCAAATTGCTAGTTACTAAGTTAAAAAAAACTAACATACGAAAGTTGCAGAAATCAAATTCATAGTGCTTTACTTTAGGTCAAAGGAACTAGCTTTTGGTGATATGGAATGTTCCACCCTATAATAAAGACTGTTGCTTCAAAGGCTACATTTTTTACACGTTGCATTAAAGGCGCCGAAACAAAACAGTGAGTAATACAACCTTGTGACGCGACCACTGGTAAGCAGTAACGCCTACAAATTATCGCGAATCCGCTCCGCCCACAGAAAAAACAGAGGCTTTGTAAAAAACTATAACAATATGGCTGACCAAACTTTTCACCTTCCGACCTATTGCGATTAATTATATTCATCCACCTTTAACGTAACTCTGACCACTCAAATAGAGAATCTCCGCCAGTCTAATCAGAGATGTTAAGAATGTGTGACAACTACTGCCGATTAATGTCCTATGTTATTTGACCCTTCGTTCTAGAAACAGAACAATTAATAGCATTACCTAAACAGCAAACTTCAATTAAAACACCAAAAACGTATAACAACAGTTTTAGTTGCGGACGTGTTCTGTAATTCTAATATGAGCAATTAAAGACATTGATGTACCTCAGTACGATCTACGTAATTACGTCTGGTCAGTAGTCAGTTGCAGGATAAGCGAGCAACTATCGCCTCCCACACGACCGGCGTGTGCGCAACGCCTCACTCCGAACACAAGCCCGAGTGGCGCGGCCGTACCGCCGCTATGCGAACACCAACCAATAGTCAGTGAAGTGCTTGTGAAGTGTGAACTTTCAGTTATACTATTGTGATATTCAGGTGGGTTTGTGGAACACTCAAGTCTTAAAATCACAAAAGTACACTTACCATATCAATAATGCAATAAAAATTATCAATACATATCATATTAATAAGTCGCAATACGAGGTCCTCAGATTTCATATCCAATATCCATGTTTGTGACAAGTTTTGCATCGCAGTTTGTTTTTTGGAATCAGGTATTTATGTGAAGTTGTAAATTGCATGATAAGGGAAATTGTAGACAGGTAGAGTTAAATATGAAGTTTTATTATTTTATAGTCAAATTTAAAGTGAATGCAATTGATACATCGAAGCGGACACGCCGTCCCTGCGAATGCAGAGTAGATACTCAAAGAAATACTTATGTTTGTTTAAAAACACATATTATCCAGTAAGAATATAAACCGAATTATATCAATACGCTTCATAATCTAAACAAAGTCTGAAATTAGGAAGTATCGCTGTAAAATAATATTTTGGAAAGTATGTAAGTACCTTTAACATTATAACAAAATTAATCCGCCGTTCGCAAACATTGCCTTCGACAGCAAAAATAGTGATTAGTTGGTTGCCAAAAAATATTCCTACTTGCCTGACAATTAATTTACTGGCTAATAAATTTATAATCAGGTCCTCTACCCAACCCTAGAGTTAGCAATGGCCATGGCACGAAATAAGTTTTATTTACCATACAAAACTTATGTGGGTGTAAACACAGAAAAGAGATCATCACATATATTATGCTGGCTCTCCAAGCCCTCGACAAGGTCGGCAGGGGTGACGTCATTATTATTATGATGACGCAGGACATGTGGGTCGGTGAGCCCATACAGAGCGCGGGAAGTTGTGCCATGTCGGCTGTAATTGATTAAGTGGTAGACAAATGCATACGAGCACACCAGAGTAATGTTAGCGAAACGGACATATCCGGTGATAGTTTAAAAATATTTGTTTAAGTGTGCACTTGCAACCAACGCTACGTAGATAAGCACAATACTTTAAAGATAATCGAACTCTTCAACTCTCATCAATAACACACACAATGCAAAATGTATTGCTCTTGTGCCCTAGGGCCCTTACGCGCTTTCACCTAGCTTTTTCGCTGCAGTCAAGGGGTGCACTTACAAACTCAATTCTAATAACATTCGTATGAAATTGCAGTGGAAGGAATAGGGATGATCCTTGCCCAACAAAACACTAACGAACATCGAGACAATGAGCCCGTTAAATTGCAAAATGCATCGGGCATCGAGACGTGTTTGTTTACGAATGGTCGATTAGTACTTCGCAAAACTAGTTAGCCCAGGTTTCTAGTCAGTTGTGTCGATGAATGCCTTGTTTATGGGAATTCTCGTTTTATTTTAAAGCAGTTTAAGTAAGTTACAAGCCCTTACATGTTAAGTCTGGACAAAGACTATTAAACCTTCTCTTTGAGTCTGGATGGCTCTCCTCGTGCGCCAAATTCATCCTTGTTTTGTTTTTCGCGAATTGTTCATCTATAACACATTCTAGGTTCATAGGCAGTAGGAATTGCGTCACCAGCTATAGTGTATTACAACTTAGTACCTACCTACTAAAATGTTTGCTTAAATATCGTTATCGTAGCAAAAGGTACTGTAAAATAACCTAGAATGTGTTATAGGCGAACAATTTGCGAAAAAGCGAAAAAAAAATTGGCGTCCAAGCAGAAATGATCCGCCTTACTCATTTAAGTGAAACAAGCGCTCTTGTTTGTTAGCCAAGAGAAAAGATGATGAAGATTCCGTACTCTCGTTTCTATAGGTATGCTTAGGATTTATTCAAAATGCATAGAATGAATTTTATCCATTGCATAAGAGTTGAACTCAAAAAGAAATAATTGTTTGAGCGCATCGAAGTTGCTACAGCTTCTTGATTTGTGATACCCTATCTTTTAATTGGTGTTAGGACCTACTCAGTAATTTCGGTAATTTAAATGCGAGTGCCTGATGAATTGACAGACAGGCTATGACCCCATACAGACCTAAGCATAGTAGTCTGTAGGCAGGTGACGAAGTAGGAACTGATTGGGAAGTCATTAGTGGACATACAGACGGTTCATCGCACCAAAATAGAAAATTGTAATAACTGTTTCTTCGTAGATAATTGATAAACACACAACAGAAAAAACAGAGTCGTTAGATTGATAGTTATAGAGAATTTGAAATCTTCCATTTACAAGTATTGAGTTGTATGGTCAAAATCCAGTTTCTTTTGGAAAACACGCGTCCCAAATGAATACACTGTGTGACGAATACTAAGAATCTTGCGTGATAAAACTCACTAGTCGGACGGTTTAACTTTTATTTGTTAGTGATTCCAAATGTTAGTATTTGTGAAGAGATATCGACCATCACTAACATAAAAAAAATTAAAGCTTTTTTACCATGGAGATTTTTTCATGTAACTTCTATCTTTTTATTCATGATATTTCAGATTAGGTACACGTAGGTGAGTTTTGTCATAAGGGACAGTCGCCCTAGAAGCCTAAATAATAAAACTGACGAACTTGAACGGTGATCAGACATAAACATTGATGTAATCGTTGACTAATGATGACGGCAGTTCACCAACGTAACTACTGACTTACCAAATAAATAACGTAGGTCACAGACCATCCGCATAATTAAATTCATATTGATTCACTAAAGCGCTTCTGACATAGATGTCAACAAACGGTACTTCCATTTATGAAAACTATATTTAATAAAAAATAATTTAAATAGCATGTCTAACGTGTGACACTATTTGCATAACCATATTGGGGTTCGAATATATGGAAGTGTGAATAAAGAAGAACGAAGTTATTAGAGCTAGACTTGATGGAGTAAAGAAACGACGAGACATGTTTCTAAACAAGTATCTTACTGGTTTTCTGACGTACAATATCTAGCTTATAGGCATCCATGACTAAGTAAATTATTTTCATTCAATTAACAACAGTGATATTATATTAGTGACTAATTTTATTTTTAACATGGTAGGTAGCATATTATACATTACTTTAACCGCAAGTGTAACAATATAATGTAATTTAGGCAGACATAAAAACTGTCATTATACCTAAGTACTACAGAATGAACATAAGAAAGTACGCTTAATTTGTAGAGAAAGAACAAAAACATGAATTACCCAAAACAACTGTTGAACTTGTTTATATCAATTTTTAAATATGCTTCCCTATGTTGACGATGATAATTTTGAGACATATTTATAAAATATATCTATTTGACCGAAAAAAATAAAATAATTTTGCCCATCAAAATTTACGGCTTGCGACTAAATTTAACTTGGTGGAAAGAAAGTCATAACAATATAACCGAAACTGCCAAAAAATAAATAAAGAAGAAAACTAAACGGTGTCAGAAACAAGACTATTAGGTGAACGAATCTATCAGGTAACCATTGCGCGGAACAAGCGGAAAGTGTTCAACCCAAGTGTGAAGCTCCGGAGATCATAGCAAAAACTTAATCGGCGAACGCGGGTCGAACCGCTTCACCGACTTGAAATAGAAACTCGAAATGATCTTTCCAAGTTCATGAGGGTGTCGTAAATGATCGATGTTGATTTAATCTTTGATAGCCATTAAGTGCTTTAAACAGAGTTTATAACCTGGATCCTTACAACCACGACCACATTGCATTGGCAATTTTATGCGTGTCTCAAAATAAATCTGGCTTGCGAGTTTTATCCCTCTCGAACGCCTTTCCGATGTAGTCATCTACCCTACGTCATGTATTTTGCATAGGAATTATTCTGCATAAGTACATTGTAGACATAAGCAAGAAAGCGAAGCGAAAAGAAATGCGTCTTGTTTTTAGGGCGAAGCAAATTAGGCACAAAGTTGACAAAAAGCGTCGTTCAACTGACTGGCAGTTGTAGCGCGCGTCCAAATTGAAATGTTATGTGCGGAACGGAAGACTTTTTACTGTTTAGTTGGTCAAGTACCGGATGTGTGGTAACACTGCCTGAGATAACTACCAATTCTCCACACTTATTTTGACCACATATCTGAAGGTGCATCGACATTATGGTACGCATGATCTTCCTCTTAAGAGAGAATTGGTCACGTTCCGTCCATAAGCAATCTTTATGGTGATGCATACTTGAAGATTGTAGCTATTTGAAAATTGTAGTACGTCGAATAAAACCTGAATTTCAAACTTTAGGCGCGTTTATATTAAATCTCCTAGTTCGTATTGGAGGTTGTTATAAAAGTAAAACAAGTTCTTGATGAGACTAGTTAAAATTCATAAAATTTCAAGGGACCGTTACTGCGATGAGAGCAATCTGATACTACACTGAAACCTGTTTAGTAGGATAGTTTAATATTATGTCAACCCAAATATGGTTATATAATTAAGTGATGCTATTTAAGCCTACTGACAAGTATAAGTATCTTTGAAGTACGATCGCAAAATCGGAAAGAAGGTAAAGGCATTGTTTGACACATACATTTTATTTTTTCTCAAGCTTAACTCATTATTACCAGAATAACATTAGATCGATCAATACACGTTATAGTCACTAAAGAACGTATGGCGGTCAGGGTGTTTGCATCACGTCCAAGGTAGACAAGTTGCAGGTGACAATGCACACACAAGAAAAATGCAAACCCACAACTTTGCTACTCCTACTTACTCCCTGCCAAATCTTACATTCATAAATTGTAAATAATTCTGATAGTAGAATAGACTAATGGTTTTCAAACGGAGTACAACTGTCTTTTTGTATATTTTATGCATTTTGAATGCTGAAAAATTCGACTGCGGGCAGGATTCGAACATGCATCTTCTAATTAGATACACCAGACGTCACCTTAGAGACGAAAACTCAAAACGAGATGGGAAATTTCGACCTGGAGGTGGGACTCGCGGTGGCTTGGTGGTCATAGCGTCTGGTGTATCTAACCATAAGACGTAGGTTCGAAACCTGCCCGCAGTCGAATTTTTCCTTCACTAAAATAATAGTACTTACGACTGGTACAAACATATGGCATAGATACCCCTCATTATACGGAAAACTTATACAACAATATGTAGCTGTGTGTACCACTTAAAAAAAACCATAACGTACGTAGTACCTATACAATTATATTAATTAATTTAAGTTACGAACTTACAATAGTGGTCATAAATGTCAAGCTTCACGATTTTCTTCTTTATAAGTAAATTATAGCTTTGATTTAAGTAGATAAGTACGTTGTGTTTGTGTTAATGAGTGAATATATTTAATAAAAATACTCATAAGTAGTGATTACATCACCCTACCACATTAACCGCAATATAAATATATATATGAATACAACTTGGCCGAATTACTACTTACTAGATGTCTTAAACCTTGTAATATTGGATCACGTATTCGATTTAGATGTTGTTCAATTTAAGTTCTATTTAATCAAAAGTTCGTGATTTCGCTTGTAAGTACATAGATATTTATATAATCCGTTTTCACACTATTCACCCATTCACTCAGTTTCAATACTTATCTACCTTTCGAACTACTAAAAGTAAACCTTAGTTTATATATATATGTTTATATTTTTTTTTTATAATCTTAAGCTAGCAACATACCAAATGTTGCTAGCTTTTCTTGGCTAATAAAAGATGGATTTTTTAAATTCTAAATAGATTTCATTACTTAAAAGCGTGATAAGAAGGTCCATAAACGCATGCCCCGCATGATATCGTAATAGATTTTTATAAAGAAGCAATTTCTCCAAACAGCAAGGCGTGTCCGGCAATTAGACCGAAGCGCTGGCTACAGTGACCGGTAGCGTGCAGATAAAACATTAACTATAACATAATACACATATATGTATATATAAACCGATATAATTGAGAAACAGCGGAAACGCCTAATTGCCTACAACATTAGAAGGTTTGTACTTTAGAATAACTTTCTTGTGATTCAATACCAGTATTTACTAAAAAAAGGAAGCTTGGAATGAGGTTATTATAGTTTAGTAAGCTGAATGCTTATGGGCTTTATTTTTGGTAAAAGAGATAATTTATTTATGTTTTAATAACTAGCAACAATGTTATTTACATCGATCTATGTCTTTAGGTGAGAATAGGCCAGGCAAGATGTTACGGTGTATGCTTGATTGCTTTTATGTCTGCGTTCGCAATGAAACGAATTCAGTATTCATCAGTAACAAATTTACTTATCGTTTACTAGATGATTAGATGTTCGCACATAGAATGAAAGGATATTTTTTTTATGTTACTTCCTTAAAAGTAAGGTAAGTACCTATCTTGTGTCTCACGGGAAACAATCGTAGTTTAAACTTAAGTCCTGAACAGGCCAAAAATATAGCACGCATGTAACATATAATTTAAATGGAACAATATTCGTCGATACATGACCTCAACAGACCGCATACATTAGCACAAGAACCACACTGACATTTAACACAAATACTCTCCAATCTCCATATGCAAAGCATCCGATGGGGGTTACTGATAAATAAATGTTAGTAAGATTATTGACGTTGCGCTCTGACTCAAGGCTTACGTACTGTTATAACGTTTACCTACCTAGATACTATTTGGGTTCCTAGCTAAGTGTGCGGTTAATTGATGTATTGCCTTCGAAAGCATGTTAGCCGTAAATACCTACGTTTTGTCATATGAACACCTATGACGATCATGGTAGTCAAATGCCCGAAATCTGACAATGTTTAGCATATCGGTATTGCCCAAAAATTGGGTTGCGACGGTCTGATACCAGACCGTGTAATAGGTACTAATGTTCGACTGAAACCGTATCTGCGTGAAACCTAAGTTTGAATAGATTAGGATGATGATAAGGAACTAGATATCAAGTGGTTATTTTTTTGAAAAATTTACTTTTGCCCGAATACTAAATCTTATATTATTGAGAGCTCGGCCCAGAAGACACATAATCGACTGCTGAGCTGCGGATTGCGGATTCTTCTTCTATTACAGATACTTCTTTTTCCGGGTTCGGGTTTTATTACATGTGAAAATATTAAAACATCCTATTGGAGGCCACTGTTATTTTTTTAAAGAAAAGAATATATAGGGAGTGCATAATCTCTCATCACTTGTTATGTGTGAACGTAATAGCTTTCAATCATATGATGGTAGTTTATGGTAGTGATTGATGGTAGTAGTAATACTAAGTATTATCTATTCTGTGGCAGGAGTATCCTTATATGTGTACGTGTTATTTCTTTCACAATTCACTGCTACCTTTTATTTGCTGGAATTAGTAGCAGGTGCAGAATAAAAAGTTTATTTCAATTATATACGTCCGCTATTCAGGGGCAAAAGCCCAGACAATGAATGAGTGTCGCTGTAATGTATTAAATATTTACATTGATACACATGGACATTGCCCTAAATGGATAAAAAAGGATATGAATTTGCGGTCTTGTTTATCATTTGTGTCTAAAAGAACAACAACACTGTTTCTGGTCGCGGTGCGGTCAGAGAATAATTCATAATCATGGTTTTACATCGTACATCATTGCATTATTGAGTCATCTATGCTAATATAAAGAGGTACTTATAATTTGTGAGGTTGTAGGGGTAAGGTCTATATCGCCCAACGAAGTGAGCACAGGTCAGCTAGTATTACATAATATTTTATATTAATTTTTAGCTTATTAATTAAAATTATAGACATTAATTAGACAAAATAAGTCAGTCATGGCGATAAAAAAGTATACTTACAAATATATATTTTTTTAAATATAGAGTGCAACTCAAACGCAATTAAAGTTTAAACAATACGAAAGGTCACCTGTACTTGATGTCACGGAGCACGCCTATGGCTATTTCATTTTCATAAACGATAAATGTCAAGGATTTTGGAAGGGTGTGCTTGGATTTTGATAGATAAAAGAAGCAAAGGGCACTGCAAGAAGATTGTTATCTCAGATATGCTCAAGTGTTGTGTAGTTAAGAGGTTTTGGCTTATCGTATGAAGTAGCAAGCGATGATAACAGAAATGTTCTTATAATGTACCGTCTATTTGACCGTGCAGCTTAGCAAATTAATTCTAGCAACGTTCTCGAATAAAAAACATCAAAACTATGAAACGTACGCTGAAAAAACAGTATAAAAATACAATACTGTTTAAAATAATCCAAACAAAATTGTTTAACGATCGGCGTGGCACATTTGTCGATCAATCAATAGCGCACTGAGCCATCGGCTATTTGCCTCTGAACAGGTGATCCCGATGTGGAACACAATAGCAAGCCTCGTATGATCCGAAAGCGACGGGCATGAAAGCCGTGATATATTGTATAGTTCAATGTTGTACAATATAGCTGGCCGAACATGTGGAGTATCTCATAGGCGTTCCGATGGGCGAACACCGCTATTGTTTAGTGAAAACGCTTTGTTGGTTTCTTCTTTATTTTCGTGTTTTGGACTTACGGTGCGGCAAATTACTCCGTCACATAAAGCGAACGGCAAACGCACATAACCCGAAATAAAAGAAACTGTTTTTGTATTTTCTAAATAAAACATTGCATAATATAACGATGCATTCCATCGTTATCACAATGGCGTGGCGAGAAAATATCTTATACTTGTAACGCAAACTTACAATATGCTTTTTTAGAGTAGGCAGGTACACAGAAGCCATGTTCTCTAATAGGATTATAATATGAGTAATGCCCAAGGCAAGATTTAGTCATAGTGTATTCAGAGTAACTCCGAAGTTAAATATTTGTCCTTAGCAGTCAGACAAACGTAACAAATACCGACGATAGAGACTTTATGAATCTCTTTGTCGTGATTTAAGCATATTGTATTAGAAAAATGTTAAGCGGATTATAACTCCAAAATAAATGCAAGCATCACGACACGATAGTTAAACAACCAAACAATGTATGTATAAGTAGAGTAAACAAGCTAACATGCGGGTACTCAGCATGTATATTGTGAAGCAACAAAGCCAGTATTGTACTTCATTAGTTCATTAATGCTCCAAAAATCAATTACACGGCAATAAAATTCACAATTAGGAAAGATAGCAGACTACTTTGAAAATTACTACTTATGCCTACTACTCAGAATGCTTTTTCAAAGAGTAGCAGTTTTACAATTAAGTTTAACATAACAGACAGTGCAAATCAATCCAATTACTCGATTGTAGTGGCATGGGTAGATATTAAGCACGCGCGCTGCATTAAGTTTATGGTTGTGAGAGAAATTTGGAATAATTGCTCCTTCATTACGGTGGGCAGTTAGGTGAACCCAAATGTTTGAGGCATAAAGTAGCTCATTAAAAAGTATGACAAACACCACACTGACCATTAGACCACTAGGTCATTCAAAGACCGAAATTGTTGATTTTTGTCTGCCAAATCTGTCATTTATTGCAATTGGTCGACTATTCTCATACAATACAAATAGCACACTGTTCTATGTTTTAAATGTAGTTAATAAAACTATAACACTGAGTGAACGACACACATAAGACAATGGGAAACGTAAACCAGTGAGTCAAGAACCACAAATCTTTTCACAATCGATACGTACACGTGCATTAAGACGGGATTTTCGAACATTTCCACGGGATGAGATAAACACGACCATTACGGGAATCAGTACGGATACCCAATACTTATGAGCAAGGGGTCGAGCAGCTATTGAGTATTTCTTGGAAACAATCACGTCTACAACTAATCAGAGCTTTCTCCAGCACTATACTGCGTTAGGTTCATTGATTGATACTACAAGGTCGGTTGCTAACTCTATTCTCTTGGAGTCGGCCGCAATGTTATTCTAATAGCCACTTGGCAGTACTAGTTAACTGCCAGGTCATTGATAAAAGTATAGATTCTAACTTGTTCAGAACAAAACTAAAGAATCTTCAAGGTATACCTAGTTTTGATTCTAGAGTAGATACTTTGGTATTTTTGTCAAATCGACACCCGTCGCGTATTATATTATTTTTTATAAAAGTATAAACTTAACTTTCTCGTAATTTTTATTTATTTTTACTGAACCTTAACATTACTGGCTACGGATACTACGCCACAGTCTAGGGTTCGATTTCCAGGTCGAGCAGTGTTATTGGTTTTTTCAATGAAGTTCTCAGTAGTACCTCGGAGTTTAGATTTGTGCCCCCTTAAAGCATACTAGCGAACTGTTGGTTAATACATATCTGCCTAATCCTTCGCTTATAAACTAAAGTAAAAAAGAGCTTCTGATCAACGCAATGTATATCCCCGTCCTACTTCCGTCGTGGGTAAAAAGAGATTCTGTTCGGATACGTTCATTTGTTGGAATTCTCAAACTAGGGCACGACTCACTTAAATGGATTGATTTGTAGTTAACAGAACATACGAGGGAACGATTATCACGGTTGCAAGTTTGTGGATACACTTAGCATAGTTAATCAAATAAAGGCGAGAATTAAGAATCTTTTCATACATTAACACCTCCATATCTTTTAATGAGGCTTGGAATCCAAAACCACGTTGAAATTGGACAGATGTGCAATGACCAATCCACCTTAATTGAACCAATTGTCCCTAGCTACTAGTTTTGGAGTACTACACAATCATGAGTTTCATAACAATTTACTTCAATGAGAAAATTGTGGTCAGTGATAAAAACAACCATTTTACGTTTCAGATGCCAGTGTAGTGTGCGACATGACGCGGGACACATACGAGATGAAGCCCAACAGCCTGTCGCGAGGCAGCTCCCTCTTCGGTACTGACCCTCAAGTTCAGTTAAGAACGGCTCTCCAATCAAACGATTTCGCAACATTCAAAAAACTTGTCAGCTATGGTGCAGTGAACCTTGAACATGTGTATCAATATCCAGACTACAAAACATGCCTGGAGCTCGCCGTTTCCATACCAGATAGACAAGATTTCGTAAAGCTTTTACTTCAACATGAAGTAGAAGTGAATAAAGTCAATGAAACACATTCTGCCGCCCCTATTCACTTCGCAGTAGAAAATGGAAATATCGACGCACTAGAAGCGCTACTAGGAGATGATAGAATCGACGTTAATATTAAAAGCAAAGGAAATACTGCTTTATTAATGGCCATTAAGAAAATTGAAGACTTAGATGACGACCGAGAGCGAGACTTGGCTACTTATGAGGATATGGTAGAACTGCTTTTAAAAGCGGGATGCAATGCTAACAGCCCTGATCTAAAAGGTATTACTCCTGTATACTCTGCAGCCAAACAGGGTCTTGAAAGAATTGTGACTTTGATTATAGATTATGCCAAGGAACCCATTAACTTGGATACATACAAAGATAGAAGAGGAAAGACGGCCCGTGACTTTCTTAAAGAAGCATTCCCTCATCTACTGGCTAAGTTCGACAAGCCAGAACCGGAAACGGAAATAATTGATGTCGATAAATTATTTATGTATCTCAGTAGACACGAAGAAGATAATTTTATACGTGACTTTACAAAACTCGTCAGCAAAAACGAACATCGTCCAGCTATGGCAGCCCATAATGGCATGAGTACCATGTTACAATTGGCTACTGAAAAAGGTTTCGATAGAGTAGTTGGAACTCTTCTGATATCTGGGGCAGATCCAAACGCTACATGTTCCGGTAATACAAGTAGACCTATAGCAATAGCTTGCCAATATGGGTACAACAAGATCCTTAAAATGTTTGTTAATAATGAATCTACATTATTCGACCCAGTAAACGGTGAAACTCTTATTCAAATCACTGTGAAAGGAATGCGGTCCTATTCCAAGACACCGAAAGCGCATTTCAATGAGTGTTTGGAATTACTACTAAAGCACCCCAAAATTAATATAAATGTCAACCATCCTGACATTAAAGACAACACTGCTTTACATTACGCAGCAAGAAACGGTGACCAAGAAACGGTTTTAGAATTGTTAAGGAATGGAGCTTGTGTGGGTCTTCGTAACAAATTCAATGAACCATGCTTAGCAGACATCAATGCTAAAACGTTAGAAACATATTTGGACGAATGCATTACGACTAATAGCGAACGACCAAGTGACGACGATTACGAAATTCACATGAAATATGCCTTCCTAGTTTATCCAAACAATTCGCTTGAAAACGAGCTATGCAAAGTGCCTCTAATGGGTAATTCCAACAATAACGTCAAAGAATTTGATTACCCTTTAGCACCCGAAACAGACGCTTTGCTATATATGACAAGAAATGAAGAGTTGCGACCTCTTTTAAAACATCCCGTGATCACCAGCTTCTTATATTTGAAGTGGCAGCGAATAAGTTGTCTGTTTTACGCGAACATTACATTTTATTCTCTCCTTTGGCTGAGTCTCATTCTTTACATAATATTGGGTTATGGAGTAGAGAAAAAACCAAAAGGCTCAATAGAAGCGTTGATAATTATTACTCATGTTGGTGCGGTGATTGGATTAATCCTTCTCATATTTAGAGAGTTGTTTCAATTACTTGTTTCGCCGACGCGATATCTACAAAGTTTCGAGAATTGGATGGAAATAACACTTATATTTGTTACAGCTTGGATAGTAGGTTACAACTCAGAGGAAGAGTCCACTAAACAACAATTGTCCGCAATAGCCATATTATTATCATCCGCTGAATTAGTTTTACTCATTGGTCAGTTCCCTACTTTATCAACGAATATTGTTATGTTAAAAACTGTTTCTTGGAATTTCTTCAAATTCTTGTTGTGGTATTGTATTTTAATCATAGCGTTTGCTTTGAGCTTTTACACACTGTTTCGGCAAGAAGAAGACGAAGATCAGAACCCTCCAAATCCGAACAATACAGGAAAAGATGAGGAGGAAGAGGAAGACTTTTTCGAAGATCCCGGCAGATCGTTATTTAAAACGATAGTCATGTTAACGGGAGAGTTCGACGCCGGATCTATTAAATTCAGTACATTCCCAGTGACAAGTCACATAATATTTATTGTATTTGTATTTATGATTCCTATAGTGCTATTTAATTTACTTAACGGTCTAGCTGTAAGCGACACTCAAGAAATCAGAGCTGATGCGGAACTTGTGGGGCATATATCCAGGGTAAAGCTTATATCATACTTTGAAAGTGTATTGATCGGTAACGCTAGATCATATTCCAGACCAAATAGCTGCTGGTCATGGTGTCCAGCTATTTTTGACAAACTGAATATCATTAAGCCTTCAATGTTTTGTATAAAGCCTTTTGCAAAGCGGATTAGTCTTTTTCCACATTTTCTTCCGAAATACCGGATAATTGTGAAACCAAATCAGGAAAACAAGATCGAAATACCTCACGCAGAGCCATTGGGAAAATTTGGTGATGACTATGAAGACATCGAGGGTGGTGGTACTTGTTGTTTTGAACGCTGTCAAAATTACAGACTAGATCGCAAAATCGTAAAGAACGCGAAGAACGTAATTAGTAAAAAGACAAATGTGAATGAATTTGACGAGATAAAAGATCAGTTATCTAAGTACGAAATGAAAATAGAAAACCTCGAAAGCACTATGAAGAAGGTATTGCAAGCCTTGGAATCCTATCATAACTAATATATTTTTATAATATTATAAGAGCTTAAAAAATGTAATTGTATTTGTCTGCTTATGAATGTTTATTTAATTTGTATTTGTAATATTTTAACGTAGTAAGTAAATTCAGTATTAACTTTACAAGGCGTTTCTGTTAAGTGAATATATTTTCTTATTATATTGCGTCCAATGTTTCCTTCTATGATTCTCAGTGTATATCATAAATATTCTAATAAATTCTTTTTCAAAATTTCTTGTAGTTTTTTTAAATTTTGAACTAATTCTTCAACCATGTTGAATGTAGAAATGTCAAGCATTGGAATAAGCAAAATTAAATCTCCCTCAAAATGAGAAGAATAAGGCTATTGTCCAATGAGCTGACCTTAATGCAGGTTGCTAGCGCTGTCGAGAAATTCTCTTAGGCATGAAAGTTTCCTTGCGAAAGTTCGTTCACCGTTTAAGAAAATGACAAATGATTTTCCGTAAGTTATCATGAAGACTTTTGGTGAGGTTGCCCTGAGGACTTTTCTAATTATTTCCTCCTCTTTCTTTTTTATTAAAGACCCGTATTTCTCTTAAATATCTCCATATTCTCCATGTCCTGGTAGTATTACCAGAATCCATATTTATAATCAGCTTTATTACTACTAGGATCTGCCGCAGGTTATCTCGCGGGATTGTAGTTATAGTTGGACCTAGAGCGTCGTCGACATCTCTGGCATGCGAAAGAAACCGCGAGCAAAGGCCATAAGTTGGATAAAATATGTTGCACTGACCTTATCGAGACTCTGTATAAGCTGGCACCAGGAGGGCTCGATGACCTCAACGCACATGTAGTACTGCAAGTGCTGGATGCAGCTCAGCATGCGCTGGCGAAGCGCGAACGCGTCGGCGTACAGCCGCGCCTCCGAGAAACGCTTCACCACCTTGTTGTACAGCCACACTCTACCATAAAACATTATTATTATACAAATGAAGTCTTATCAAAGAATTTATACACGAATTTACATACTCTGATTATATTCCCCTTCATAAAAAAATAAAAAGTGAAAATTATAACACCTCTGACCTGCCTCTGACTGCCTCGTTTCCTCCATTCGGTTCCAAGCGCGACTGCTACGCTAGAGGACCCAGGCTCGATACTCAGGCCGAGCAGTGTTATTGAGATTTTCTATGAAATTCTGTGTAGCAGCTCGGAGTCTGGATTTGTGCCTGGTTAATGGCAATAGGCTCGCCCCCTATTACATGGGACCTATTAGCGCTTGGAACCCCTAGACTAACGAGGCAGGCCACGTTATTAGTAACATGTCTAACATTTAATGTGCTCTTTAGGTCTAAAGTTCAAGAAAAAAGTATATTACTAACCTGCAAAGTAGTCTCTCCACATGTTTACAATAGAACAGGTGTCTGAATATCATCTGGTAGCAGGCGATGGCTTTGTGATTGAGTATCAGGGAGACCGGCCACTTCACCTCCATACCAAAAGAGAACGTCTCGATACCCGTCAGTGGTAAACAGTCCTTATTTTGTTTGTATTCTGAAATATTATAACGTTATTCACTTACATTGGAATGGTTAAAGCAAATTAAGTATATTAGTTATAGTTAATTTAATAGGATGAATACAATACTACCTTGATCATATTGTTTTTTTTTTGCAAAACAGTTTCAATGCATACATTAAAGTTTCTGCCTCTGCTCTCTCTAGTCTAGACTGCCTCATTAGTCTAGTGGTCCTAAGTGCAACTGCTACGCGGTCCTGGGTTCGATCCCCATGTCGAGCAAAATGATATTGGGTTTTTCTATGAAATTCCCAGTAGCAGCTCGGAGTCTGGATTTGTTCCCGGTTAATGACAATAGGCTCGCCCCCTATTACATGGGACCTAAACATACCGGCGAAATGTAGGTGTACATTAGTGCATCTGCGTAACCCTTCGGGGAATACAGGCGTGATGGTATGTATGTATGTATTAAAGTTTCTGGATTAACTCAATCATCAATGACTGAAATAAAATTTCGAAATATTCATTTACCTTTTTCATCTTCAGTTTCAATAGATAGAATTTTAAACATTTGGAATTGCAAGTCGTAGGGAAGTAGTTCAATCTTCATGTCTTCATTGTACGGGTCGTGACTTGCTGCAGATAGTCTAAAATAAAAAATTATAATATTTTGTAAGAACCATAAGAATTTTGTAAATTGAAATCTTAGTATTGTCTATTTTGAACTCTAATCAAATGTGATAAGGCTGATATATTCTATAAGGCTCTATGTGGATGATGGTGCGATCTGGGGGTTATAGGTGTAGTCCAAGATGAATATAAAAATTTACCCACATACCTCAAACACAATCCCAAAAGGGATTCCAGTTTTGATGGTATAATATCATCAATCTTTTTAGACAGTTCTTGTTCAGTAGCATCCATAAACTGTACAATAAAGTCTCCTTGGCTCATCAAGAAATAATTCTTCACTGACTTCAGTCTTCCCATGAGATCATACTCCTTTAGTAAGAGCTCTAATAACGACTTGCTGGCGTATGCGTACGCTTTTTGTATTATGGCACCGTAGTTTTGTTCTCTTAGAGAGTACTTTATTTCTTCCGTGTTGGTTTTTGTGATTGGTTTACCTGTTAATGTCAATGATCGTTAAAAATACTCATCTGGGAAAATAATTTTAGTAGGCTACGTAATAATGCTAACAAAAGTGTTTCAAATCTTAAGCTCAAGTATCTCCATTATTCATATACACAATTTAAAATACAGTCCTAAAGAGCATTGCAGGAAAGAACAGGGTAAAAATTACACCCAAATAACAATATAGCCATCTCTAAAGGACTATGGAATTTTAAATGAAGGGGTTATCTCATGACATGTCTTATGGTAAGTATTGTATTGTGCACTTAACACTATTGGACAGAAACAGTTACGGAACGGCACTTGTAGTAGGACGTTACAAAAGCCGTAACAAAGATACGAAGCACAAAGCATGTATGCAATCTGTACACTAGGTAAGAGAGTTGTCCATTATCTATATTATTCAGATATCAACTTTCTATGTGCGAAGTTCAGAGCGCTAAAAAGAATAAAGCGCTTAGTAAGAATGAAAATTAAACTTACCACACTGACTAATCACATTCAAATATTTTCCTGTTCTAAGGATGATATCAGTAAACTTTTCAAGGAACTTTGGCACCCTGTCTCTCTGGATACTGTAACGTTTCTCCCAGTAGTCCGCTGAATAATCCACCGGGAGTTCTTCCTTGTTGATAAGTTCATTGTCTTCTATCATAAACTCCTGAAAATGTGCATCAAAAATATTATACTAACAAATTGTCTAGTACAACTTATAGTTATTCTTATATTACTAAGTTTTCACTGTTACATTAAGTTGAATGCAGACAATATACCTGTGGCCCTCTGAACGTAGTCGCATAGTTAAAGACACATAAAAAGCGATACTGTGCAAGAATATGGAAAGATGTAAAGTAACTACAAAAAATTTAAAGAAAAAAGAAAGAAATAATCACAAATATGAAAAATTTACGACCCCAACTGTCTTTGCAGAGTTCATATCGTTAAACTGACTGCAGCAACTTGCGACCAACTTCAGAGGGACACGGAGTTAACGTCTGTTCTGTAAAGTGAGGAGAATATACCTGAAAAGGGTCAATAATAGTCCCTTTATGTATCCACTGGTCTAAAATACAAAGGTATGGTCGGCAAGCACGTTCGGTGAGGAACAAAGATATCTCCTGGGCCCTGGCATCACCCATCAATGTATTTGTTTTGTCATGCAGAACTGTTAAAACAGCGCCACCGCGCATCTCACTCTAGAAAAGAATAAATGGTACTTTTAAATAACACTTATATTATAATGTTTATTATCTCAAATATTGCTAGCTGTTCGTATTTATAGAGCACGTATAGTATATCAACCAATAAGGTTTATTGGCTCTTTAGCATTCAACAACTTTTACTGTATAAAAATGGCCTTGAGTGCCTCCATTTGATTTTATGAACAGGGAAGTAACTTATAATAATTACAAATTTTATATGTTGTTCTTTCAATTTCTGTTAGATTTAAAGCAATGAACAAACCTTTCCGATGTTTGTAACTATAGCGGCAAGAACTTGCATTGTATGCATAGTAGGCAAGACAAAGTACCACAGCTTTTGTAATGTGAGGTTTGCAGACATATGTTCAGTCTCCAACTGTGCTATCATGGTCTGAAAAATAAAGCAATAAACTGAGTTGATAAAACTATCATGAAATGATAATCCACACTGCATAATATGTCTTCTTCTGCACTAAATCTTTTACTGTACAGCTCTGATAACTAACCATTGATTCCTGCTACACGATGGTACCATAACAAATACTCAATACATAGTTATTCAACGCTTGGGAGTGCCTCCAGAAATTAAGAAAACTGAAGCATCTTTTACTAAACTATTTCACAAAAATTACAAAATACATAAATAATGCCTTGAGATTATGGTAAACATTTTTCTTAGGATCATTTTTGATAATAATTACATGGCCCACACTTGGCATTCTGTACTACAACTTTACCCATAATAAATTTTCATCATTTGCTGTTAGGGTACAAAAAATATCTCTGTACAGTGGAAGCAAAGAACTCAAAGTAACTAAATAAAACTTACATAATAATCCTTTAAGAGTATTTCAATAGCAGCAACCAGAGCATGTAGCACTTGCCCTGACCACATGTTGCAGTGCTCAATAAATCTCCTCACAATAGAATAATTGGAAGCTAATGGAAGCATTTGTTGTACAATTTGTTTTAATGCATCATCCACATCATCTGATATTAGGAATGTTCTAGGGTCAAAGGTGTCTTTCACTGGTTGGTGAACGATGTAGTTTCCAGGAACACCAGAGAAGAGATACAGCAAGTCATCTATGATGATGTTCTCTTGAGATGCTACTGGCACTCCAGCTGTAAAGAATTTTGCTGCTAAAACTTATGGTGATAACCAATAAAATGCAGCACTTGTGAGCTTAAATAATAAATTGGAATCAAACCAAGTGTATGAATTGATTATCTCTTTAATTCACGGACACTCATACTTGTGAACTCATGTTTGGTACTTACTCTCACTCAACTCACTCTTGTTTGGTAGGCTTGGTGGTACTTGTAACTTTGGTTACTAGTAAACAAAACAATAATATTTTTGTATCATGTCTATAATATGGGACTTGATGGTTTAATAATATTAGCCAGGTTTTAAAACCTTATGTCCTACTTTACAAGCCTATTGTAGCACTCAGGCCAGTGTGTAGTGTCATATGTCATAAATAATATGAAAAAATTACAAATCTCTGCCCAGGAAGACATATTCCTTTGAGGAATAATTGCCTCAGTGTATGGTTTTCATTATACTTACATAAGGAAGAGATTATTGCGAGAGGTTCCTTTGGGAAGTCCCAAGACATAGCAGGATGCTCTTTCTGCCAATTAGGTAAATCTAAACTGTTATACCAGTTTGGTCTAAGCTTTGTTTCTTTTTCTTCAAAAGATTTCATGACGAGTTTCTTACTTTCATCCACTGCTTTTAAAAGTTTATCCTTGATCTGTAATAATTATTTATTTTTTTATTTAATATAACTTTTGTTGGAGTCATATAGAAAAACAGAGGGGCTGACTCAAAAATATAAGTTAATTCCAGCATTCATGTTTCATCAGTTACTAGGTTGCCATAGAGACTAAGATTAAACAAATTTCATGATGTTGGCTGTGTATAGCTCTCCAGTTTCACAAACTACTCGCCCCCTATTACATGGGCCCTAAAACATACCGGCGAACTGTGGGTGTATATTAAGTACACCTCTGCCTAACCCTTCGGGGAATACAGGCGTGAAGGTATGTATGTTTTAACAAACTATCCAACTGGTAAAAATAATTCTGATTGTGAAAAATGTGATCATAAAAATTATTTATTTCAATAGCCTTGGAGCCACTTAGTATTTTACTGTAAGTATTATGGTTTCTTAATGACATTTATTGAATTTGAAAAAACTTCCATAATATTTATCACATACTAAATAGTGAAAGAAAACATTGAGAGTAAACCTGCCTGCCTGAGATATTCTCAATGGTGTCAGAAGTCTGAAAACCCTCATTAGGCCAGCATGGTGGACTATAGCCTAATAAAGGGATCCCTGCCCGGCCTTGGGACAATACAGATATATAGTGGGTTGGTTTTGATGATATTAAGTTATTTAAATAAAATCAAAACAGAAAAACATACCTGTGGAAGGTCATCTTTTGTAATTTGATGTTTATTATCACCTAATATAGGTTTTGGAGCAACTTTAGGTTTGTATATCTTTGACTTTTTCTCATCACATACCAATTTGTAGAATAGTGCAATGATGTCTGCTAAATTATCAGTACTGTAAAAAATATTAAAACAAATGTTGTTTCTATTACTCCAATCATTGGACTGTGCTAATAGCATGGCGTAGTGCAAAACTAATGATATAATGCGATAATAAAACTACTTCAATAGGGTAGTTAACAACATGTACTAGAAATAGTACAATATACTTAATATTTATATTTATAAGAAATAACAAAGATAATAGCATACAGTTACATAAACTTTGAATCATCAAATAGGCTAAATGATTACAGGAGTTTATAAAATTACGTACTTTCTGTTCCTAAGTTCTTCATATTTTTTCAAAAACGACTTTGCATTCGAAGCTTTCAGCGCCAATCTTTGTGCGTATTCGTTCACTTGCTTCGACGACAAATTACTATTGCCATAGTTGGGATCGTTCTGGATGTAATCTAGAACAGTGTCTGCTTCCAAGCTACATCTGCAAATTCATTATATAGAACATTATTATCAATTACTATTACCTAGGTATAAACACACGAGCTATATCCAAAACACTGTATATAATGTCATCTCAAAGCTAACCCCAGGGCGTCAAGAAGCTCTTTGATGGTGCCTTGCATTTTCTCTTTCGGAAATATCCAGTTTTGAAACATTTATCAGCAAAATATTTTTAAAAAATCAGAAAAGCTTCATTCATTTGTGTTGAATTAAATTTGACAGTTGACTTGACACTTGTTCAGATCCATATTTTTTTTATGTTGGTAACGATTTATGAAAGAAGTTTCCGTCTGAATTTTTTAAAATACCAGCTACGACTATAGAGAGCGATGTTAGCCCTTAGTTATTTAATTTAGTTATTATTCTAAATTGAGTGAGTGTTTTCTGAGTGAGTCTGAAACATTTCCAAATTAATACCATATTCGCATAATGATGCGCCGTGTGTGGTGTGTAGTAAGGAAATAATATTACTTTTAGAGTCAATCAATTATTGTCTCATTCTATAGAAAAAGTCACTTCTTTCAGGTACACTGACACAATGCAAAATCTTGGGCGCCGCCGCCGCCCTTATGATTTGTTCAATTACAACAATAACAACGAAATAAATTAATTTTGAATATGAACATTTATTTAGAAAATTAGAATATTTTGACAGATAGATCTTTCTTAATCTTTCATAGATAGATCTTTCTTGAATCTTTCATAACGTGAATTGTGGAATTTAAATCGTTTGTAGAGTTGTCGACTAACGTAAATGTTGTAAAAAATGACACCTGCACCAAAAGATTTAAATATTGCGGTGGAGCTTCATGACCTGCGCGGCTGTTCAGACACGCACAGATAATTTGCCGGAACAGACTCATGATATTAAAATATTGTTGCGGTGGAGCTTCATGACCTGCGCGGCTGTTCAGACACGCACAGATAATTCGCCGGAACAGACTCATGATATTAAAATATTTATTTTAATTAATAAGCGAGAACTTTTTTCGATTCGCAAAGAGTATAGGGTGGCACAGAGAGCACTTTTTATTATAATATAATTCTATAAGTGGTCTTCTATAAGTGAACAACTAACGATGTTGTGTTTGGGAAGATGAAACTGTCAATAATTGAAATTGCTTCATAATATATTATGAGAACATTCAAATAAGTACGTACTCTTAGTGGATGACTCAATAGTACACTAGTGCGACGAACTGGCACAAAGTTCGAACGTACGAATCTTTGCTATTGCCGCTTTTGGGTTTATTATTAGTCAAGTGTACCTAAATGATAATAGATAGTAAGTATATCTGATTAGTAATAATCAAAGATCAATAATGCTGTTAAGCCTTAGCTATTTTTTATGACACGTAATAATCTTGCAGTAATTTAGCTAAATGATGACGATGATCATGTAACAACGCTGATCAATACACACAATAAAGGCACTTATTGCCAACGTTAAAAGTTCAGGCGTGCCTAGAATATAATTAAATAACTGTGTAAAGGGCTATTCATCGTTATTTTTTAGTCAATAGTTAGTGTGTTAATATTGTAAAAATATAAATATAAGTAATAATGAATGGTGTCAAAAAGCGCTAACCTTGAAAACGGCTGGACCATTTCGGTTTTTATATTTGTAATATTCATTGAAGTCCGAAGAGGTTCTGTGTACGTATGTAGGTATGTATTTAGGAATGCATATACCTCTCTATCTATTTACATAAGTAAGAATGTATTAAGGAATTTATGAACTTACAATGTTGAAACATTTTGACAAAACGTCTGTTTGGTCAGCTAGTAAAAATAATAATATTAAAATCGTTGAAGCAAACCTTATTCTATGGGCAAAATAAAAACTATAGCTATTATAGATAATTTCAGTTCTGGTTCGAGTTAGGTGTTCCGATATGAACTCATGTTACAGCCTATTAACTACTCACATGGTTTTGAAATTACTGCCTGCCTGAACAGGAATACGATAAAGAAAGTAATTAGGTATTTTTATAAATGGAGTTTTAATTCCAACTCAAGCAATAACGTCGGGTATACTTCAATATTGAGTAAGTGACACTTTGCTATAAAGCCAATTTTGAATTAAAAATATTAAATAATATGCCTTACAGCTAAGTGCTAGTTACGCGGTATTGTAGTATCCCCAACGATAAGTATTATTAATGTTGAATTTAATGGTACAAAAAGGCCATTTTACCAATAACTTTACATTCGTGATGTAATCCGATAAACAAAAAACACAGTGAAGGAAATAAAAAAAGTGGTTCCTTAATAAATGTTGTGTCATATGCGTAAAGCTTTTTTCCGTCGCAGGGCGGCACGTCACAAAGCTTTGACAAAAGATCGACAAGCGTAGCTTAACAAAGGAACGCATTCTGTTTTGATTTTGGATAGCAATACTAAAAATCGGTACTTGTGTATAAAACTGTCGATACATGATCCAAATGGTTTTTATTGAGAACAATAAATAATAGGATATGTTGGCAAAATAAAGGTGCCGACTGAAGAGTATACCTTTTGTAGTTGCTTGTTCTCCAATTACTAAAGTTGCCGATATTCACGCTGTTGGTCCTTTTTCATGGATAAAATACTTTGAATAATAGTATTTAGTATATAAAAGTATTTGTTGTTATCTACAACATAGATCGTTATGCAAAACGATGAAATACGTATATATAGTATATACTGAACGTATTTCAACAGCAGTTTCGGGACTCCTTTTCCTAGTTACAACTATAAATATCTCCACAGAAAGGGTCGGTAAAAAAATGCGAGAGTGACAATTCCCATAAACACCTGAGTTTATAGACCCAATGAATAACGATGCGCCTTTGAAATCTGTTTCTGTGACGCTGGACAGGGTATGCCATTCTTTTGGCTTGGATTTATGTGTTTTATACAACCAGTCTATAAATGCCGCTCTTTTATTGGCCGCGAGACGTTTTCTGATTAATAAAGTGGGTGGAGACGCGGAAGATGCTAACGATGTCACTTCCTAGAAACGACGCACTGCATGCAAGTAAATTATTATGTTTTAATTAAAAATGAGCTAGCTTTATAATTTATGTTTGCTTTTGCAATTACCTACTATGTATGGCTTTGATTTTCTGAGTGGGAGAAGTAACATTACTCGACAATTAAGGAAGCATTAAATTAAACGTTTTAATGTTGTAGTGGGCAAGGTATAAGTCGAAGTTCGAGCAGACCAAAGCATCCGCATAGCTGCATGCCGACTCGTGCGTTTCGACATTCAATCTGAATTACAATGTACGGAATTTACAGACTCCAACCGGCCGACGCGGTGTCGCGGTCCCTCCGCGTCCGTATCCGAGCGGAATAAGAAGCAGCTTTACTGTTAACTCTATTGTTCGCGGACACACCAAACAATGTATTTTTGCCGAATAAGGAGGCGCGATTATGTCAACGGGTGTGTTCTGTTTTTAAATAATGACCAAGCGTTACATCGCAGGCATCAAAAATAGCCGCGAGGTACATGCTATGGGTATTTTAAATTCTAAAATGATAGTGATTTAAATATTAAACAAGTAATATAAAGTTTAAGTATAAAGTTTTGAAGAAAGGAGGTACCTATACTTCTTTTTATGTATCTACTAGATTTATCTTTATGATGAACGTTACAATAAAACTAAGTACATAATACCACTAAATTCAAGATAGTTGTTTTACTTTTATACTTTCCTTTGTGGCCATTTGATTGACAACTGATGAACTGATATTTTCATAGCGAGTAGTAGATATAATCTAGTGGCCATAAGTGCTGCGTGGCCTGGATTCACATCTCCAGATGGACAGAGTGTCATACTTCTACTGTTGGGCCCGAGATGGCAGTGGGGTCGCTCCCAATTGCTATAAGCTGGGATCTAAGTACAGCAATCATCACAAAACTTGCTGGATCGATGCCTCGCCATTCAGCGAAAACCGTTGGTATTAAATTAATTACGCATTAAGAAAATGAGACATATGAGACTTTATAAACATTAGGATTTTTTTTCTCTCCTCCGTGATAAATACTTATTGGTCTAGTGTTCGTAAGCGCGACTGCTACGCCTGGACTCGGAGAATCAAAGACTATTAAACCAAATTCTCTTTGCGGAGAATACAGGCGTGACGGTATGTCTTATTAAGCAGATTTTATAATTCAATCTTATTACTTAATTAGCAATTCAACAATTGGGTCTCACAAATGATATAAAACAAAATAATAGAAGATTAATGCTACGTTTTCATTAAAAAGCATTTACATAGAGCTGTAATTTGGTAGTAACTATTAAGTAATCTGTGAAGGAGCTCACTAGAAATTAATTGAAATGCTTGGAATCCTTTCGTTCTGTCCAACAACCATTACCTCATAGTATGGCAGACGAAAGCAATTTTGTATGCACACTTACAGTTTGTTCGAAATAAGTAAGCCGATCGGAAGTTAGCCGTTCGCCGTACCGCGGTGATAAAATCGTTTAATGAACATAAATATCGAAATTAGTAAACAAAATAATTAGAAATGTGAATCTTAAACGACTCTAATTATCTTTACACCGACTCTTTCTATTAAAATTTACCACAATTAACCACTTGCAGACAACTTCCGATCGGCTTACTTATTTCGAACAAACTGTACTTATTTAAGAATAATAACTAGGTACTGACCAAAAGCTATGCCATAGCAGGACAGTAGATGTAGATCGATTGGAATAAAATACTGATTTAAAAATATGTATTTAGAGTTTTATGTTGTTAAAGAAATGACAAGTTTTCGGGTGGAGACCGAGTCTTGACAAACGTAGTGTAGGGCGCCAGGTGGAATCACGGTTTGCGGAAGGCAGCTGGCAACAACTGGTTGAAAGAAGGCCTGAATTGGTCGGGCTCTGTAGCGAGAAGCCTACGTCCAGCACTGGACGAATACGGACTGATGCTGATGATGCTTAAGGCGGATCGCCTTGCGTTGGGTGCTAAATAATATTTTTTCGGCTTTTCGCAGTCTAAGTTCGTAACTTTGTATTCGCATCTGATCTACTACATCTAAGATGTTAACTCAGGTAGACCTAGTATTTGTCTATTATACCTACCTAACTGTTACCTATAAATACTAAACATGTTCAAAGACATAAATACCGAAAGCAAAATTTAACTTCCGGCAGGATTCAAATCTGCGTCGTGGGGACGGACGACAGAGTAGTGTGTCATCAATAGATGTCGCTGACTTTATTTTAGTAGGACAATATTTGGAAGAGAAATTCGACATCAAAATCATATTCTTGGTAGCTTATTTGGCTTAAACATCTCATGTACCAAATCAGAGGACGCAGTTCGAATCTTGTCTGAGGTCAAATTTTTCTTTCGCTAAAATGCACCTATGTCTTAGGGACCTATGAGGCAATTCAGGGTGCCGGGTGGTCTACTGGCTGCGGACCACCCCGAGTAACATGCAGTAGATAATGTAATCATCATATTTCATTTCGAAGTGTAATCATAATGAGTGACGTAAACAATTCTAATTATTTCCGCGTCGGCACGACTGACACTGTTTAGATGGAGCGTCAGCGTTGTAGGAACAGCTGAGTATTGCGTCAGCGGAAAGGTTGCGGTGCGGTTACATCAAGTGCCTATTGGGTTGGCACTTGGCGCCCCAACAGTTACCCAATACGGATCCGGAGGCAAACTTGCGGTACTGTGCCCTAATACCAAATGATTTATGGTTTGTTTATTTATTCTTCGATTTTACACTCCTTAATATTATCTACTTACACGTGCAACTTTCATGGGTAAGTATATTTTTGTACTGATAACAAATCAGAATAACTTCACGGCGAGGATGAATGTAATAACAAGTCAAAAATCAAAAACGCATGTAAAATTTCAACACTAATTATGGTTTCCAGAGTAATAACTCATCAATATCGACAAAAAATAATTTGGTGAGCGTTCAGAGTTCCGGTATGTTCGTGGAAATGGTCATTTTCACAGTAAGTATGCGATGGCGCACGTGGCCTGGAGGCAGGGGAGGGAAGAGGGAGGGAGAGAGGCCGCGTCTGGAGTCGGTGACCGCACATGCGTCGTCGTGCATAAGGAGCCGCCTGTCTTTGTATTCCGGTAAGGTCGCGGACTCCCCAACTAGCGAGAATGGTGCAAAACTATTCATGTTGACACTTCTCAAGTACTTGTTAACAATTGTTATTTTTTTTATCATTGTCATATTGATGAGGAACTTACCTACCGAGTTCGTTGTGGTTTCGTTCCATGAAAGCAGTGCATAATTTATTGACAATGAGTTCACGTCATTCCTTGTATTGTTTAGCGTTTAGGTATATCTTGCCTACGTATCTCCGTACATAACAAAGAAAAAATTTCGAAGCCAGGCCTAGATTGAGTAACGTTTATGTACATCAAGTTACCACAAAATGACAAATTTTCTTAGTTGATTTTGAACTTAATTTTTAACATTTTAAGGTTTAAAAGCATGTGGAGAAATTTGACAGTTTTGTATAACAGTTGTTATATGTTCTGGCGACTGTACTTACGTAGGAATTTTTATTGCTGGCCAGTAATCGGTTAGGTTTTCAGTATCACATTTTTATGTAAGAAAAATCTTGAAGTTCCTACCAACATAAATGGACATAAAATAATGACTCCATGAATTGGTGTGAGAGGTAAATCCATTTTTCAACCGGAATCAGGTAGCTATACCTACGTCAGTTAGTGCACTGCACATGCTTTGTTTGTTTTATCATTTAATATTAAAAAACCCGACGTCGACCACATTCCGGATTGCATTATGGGCAATATGTTTTCCGATGTGGTCACTTAATAATAGTAATTTTATTCTATTCTGATCATGGACTAAAAGAATAGGTAGGTTCCTAAGTTCGTACTTTACGATGGAAATCTCCTCAAGAAGCTTTTGTCAACGATACACTCAAATGATGTTGAGACCTTTATAGATTTCATGGCGGTAATTTCCAGGTGACTACTTAATAGGTATGATTTAACTCAATTTACAGTTAATTGGCACTTGCTTTGCACGTATCTACTAAAGGGACGGGCTTGTAAGCCAGTGTCACAGTATAAGTAATCTATATAGATTCTTATATTATGCCAGTGCCGACATTGACTGAGCTCCTTTTGTCACATTGCAACGTTATATAAACTCAGATCAAATATAAAGTTAGATGGAACTTTGCGAACAAAGAAGTGAGGCCGGCTAAAACTACGCCATGCCGTGTACAACACACAATTACACGCACACATGTATTAGTTAACTACGCTTTATCTTTTCAGTCGAGCTTTCGATAGGTCGATAGCTCGACTGACAAGATAAGGCGTAGTTTCGGTATACGTGTGTGCGTGTAATTGTGTGTTGTAGACAGCATGGCGTAGTTTTAGCCGGCCTCACTTCTTTGTTCGCAAAGTTCCATCTTTACTTTTTATTTGATCTGAGTATATAAAATCATTGATCATTGTACAGTCGCCAGCACAGGTTATACAAAACTGTAAAAATTCACCAAATGATTATAAACCTTAAAATGTTGACGATTAAGTTCAAAATCGACTAAGAAAATTTGACATATTGCGGTAATTTGACGTGCTGGCGACCGTATTTATAATAATATTTCAGAGGAACTTTACGTGTAATATTTTTTCTTCTGATATAGGATAAAATATTTTAATTTATTATTATACTTAATAATAGTGGTTCCTTCATTTACAATTATATTTAAGAGGCAATGTCTGTAGGCTTACGATTACAGAGACAAAGCGCTGCATCAGTATGCAGCGGGGACAGCCGCTTCCTGCTGGCCGGGTTCCCGCAACCGCTATGGTAATTTAATTGTACAATACGACAGCGGAATGGATTAGGTGCCTCCGACATAGTTACTTCGGAGTAATGGGGGAAAACCGACTGTATTGTTCCTGAGTCGCTGAGTAATTCGGTTAGGCCACGTAGGCTCTGAGGTTTAGCCAACCACACATGTCATGGAGGCTTTCAAGGATAATGTGAAACTCAGACAGGCTTCTTTCCTATTCAACAGTAAAGAAACTGCACCTACTGCGCGCTAACAACGAATCAGTTAGTTATAGTCCACTGAGCCTTTATAAGCCTATGCTAAAGTCTGCACAATACTCCGATTTTGCACCCTTTCCTGTAGAACACAAACCTTAGTAGTTGATAAGGTAACATTGACCTCCCTGACTCAACGCAGTGCCTAACTAGAACTTTTCTGGACAGCATAAGTTATGTCGTAAGTCCAGTTCCACTGTGATGTAAACGCAGCCTTATTATGTAATAAATACCTAAATTAAATTCCCCGAAATAAACATGACCGAGTCTTTTCGGCGTTATGGCATACCAAGTAAAACATCCTGACACTTGCTGACTCATAGTATTGAGTTGATGACTGATGAATTGATTATGTCTACAAAATGTGAAGAATGCCATTTGTAGCTTTTTAATTTATTTATATTTCTTTGCTTTTTATTTATCTTTCCAGTTTAGTTTACTATTGTATTGCGTGGGATCATCGTCTCGTTGACTGCTTTCGGCTAGTCTTGGTAGATATATACTTACAAGAACTTACTTACGCCCAAAAACTAAATTTACATAAGTAGGTACTTAAATTTTATTGATGGGCATCCGAATCACCCCCATGTATGTTTTCAGTAATTTAAGAGGGATGATTTTGATGTTTCTTTTGGGATTTTTTGTACCACGGTACTTGATTACCACAATATCAACTATCACCTCGAAAATATATTTTTTTACGGAACTTAACTAAAAGTTAGTAAAAAAATAATTTTAATTACTGCTATAGAGTATAGACATCACAACCACAAAGTGGATGTTAAGTTGATTTACCAGCACCTGGGATGTTGATATTCTTACAGCCGTGCAGAGCTAATAAGTCTACCAAATATAAACCGCCTGTAGCTGGTGTAAGACCAGGTAATAATATTAGTTTTCTCAATACATACGTGATCCTCCCTATATGATGCAAGGGCGTTGACACCGCGGGCCAAGTCGGCTTTGTGCCAAATGTGAATAATAACTATCTACAGACGACCCACACGTGTTAGAAGCACCAAATTGTATTCAGATCCTTGTTTGACAGCAGAATTCAAATGCGCCGCGATATTGATCAGAACATTGTATTAGCTCATACCTACTTAAGTCACTGTAGTCAAAAAAATCAAAAGTTAGGTTATTTTAGTGAAGAAGTTTGTCAATCTAGCACTTTAAGAGTACTTTGATTTATAGGTATATGTCATTATAAACCATCCTTACCACCTGGCATGACGTTTTAAAAGAATATAAAACATTAAATATGTATATAGGTAGCCATAAACCACTTGTGCCTTATGTTTTATTAAAACAAACCAATAAATCGACCATGAAGAAAATTCAAGCATTCAAATTAATTCAGCCGGAATGTTTAGAATGTACATCCTTGTTTAGTCAGTATGTATTACAAGTTATAAAACAATAGGGTGCTCACAGTTCAATACGCCACGAGTACTTATAGAGTGAATTAATATTGTTTATTTGAATATTATTGTTTTAATAGACCGACGAAAATATCGCGAGCCTTATTTAACATAGGTACTACGAATTTGCATCAAAACGAACTATTTATTTGACTGTAAAGACTGACTATTTGATTAATTGTTAGCCCATATGACACGAGTTCAAAGACCTGTTTTATAATCACTAGAGCCTAGCTAAAACGTATGCGCGTATAATGTCTATCAGTTTGAGTCATTTCCGAATTCTTTAGCCATTTCCTTAAGTGTGAAAAATCCCCGGAACATTATTTTTGTTATCTTAGTTAGTTCATCATTACATCATCGAAATAAGATACTTATGTAACTATATAATATACTATAGATCTAGGTACCTTAGTGCCATCATCAAAATGATGCCATAGTAGAACCCCTAAAATTATATTTGAAAAACCCGCTCATAGAGGTAAACTCAAGTAGTGACTTCGATGCGCACTTGTGGGTTGTATGTAGAATACAAATTACGATATTTGGCGGTCAACGCGGCCACATACTGAAGTAAATTTATTACTTATGTGTACACGGTAACATTACACCTACGTATCATCACGTAGACCGCATGTGAAAATCAGTTTATAGCTATTGATACCAGGAATGTTGTCGTAATTGCTTCCGGTCACATACATAGTTAGGTATTTTCTTGGAAAACAAATTATACACATGTGTGTGAACGTTGAAGACAGTTGGTACTTACATGAATTTTTAATTGAGGAAAATTTGCGGACTGAAATCAATCGACGTTTTGAAATGGAATTGATCCCCATTCATAGTAGGTATAAAGTAGTCAACAATGTTGTTATAAATTCCACGGTCCTGTAGTATCGACTTTAGAAGGGTCGCTTATGATGAATCATAAGTAGGTCTGTATGATTTACTTGAAAAATATTAGGGTTCTCAATATGATTTATTAATTTAAAAGGAATCGTCGCCTTTTAACCCCCTGTTCTAATATTATTGTATCGTCCAAATTATTTATGTGTGTACCAAGCATTTTCTTTGTAGATGTACATAGCATACGTGTAAGGCATTTCATTTAAGGACTACTACTACTACTACTAAGTAGGTATACCTACTATTAGGTATTTTGTGCCAAGTACTTATACCTAGTAGTAGTCACTCATTTGTCTAATTTGAAGGAGGTAAATATATGAGTATATCTTATCTATTTTATCACTTAAAAATGTATACCTACATAATCATTTATTATTGCTCATTATAAGCAAAACATAGGTACAGAACGTATTGTAAAAAAATATTATAGTGATTCGGAAAACAACCATTCCGCGTTCTAGTAAATCTCATTTCCATCCCAACACTAGTCTACGGTGGCTAGCAGTGCTAGCACATCAAGTTACCATAAAATTTCAATTTTTCTCAGTTGAATTTGATCTGTAATCATCAACATTTTAAGGTTTAAAATCATTTGTAGAAATTTGACAGTTTTGTATAACCTGATGTGCTGGCGACTGTAGGTACCTAGTAACAAAAGGTACTTTGAACACGTCAAGTCAAATATTATACATATAATTAAAATACAATTTAGGTCCATTGAAGTTTACAAAACAAATCCATTTAAGTAGTGCTTCATTTGTGCTTGTGCTACACCTATAGGTTGTACTCGTATTTTTTCACAAAGAATCCGATGCGATAACATGGCAAAGGATCAGTTTTTGTACAAGGGAAGTCGCCCGGAGCCTTGTTGGCAAATAGTAGACAGTGACTATTCAAGAAAAAAGCCGTTAGAAATCGAGTTATATTTATATGCAGCCTTCGCCACTGATGCATTTAATAAGAATATAAATGATTACCTACATAACATAACATAACATACCATCACGCCTGTATTCCCCGAAGGGTGAGGCAGGCATATGTACCTACATAGGTAATCATAGTAAGGTAGGTAAGTAAATATTTTATTATGAAGGTTAATCTCAGGCTCCTGAGAAAACTGTATTTTTTTTTAAAACCCATTTAATAAACGAGATTAAAATTTGTAATACATACAACACTATTTACTCATAGTAACTTTTTAAAACAGTGTCATCTACTGGAGAATGAAAACAAGCTAAAATATTTCGCCTACTTGGCGCTAGATGGCGCCACTGGTATATCATGAACCAAGGTTTCAGATGTTTACATTGTGTTAGTGTTCCAGGGTTTATATTATACAATAATACATAAATGTATAATAATGTATAAGCAAAATTTAAGAGAATAGCATTAATAGATACAAGGAGGGTCGAATGATTATGTCTAGTGGTTAAAGTGGAAAATGTAGTCTAAGTATTAACAACAAAAAAAATTAAATAATTTCTTTATTTTTAGTTAGTTATATATCTATTACGTCTCTAGTTTTTCAACAAATTATTCGGCAAATTCAGTTACTGAATGTCAATAAACTAAAGAAGGTAAAAATATATTTTATAGTCATAATTACAATGTACCAGAAGCACTTACCTATATCAATCCAAAACCACCGTTATACACAACAAAATGACAGTGTGGGATGAAGTTATTATAAACTAACACCAAAACATATTAATAATTCTAGTCAGTGTTAAGAAATATCATAACTAGCAAACAGTTCCTATTGTTATGCAAGGCATCAACGATTACGTTACCTAAACAGTTACTGTACAAAATAATAAAAGCATTATGAGGATTGTTTTTTGCGCACAGTAACTACATAGGTCAGTACAGATAGCCTTGCGGGTAGGGCGATGGCCTGTTGTGGATGCTGGGCTGTGTTCGAATCCGCGGCACATAGGTACCTAACTATCAGAGTTCAAAATTTATTATCATTTATGCCTACGATGACGGAAATCGTCATCTAAAGAAATCTACATATCGGAAAGGACTCCATTGAGTTCATGAAGGCGTGTAAAGCCTGCCAACTCCCGTTAGGCTATCATGATAGACTATAATAATCATAATCTCTCTTAATCTGAGCGGAAACCTGGGCCCAGTGGACAAGGGGCTGGATTAATATTATTTAATATTATTATTATATTATATATATATATTACCTGCGGTGTCACTCATAACTAAATGACTTTTTGAAACAATTAAAGATAGCTTATGTCTTTCTTCTTTCCAAATTCTATTGAAATCTATTCGGCAGTTCAGACGTAAAAAGATAACAAACGGACACCCAGTTACATTTTTATTATTAGAATGGTTATTGAATATGGATTATTGTGTCGTAAAAAATATACAAGTAACCAAAAGCAAATCCACATTAATTTCGTTCTAATTAGACATGAACTGTGACGTAAAATTCAATCGTCTCAATAACAGGCTGGTGAAGCATAAAGAGTTTTTTGAACGTCATCACATTTTGTACACGTTTTATTTCTCCGAAGCTTCATGATTGAAGTGGTTTTGGTCTGCGGGCACATTGTAAGCGCTGCGCTTGGTTGCACTTTCTAAGGGAGTGCTCAGAGACATCTTATTGACTTTTTGTTGGCTCGTCAAGCGATCGGGAGCTTTGTTTGATTACTCCATTAAAAACGACAGACAAGGAATAATTATTGGATGCATGCTTTTATTTTGAAATACCTAATTGTGATGTTAGTTCAAGCACCTGTTCACCACACATACATATGAAACTATTTCACTAGTTATATTATTAACTGTTTTTAATAAGTTACCTACTTGTTGGCTTATTACCTAGTTATAGAGATTTTGTGATGATCCCTTCAAGTACTAGATACTATATTACACATCTGATACAATGCAAAATCTGGTCTCTATTGCTCTGGTCACCGGGTTCAGTACGAGTGTTGTTGAATTAATAATGTCTGAGTGTATTTTACTTTGTATATTTAATAAAAAATCGACCTCAAACAGAACCTCTGGACGCTTTAGCTGCGGGAATTTTTCATTCCTGTTAACCTTACCCTAACCAGACCCTAATTAGATAGAGAGAAGAGATGACCGATGTGTTTTACTGTTACAGACATTAGTTTATAGTAGCGTAGCGTTGACGCCGCCCGCCGCCGCGTAGTCGCAGAGACTACGCGGCGACTACGTGGCTGTAACCGACGCGTATTCACCGCGTAGACTGTACTTCGAGTACAGTATTTCACCTGTGTCTCCGGCGTAGTCAATGCGTAGGCACCGCGTAGAGATCGCTTGGATGCCATTGTAGAAGGTCGTAAGATTACTGTAGTAGATGAAAATTTAAACTAAACGGTAGAAGCGAGTCCGCACATGTCAGTGTAAAAACGCTACACGCAGTGAGACGTAAACAAATACATTCACTCTGTGGGATAAAGTGTTACCATGGCAACCACTTGTTGAGCTCAGAGGGTGTATCAAGAATATTGTTTGTCTCCAAAGATAAAATATACTTAGGTACTCGTTTGTCTCTCAGACTCATTCAAAAATTACAATTAAGTATTTCACTGAGAACTAGTTCTGCCCCGCGGTCCTATATTATGTAGATCTCATTTTTGTTAATCCCCATTATATTTTATAAGCATTCTACAACATATTATAAAATTTCAAGTTTGTTGGCATTATAATTTTCACTTTCTGAGATTTCGTGATATCTGTGAGTGGTTTTTAATTATACTTTGGTACATCATTAATTTGTAGGTTTTTATTGTTGTCCAGTGTCTCTTTCTAACAATTTCAAATCAATACTATTTAAAACAATAAAGTTATAAAGAAAAACTAGACAAGTATGAGTAATGCTAGGAACTTCAGTACCGTGGGAGTGGGTACCGTGTTCCTACTTCCTAGCGTGGCGGACGGCTATAACTACATTCGCGACGAGGGAAATGTCAAGGTCACGCCCGTTCACTTCCTTTATATCGCCGAGCCACCGTAAAGCCTCCGATATTCGCGTCCCCGCCCCCTCCTACAATCTATTCACAGTATTCAATGTACTCATAAAACCGTTTCAAGTGGAAATACTTTGTAAGTAGAAATATTTTAGGATCCTACCTAGCGTTCATTGTAAAACTCACATTTAACTGATAATGGTCTACTGGACTTTAAAAGAGACTATGATTCTCTGAGTTTGTTGCGGATTTTCCTCTCAGAAACCATGTTAGGAATCACACCAAATCATGTTAGGAAATCATGTCAACAGGAAATGCGGGCGTCATCTATTTTTAAAAAATATGTAAAACATTGTAAAACTCGTGAAAATGTCTGTAATTTAAAAGTTATATTTACAGAGATATCGTTAAGGTATTGAACAAGTTTACGTTTTTTTAATATTAGTTCTTGTCCTTTGTTAGTTTGATATTACTTTTTTTTTGTTTTTACAAGAGCGCTGTTTTTACATCTGCAAACTACAGGTCCCTGGCTATCGGTATAACTGTATGTTTAGATAATTTCACATTACCTGGAACATATTTATACGTTGCCTTTTTTAGTAATTTCAGGTGATTGCCATACTATTAGTTCACCCGGATGAGTTCTTTTCTTTGTATGATTTGTGTTTTTGGAGGTTTTTGTTCCACTTCCTTTGTTTAGTTTTTCTATTGAATTACATGTAGGTAAGAAGTATTTGTTTCCAATTTGTTTGAAACCATTCAGTTGTATTGAATAGTGATGTTTCAGTTGTTTTTGATATCCATCGTATTATGTTATTTTTGACTGAGCAATTACTGTCACTCACTAGTCTCGGAAGCAAAAATACTCGTTGATGTTGTGCGATCGTTGTTCTTATTTATGTTATATACGTATATTGTTAGCAACTTACTCATAGATTATAATGTAATAATAATGTCTTCTAGTATAGCAAAGACTAAAAGACAAGAGTATGCTGCGAGTCCATGCAGATTAGTGTTAAAGTTAAGTTAAAGATTTTGGGAAGAGTGTTTCTTGATTTTCTAGATCACAATTGTATTGATATATAAATCAAAATGGCATTCAACTACATATCTCTTATGTAATTTATATCGTAAAAAATAACATAGGTACTGAAGCATTTACAAGACAGCTTTAAAATATGTACTTTAATTATTAAGATAGTAACTTCCGATAGAAGTTAACTGGGATTAGTCACTTAGGTACGTCGGTATTAGGTATACCAGAATCACTTATTGGTCGATATAATAATATTATTATAAGTACAGGTTTCATTTTTATAAAAGACTTTTGAGCTAAATGGTAGCCGATGTCCGTTTTTCTACAAGATCCAATTTTATTTCTATGCCAAAATTAATCAAGTCCGCTTCAGCGATTTACCCAATAAAAAAACTAAGTACCTAAGTAGATTTCGCATTTATAATATTATTTTCGATAGTACCTCGTTCAGTATACCCACATACGTCACTGAGATGCAGTAATATAAGAGTTGCAACGCCCTTATTGCAAAACTTCTTTATGAAGATTGCTGCAGTTAGCTGGGTTCCTGCCAATTAATGAATTCGGTATTATTTGAAAAAGTACTGAAGTTGTTTAAGTATGCTTTTTTTTGCTTAACTCGTACAGGCTACACGTCAAGCTATACCTACATTTCTAGTTGAAGTTGATCTCGCATTATATCTATAGGCTTTCCGTTAGAGGTCAGCTTAAGCTGGATTTGATAGCTTAATGTGTAGCCATGCGTATTTTAAGACCCTGTCGCATCTGAGTGTTCTTTGAGACAGCAAGGTAATAATTGTTTGTTTGTAGTCCCCCGCGAGTCGTGGTAACTTTTTCCATGGTAAAATTGTTGTCTTTTTTAATAAATTATTTCATAATAATAGTAATAAGCTTTATACCTTACTCGAAAGATTGTACCTACCTAGTAATTTATTTACTTGATGACCTTCCATACGATATAGGTTAATTTTCGTAAAATTAATAACTTAAATTAAGATATGCATGATGTGTAAAAGTGTAACAACTGATGCTTGTGCATTTTGTTCATAAAGGTTAGCCGTCAGATGGCAGTCGTGTCGAAGGGCCCGGGCGTAACGACGGCGCCAATGGAGCGCGATTCCCCCAAGCCTTTCTTATTATGTGCTTTGATTTAAAACAGCACGCCCGTGGAGACGCGTTAGTACAATATTAATTATTACAAGACTACCAAAAAAATACTTTACCTCCCTGCCGAAAAACTATAAATAGAATTTCAATAATTATAATTCATAACATTATACACATACATAATTTTAGAAAATGGTACGTGAGTATCCTTAACCTGTGAAATAACAAGTATTCAAACAACAGTAATTTTTAATCCTAATTAATTTTATGAATTATAGTAATCGATAAACTCTGGAACTAATAACAGATTTTAATAATTCTTAAACTTTTAAAAAGGTAGGTACATTATATATTCCTTATTTTATTATCCTGTAGAGTAACCAGGATTTAATGCGGACCAAGCCGCGTACAACGTACAACACACTAAATATCTCTATATACTTCTAATAATTATTATAAATGATGAAAAAAATATTAAACAAAGTTTTATAACGTAAGACTTAAAAAACCCAATTAATTATCGGAAGTAACGTCCCATTTAAAAATAGCGGAAACATTGAATATAAGTGATGCGCTTATAAAAGTTCCGGTTGTAGTTAAAATTAAATTATTTGCAAAGTAAATAGTAACGTTAATAAAACTATAATTTAAAAATATTATTATCCAGCTTCTAATTAACAAATTTTAATGAGTTTAACATTATTCACTCACTAAAACCATTTGTTCATTCAGCGGTCATTGACATAGAAGATAATCATTAAATTTAGCAGGTTGCTTCCTCATGGAAGGCTTCCGCTGAGATGGGATTATAAAAGATTGAGAATAACGAGACCAAAGCGAGTAAGTAACAGTACAATCTATGTCCTTCCTCAGGATGCAATCTATGTTATTGCCAAATTTTATCGAGATCTGTTCGATTGTTTTGTCGTTAAAAACTAACAAGCAGACAGACAGTAGTGATTTCGATGTTAAAAAATACATATCTTAGCATCACTACAACTTCTTGTAAATGAACTATTAACGAAATTTTTAATATCTAAGTATTTCAAAATTGTCAATGTAACTCTTAAATAATTACCAAAAGCTTTTGTAATACACCTACTATATAATAATTAATCCCTGTATCCGCTGGTCATACCCGCGTCATATGTTGAAAACGACTTTATAGATTTCATTCATCTTTTTTAAAATTTTCTAATATTATATTGAAGGGGTTTTTACAGACAGAAAATTTAAGAAAATTACGCAAAACATTCGGAAAATATTAGGAAACTTAAAAACTTTAACTTCGCGTGTTTTTTATTATTATTTATTCCAGTTCGATTTGAATATTCATAGCTAATGGATCATCAATTGAAATGAACAATCGACCCAGAACACTCCCTTGAGGTACTCCATTCCTTGTAATATTTAAGGGAACAAAATAAGGGATTAACAACTTTTTTTTAAATAAGCCTTCTATTTTATTTCTTTGATAGGTACTCAATAATAAAAATATTAGGTAATAATTATGAACTATTCATTGACATATTGGAATTACATAACACTGTAGGGTAGCATGATTTGTAAAATATTTATTATATTTTTTACGAATGACGCCTACTCGCACGTTTTAGTGTTCTTGATACAAGTAAGGCAGTTTTCGTGGTCGTTGGAGCGTCAAGTGAGTCCAAACGCCTACAATTTCCCACCGGGAGGATCCCGCACCCCGTCACCCGAAGCCCTATTACCAACTAATTATGTCACGCAACAAATACGTTAGGAATCTGTTAGGAAAATTACAGCCACCTATGACGACATCTTTCTAGAACGTGATTGTTTTTTGTCACTGCTCTTGTACTTGGGTGCCCGTTGAATAATGCTTAAACGGCCACACGATCACATCGTAAATCACTCACGATTTACATAATGACCAACGTTCTCGTTACTGTTACCTACCTACTTATATTCATTAGATAACTTGGACTCTATTAAATATATTCAAAACATTGGTTTGATGCTGCTGATATTGCAATGACACAAAAAGGTTGATGGTGTGGGCTTAGAACTCGAAATCGAATTCATAAAAACGGTGATGGGTATTCAAATAAATTCGTGTTTTTTATATAAGTACTTAATTAAGAAGCGATTGTGTGGCTTGCGTCACTTGCGTGCAAGCAACAACCATTGAAGCGCGTGCAAAGCAGCGAGAGTGCATTCTCAGCTATCTAATGACAATGACAGAGCATCCCCGCTTTCCAAGTTCATTGACAACGAAAGTGGTGCGCATGCGTGAAAACTCGCGCCAATTATAAGCGCAAGCGGCGACGGTGGGCGCGCTGGCGCAGCGGTCGTTGCGCGACGACGGCGACGCGCCCGGCTGAGCGCGCTTCATTGCCAAGGCCGGCGTGCTTTCTCCACGATCTACGAGTTATTACGTGGCACTCGGGACCGCTTGTATAATGTGATGTAATTGGAATTTGTTATGCTTTGGCACCGATAAACGGAATTGAGAAAGACTGACAGTGTGTAGTAAAATGACGCTATCACGATAAGACACGACCTCAAACACCGCGTGTTGTATTGTAAGTAATTGAACAATGTTAGTGTTTTACGTTGAATTCATTACGGAATTATAAAGCGTTATCTTGAATAAATTGTATGCCACCATTATAAAACGTAATATTTCCGTCGTAATCATTTGAACTGATAAATTATGATTTCTCGTTGTTCTTGACCTAATCTCGATGTCGTACTGAGTACCAGTGCGTTTCCGTATTACTAATTACTATACCATGCTGACTGATGGACCACTTAACTAGGTAAACGATGCGCAATAATATTTAAAAGTATTATTTAGACTTCCAATCTAGTAGAACGTACGAGATTAAATGACCACCTCAAAGTAGGCCCACAAGTCGTAAACGTTACGAGCTGCAAAACCAGTTTAATTGTATTTATGAAGAAGTTTCCGATAGGAACTATAATCACTACGTCGCAGAAAAGATTGTCGCGTATGTGCTCAATTGACAATTCGCACCTCTAACGGACTTAGTATTTCATGTAATTCCAAGTAGGTACTCAATATACCTTTAGACGGGACCATACCGGAAGCCAACGGTGGTCAGACCAAACTCAAGGTTAATACGTAACAAAATCATTTAACTTGCACAAATTGAAGAGGTGAAAAAAATAATTGATTCAATTCGTCAGTAGTTATTCACGTGTGACTACAAGTCTCCATATTGAATGAGATTTAAAGAAAACTAGGAAAATACACTCAGATTTGTCTGTGTCATTGAATAAAAACAAGCTTCCTGTGGTAAATAAGTAATACATAAGGTAATTAAGAAATTACCATGAGAAAGATAAAAAAAAACAATTTTTAATGTAGGTATGTATTGATAGAGCTTAGATGGTCAGATCACGGAAGAGATAAATAAGGTCAAAGAGAACTATTTCGTAGTTTTTAACAAATAAATAAGGAACCATCAAATCGAACATATTATAAAAAAGTGGGTCATCGATAACCTCCTTTTTGAAGTCGAATAAAAAGCTTTTTGGGGTGTCGTTACTAAATAATGTGCATAAGGTTATCTTACTGCTCCAAATTTCATCAAATATTTATGTATTAACCCAGTACCTCGTATGTACAAAAGAGATTTGATATATCTATCTTACTTACCTTATTTGCCACTGAAATTAGGATATACATACCTCAGAATCTTTAATAATTGTTTAGATAGACATAAATTTGGATACAGCGAAAGGATGTGAAGACCTGATTGACCATCATGTTGGACTCTGCCTGAGGTAATAAATTAAAAATCAAACAACTTCAATATACCTATACCTAATACGAGAAACTGACAAACTATATTCTGTATCCAACCATGATAATTTTATTCGCAAAATAGGTTAATTTGTAAACATCAATGTTAGCGTACTTTTCCTTATCAAGAGTAGGGATTTCCCAAGAACCAAATATATTTTGTGTGATAATATAACTGAAACAAACTTCCTATATGGCATAACTGAATCTCCAGTGCACGTAATCTACCTAATTAGATACAGCACTTCCACAGTCAGTAGGCGTTAAGTCATAGTTTGGTATGCGATCTCATTGACGAGCGTTGAACCGGGAAGTGTCTGACAACGCGACTTGTACTATCACAATAGATATTCCAGACTTGCAGGATACAGTGATGCGTATTGCATTAAACGTTATAATATCTTGTAGTCTGTAGCTTATTAAGTAGGTACTAAGGTGTAAGATGGACAGCTTCGTTTCAAGACTTTACTTCTACTGTGTCGTTTAAGTCTTATTGTACCAGAATTTGTATCGATTAACGCAATTATATCTTTTATCACTACAAATATACGCAAATTGCTTAGACATATCTTCATTTACTTAGGAAGAGGTCTCGCAACTCAGTAGTTAAATTATAGGGGTCAATTTTTTATTTCCGTAGATATTTGTTGTCGTCTCTTTACTATCACATCTCATCACATAGCAGCAACAAAAATAATAACAGTAACAATGTAATTGATTGATAGTCACTACGTAGTGACTATCAATCTACTACTACCACGAGTACGTAGAAGTGGGTACGTACCTACTTAGTAATTATCCTGAGTTTTGTCTCGTGGTAGCCCTATAAGTACAGTGTAATAGGAAGTAATAGTTAGGCTGAGACAGAGATTCGATTCTGACGCAAGCGGACGGTCGCTGTGGGCGTTTGTAGGCACATTTAGCTTCCGTGTCGGTCTGTCAAGTTGTGTGCCTATCGTTTCTGGCACCCACTGCTGGTTCAACTTGCTAATTTATGACGTCCGTCGGTTATGCTATCCGCAACCGGTTCGACTTCTTTAATTCACGCTCATCTCGTCATTTTTTAAATTTAATTTTTATCAGTATTTTCTGGTTAGGTATTAACTAAAACTAGAACAGAAACAAGTAGCGGTCATTACGGTTCCTCATAATTACCTTCATTTGAAACACTGAAATTCAAATTAATATTTTTTACTTATTCTAAATGTGCACAGAGGAGTAATAAAAATTAAATACGTACGTACATACACGCAAAAAGTAAAGCGTTGTTCTCAAAATACGGAAGTACAGTAAAATATTTGAATTGGTAATCATTGTATAATCTCGCATATTTTGTCTTATCCGATTAAAATAAATATCAAATGGAACACTACCCATGTAATTTTAATAATAGAGCTTGGAAATACAGCCACCTAAATCGCAAACATATTGCTCGTTAATATTTTCTTTCATTGTTCGAATGTAAAGTAGAATTATGAATAAATTTTAAGATTGGAAATTTTAGAAGCAGGCGTTTACCAAAAGCCAATGAAGCAACGCGTCACTGGGCGTGTTTACGCACCATGTTTGTTCATTGACAAAGCCTATATTATTGCGCATCGATGAACAGAAAACGTTCTATCTCCAAGAAGGCATAAAAAGTGCTGCATAATGCGAGCGCGAGCCGGACACCCACGTTGCAAATTCCCGTCCATTATCGCTTCAATCCCACGGGCTCATGTGACGTACAGAAGCCAAAGTTGGGCGGTACCAATGCTGAGATTTAGTTTTTGTGTACAATGACATTCTTTCCAGCAGATCACGCGAAACAGTATTCACAAGAGGATACTATTCCAAATGCCTTTAAGGCATATAGCGACAATACGTCCGTACACGTAAATAAAGTAGGTACCAGCTATTTTTGTTAAGAACAGCTTCGAAATATGGGGTCATAAACACGCTCTATCCCAAGCGGGAATTTCATAAAGTTCCGAGTAATATAATTGATTTCGATAAAGTTAGATCACCACAAAACCCAACTCTTCTACTCAGAAAAGTGAAGTATAATGGGGTAATTTTATTCTGCGGTAACACGATTAACACCACGATGTAAGGTAGATTCTCCATTCGTATCGTAAACTCTCGTCATAAGTTCATAACTAAGATAAATAAATGCTCTGTTATTGTTTACGGACCACCAAGCGGGGAGGTTGATGTGTAGGTGTGTATGTCAGTATCTCCCCCGCGAAGTCTCCTCATAATCTCTGCACCTTCGTCTGTATTTTGTTAAATATTATTTTTAAACATCCTAAACAGGAGTGCACCACATGTGCCACCTGACCTCACTGAGCTTTCCCACGCTGCGACGCAACAAGTCCTTGAAACATAAACGCCTTAGTTAACGTTAAAGCTCGGGTAACATCTCGGGACAAACTTACTTTAAACTGTGGACGCGTTTTCATAGTCTTTAGAGACTAATTGGTTTGTTTTCGGGAGCAAATGTCTCGGTTGCAGCGAGGCCTACAGATTTTTTCTGTTTACTTAAATGATCTGGTGATTGTTTTTTAATTTATTTTGTCGTTCGACGACGTCATGTGGTTCCAATCAAAGACCGTTGGGGTTTTAATTTTTTCCATATCGATTATCGATGACTTAGTGGGTTCAGTCCTCATTTTGTAAGTAATTATGTTTTTTAAGTTATAATGCTTTTTTTTCAGAACAGAGGAGATAGATCAAGAGAGCTTAGTAAGAAGCAAAGAGAATTAAGTCTTTGGTAAGAAGAGAGTGTTCCTAAATGTGTAGGTATCTCTGTAAATGGCTATGGGATTATATGATATAGAGCAACGACCGCTACGCAGTCTTCTACAGGAGCTAAATAAAATAAGCCGATGACACATCCGGTGATGGTGAAGAAACCAAGTAAGATGTCCAAAGTAGACTGCCTGTTTTATGATTATGACTTATTTATATAAGTTAACAGTTGCTTTCCTTCAATATATGATTAATCCGCAAGGATATAAACTCAAAGCCAATCGCTAGGTTTCTGTAACATTACATAAGTCGTGTAAACAGGATTACTTTAGATTACGTTGTTAAGACAGGAACCGCGCATATTGGCCCATAGTTTCAATTCAAACGACAATTATTTACTTTCAAAGCGCCAACTTGTAAGTCAGGAACTAAATGAATTTAACTATTAATTACCCGCGAGTCGCTATTCCGTCGGACAAGGAAACAGCGCCCGCGCAGTCACCGGTGACGTCACGCACCGAATTAACCCGATTCTGAGAATTGAACCGTTGTATGTCAGTGCACTTGCCTTGATCGCACGCGCACGTGTGGACAATGTACATGGATTTGTTATGTTATGAAACCATCCGTTTCTGTATTACAAAATTTGTATTATAAATTGGGAAAATGCACCACTACGAGTATGTCTACTTCATTTCTACCACGAGAAATTTTTGATCTTAATTATTTAGTTTTAATTTTTATGTTATCGTATATTGCACGTTTTGAGTTAGTTTAACTAATTTCTACACTCATAAATGTTTCTATGTTTATCATAATGACTAGGTGTTTATATAATAATAATTTTAATTAATTGGATTCTTAAAATATTAATTTAATAGGTGCTGATTACAAAAAAACTAAGAGATCATAATGTAAAAAACATAGTAGACACGCCTACTTGTAAGGAGAAAGACTTAAATAAAATAAAATCAGAAGGTCTAAATTCTAATTTTAGTATTAGTACTAACTGTCATGTCTGCAAATTTATTAGGTTTATGGTTTTACTGTCTGTCTATTCAAAAAGATTACAGATACCTACACGTAAAATTTTAATATTCCGAGTTATGTCCTCTCTATTTCCAACGGTCGACATGTTGACTCCCATATACGCGAATTGATTACATCATATCTGTATTTCATATCTTCTTCCTCAATTGAATATTGTGTGGCGGGACCAAACCAGTTGTTGCGCAACAACTATCATTACTAGAATAATATTTACTATAGATAGGTACTTAACAGTTGTAACTTGTTGTCTGCCTAACTGATATCGACAGAACCTACCAGTGTAATGACCCCAGCATCTATATTTTAACCTACCGATTAAATAGCAATAACATAAATAGTTTAAGAATCACGTAACAGCTCTTTCGGTTACGCGGCGGTAATAATGTCATATTATTTAGGTAGCTATTTGGTCTCCCACCGAGTTTTCTATGAAACTTGGGCCACTGTATTTCTTTAAAAAGGATAGTAAGCAATTGGTGTAATTGCATTAAACCACATACACTATAAAGTGCTGGTTTACATTGAAAAGTCGTAAAATTTTGATTTTATTAGCTAAATAAAGTAGCTATTAAATTGAAATTTAGGTACCAAAGATTCAAATTTTTATATTTTTATTAGTAGACGTACTTCTTATTTACATTGTACTAATTTAAGCATCGATTTACCAATCAATTATTAATGGGTAATAGATTAAGTGAGCAGGTCTCTGTAATAAATTAATACGTAATGTGTTTGTGATCAATAATACGTAGTAATAAATATTAGAGACAAGCTTTCCGCTCGCGGCTTTGCCCGCGTGGAGTACACGTTTCTTGACATTTTACGGGATAAAATAAATTCTATGTCACTCAAGAATAATGTAGATTTTTTTCAAATCGGTCCAGTACTTCCAGAGCCTATTTTATGGAAACAAACAATCAAATCTTACCTCTTTATCATATTAGTTTAGATACAAGTTTGTCAAGAAAAGCATACCAAAGTTAAATGGCCACATTCAAAATAAAATTGTCTTCTTTGTATTTAAAAATTAGTTTTTCGAAAATCCAATTACCTACCTAGGTACATAGCTAAGTTTATTTTTTTCCAGAATGAGTACTTCAAAACCACAAATTCCGGATAGTTTTCAGATAAGCTAATTTACAATTACCACGTAGCCCAACATAAATGGATATCAATTCTGCACCCTATTACACATAAGTTACTACACTACACGGCTACACATCAAGTTATAAAAAACTAAAAGTTCGGATTTGTAATAAATTAATTACGAGTATGTCTTGCTGATCAGATATCGTCGTGCGACGGGTCATTGAGCTCCCTAAATAATGGTTGACACGATAACTGAAGGCTGCTATGGCTTTTACTTCAAATGGCCTGTTATGATTTTGCCCTACATTGTAAAACTGACAATCCAATAATATTATAACATTTATAACTAGCCTTCAAAAGAAACCAGGATTATCTGTATTTCTTTTCAGAGGTCTTCAGATAGGACATCTATCGAGTTTCGCTTTTATCAAGTTAAAAAAAATGAATCATTGACTTGTGAAATGAATATCATTTATTAAATCATTTATTGATAACGGTATTTTATGTTAACTCCTATTTCATACATGACATACTTTTAACTATGTCGTATTACTGAAATTATTGATGAGTTGTATTTATAAAGTAGGTACCTACTATTAACATTTCCTTATTACAATATTTTTTCCAAGTTCGTATGTTGTTAACTGCATATAGGAAGTCCTTAGAAGACATCTAACCAAACCTCAAAATTATAGATAGGATCTACTATACTACCATCTATTGGTTTGATATAGATCAAATCAATATATCGGTATTCAGTACATATATTATTTTGAACCTATTTATATATATGTATATTGGTTCCTGAACGGAAGACCTCACGCAGCGACGAGCAACCTCTCTGTCTACTCTCCGGGAGTCTCGTCACTCTTTCCATACAACTGTCTGCACATACAATCACGTGCACGTGTAACGACCCATTTATAATAAGAACAAAAACAAAAAATACTTCAATGAAGTGAAAATGTGTGAAAGCAGATTGGAAGAAGTCACAGACTTTCTTTAAAAATGCGTATGATCATTTATTGTTGTCGGCAATGATTAACTTTGATGTGATTTACTATTTCCGTTTTCGCTACGTTTTGTTCAATAGCAGGTATTTCTTGTTCCGTTGCACCTTCTGAAATATACAATTATGTATACAATAATGAGATATTAACATATAAAGAAATATAAACTTTTATTTTCCTTCCTTTCATAATATTATTTCCTTTGTCATCGAGTTACAGGGAAAATGGTACGTACTGATAGTAGACCGGAAGTTAAAGCCCGGAAAGGCAAGGACGTCACCGGATGCTTCCCCCTTCTACCCCACCATCCTCTGCCGCTTCCGGTCACGGGACTTCCGCGCCCAACTTTTAAGCTGGCAGTAGGCGGAAAACACATAAATAAAATTGCTTGCGGAACAATTTTGTGAACACTTCACATACGAACTAATCGAGGTATTGTAATTTTCATGATTCATTTTCCTTAATATAATTTGCTTCCCATATTATAAATCGTGATTTTACGAAGAATGAACAACATGAATTGATAAATAGACCTTAATACTCCAAGGAAATCGTTTACATGTTCTTATATAAGATTTTCTTTCCAGGTAGGTACTGTATCTATATCTTATATTATTATCATGATATATTCTAATTTTGCTAATCCTCTTTGACTTACGAAGCGATCGTGAATCAGAGATACAAACATGACAGGCACGATGCTTCTTGACGTAACCCATCCACTGAAGTGTTTAGTGGCTCACTCAAGTGATTCATCGACATATATATTACGATTAAGTATTCGTTATAAATAATAATATTTAAGTCACATAATTTGTCTATTGATTCATTAGTAGGTATTTAATAATTGATTTATGTGACTAACTCGTTATTAAATCAGTATTATTTTTAATCTATTTTGCGCTGAATAATAAACTATAGCCATCATTTACAAAATCGTTTGGTGTGCCAATCTCAGGCGCAGACTATTTGACAGCCGTCAACTAAGCTTTCAAAGCCAGAATAAAACGTATACATTGCATAGTAATGGCGATAATTGCAAAACGCGTAAAAACTTTCCGGTTATTAGCACATGTGCCAAATAATTTCTTTTATCTCTTTGAAGAACTATGTATTGCAATCGACATACATCAGGCAATGTAACGTCAAGCAAGTAAAATATTCTAAGATAAGTAACCTATAACTTATGTATAGAGTATGTTAGTAAGTACTTAGGTATAAAGTATGGATCACTATAGCAGACTGTACTGTATTATGGTCCACCACGCTACCCTACTGCGGGTTGTCAGACCTCACACGCCGTCTAGAAAATCTGTTAGGCATGCAGGTTCCCTCGCGATATTTTCCACCGCATAAGCTCGTGATTATAATAATTAATTAATTATTAACATATACATGACTTCGAAAAGTCAAGAGGTGCGTGCCTTAGATTCGAACTCGAGATCTTTGAGTTGGCAGTCCTATGGTCAGATCACTGGGCTATCACTGCAGTCCATGAGTGCAGTGATAATACAAAATTAAGATATAATTTGTAATTTATTAAAAATTCTAAATTATGTTGCACCTCAAGAACCTTATGACTAGGTATAAGTAGGATAAGTATTTTCGCTCGTGCCAAACCAGCACCAATTTGAAATGTAGGTACTTATACAATACAGCAAGAAATTTGATTCCAATGTAAGTAGTATCTATGAAGCATCGTCATCAATGCATGAAAAGAGAGCTAAAGAAGATTTCAAAGCGATCATTGAATACGTAGTCGGTGTAAGTTACAAGCCTTCACTGTCTCGGTTTGATTTAGCGTGAAAACATTTTAAGTTGTACGTGGTGAGTTAGCCTTACATTTTTCTTATTAAGGAAGCCTTTATGAGTGTGATATATGATACTCTGCAGGCAGCTGGCGCCTACCGCTTCCGTAAAATGGGTGCGATTCGACTCCAATCGCGGAATTTGATCTTTTATTGATGGAAGCAAGATTTCAGTATGTATCTGACAGGGTGATCTGTGTTGTCTCGTGCGCATGTCATCCGTAACCTGAGACGTGGGCACTTGGGCAGGCTTTTGTGGTAGCCGTACAAAAGACAGCTCGAGCCTTAAATGGTATGATAAAAACGGATTTTGAATTGTCATCCTCATCAGCCGTCGTGTCTACCTACCTGACATATTAATTTGCAAGGTGAAGACTCATATTTTAAATAAAATCTTATTTAATATACTTAAAATTTTCTCCCCATTGAAGGGAACACAATATGCATATTACTGGCAATCGATAAACATTTTAACTTTTTAAAGGCTAAATTTCAATTGCGAGGATACAATACTCAGGCTAAGCTAACACTAAGTATAAAACCAGGAACGACGAAATCAGCATAAAATCCATGAATTATCTATTGCAAACAAAGCTAACGCGCGTAGTATCGCAGTCGTCGACTTGCGCCCTACATGCATAATGCGCGGTGTTACGGCGCGTTACGTGTGCTGCGCGGGCGCAGGCCGTTATGCAAGCGGCGCGGAACCGGCCGTGAGAAGCAGCGCAACACCTGTAATACACTGCCGCTGCTAAACGCGCATGAGCACGCTTGCAAGTCGCCTAACGGCAGCACACCTCATTATAACTAGGTACCACTGATCAGCCATTGTGAAACACGTCATTGAAATAATTAGGGATTACAAGTCTAACAAAGTTTGTAACGCGATAATATTCGTATAGGTGTACTACGCAATTACAAAAATGCATATAGAAAGAATATAACAATCAAAGGAGAGATGTTATTAAATCGTTAGCAAATGTTGGATTGTATGCAATCAACTTTTATAATCTTAAGGCGATTTTGACACTATTAGCAGTTACCCAGTGGTTATAGTAATCCACATGGTATGTACTAATCTATTGACCAAAATCTGTCTCTCTCAAGTTGGAGCCAATCTCTAGTAAAATACTGTACACGTAGATTACCTAACATTTCCAAAAATATTACAACAAAATAAAGTTAAGAAATAAATTGAATTTTCGATTGCACGTGTCATTGTAAAACTGCACCAAACAACAAATACTGAGGATATCAAATATCTGTAATACTATAAAAGCGTTAGAATGAGTAACATCACAAGACACCAAAAAATCGGTAAGTACTTGTAAAGAAGACGCGCATGTTGAACAAACATGTGTGTGCGATGCAGTTCCTTAAAAAACTTGGTGGCCTGAAAAAGTTTAAGAAAAAAAGACACTCTAATGCTGAAGCTTGCCCGTCTGACAGGAAATATGATATTTTATTTTGGGCGTGGGATCAAACCGAGTCGATAATTTGTGTTCCGAATAGAACATCAGAAGCAACGGTGAAATTAAATTGTTGAAAACGTTTTATGTTAAGCATTAATAAAGAAGCGAGTCCTCGACAATAATAAAATGTCTTTGAACATAACTGAATAGGTAAGGCGTCGGTATTTCAAAGAAAGTGTCACAATATGATATTCTTTTATATTTTTATAGAATGACACACATTATTAAGGAACAAGACTATTTAGAGAATATTTTTTTTAGTTTTGTTTGACAACAGCATCCGTGTTGGATATTTTTCCTTGTTTCAAATCCTTTGTCCTGAATTCCTCATAGATACTCATGTATTAATATTTACTGTTCGCAGGAGAAACTACTTTCGTATAGGGACGCAGAATACCTACATAAATACTTCGTTGTTCATTTAATTACAATCAGTACGAATATTGTTGGGTACCATACAAGTGTGGCGGTCGGGAGATGTCCGACGGGGCGCAGGCCCCACAGTGCTCGAATCAATATCAATCAACATCAATCAGCACCCGGAAGCCTTGTAGCTGGACCAACTGATTGTTCGTTGGCGACGATGCGTGCCACAAATTCACATGTTTATTCACTAACAAACCAATTTCCCAGTTCTTACCGTTTTTGCTTCAAAGTTCAATCATTTTCGGCGGCAACCTTCACATACCTAGGTACATACCATAATTAAGTACGTATAGAAAATTAGACAATGTTTGACTGTATTTATTTTGTATGCTAACGTACATTTTAATTATTTCATTCAATCATCAAGTAAAATGAGTTCACTTCCATAACTGGTCCGAAAGTAAATTATAAGAAATTACTTTCAGCCATAAAGATTACCTGAATCGTGCACGGTACTTAACTGTAGCAGTTACGTAATAACGAGGGGGTACTAAAGAGCTCCTTATATGTTAATATGGCACATGACGGTGTCGTTGCGCCTATAAAATCGTCTGAAGTGTAAACACACGTAAATATCGCGCCACACGCACTCGTAAAATCTATTTCTCGCGCTATTGCGGCTCGTAGGCACTATACAAATAATTTTATTCAGAGGACAATCAACATTAAAACCAAAATATCACTAGGACTAATCTATAAACAGCACGGGATAAATTTTCCATTGCATTGGGTTGGATACCTGTGTATGTACGCAAGTAAATAAGTGTGGGCAGCGTATTCCACCTATGTATACGTTTATTCTAAGAAGGAATTCGTGTGCGTTAATGCAGGTATTTTTATAAACCATTTCTGTACCTTATTGTATGAAAAACAGAAATGCTGCAGCACCCACGTTTTCTTAAGTGTTTAAAATAAAAATAAGGCGTCTGTTCAGTATGAAATTACTGATGAAACGGCTATAAATATGTTTGGTTGGCTATTCATCAAAGTCTCTCGTATATTATAGTTTAACCTACGCGACGGGTTTGTGGACAAAGGCAGTGAGTCATCGACGAGATTAAAAGGCCTAATATTACAACGAGTGGCACAGAATTACGCCGCCGCGTCTCTACGCAGACAATACTTGATGCTTTAAATCATAATCATCATTACACACACTTTGTATCGACCCTGTGGGCATGAGCCTCCTCTCCTTCTCTAGTTCCATATTATATCTCAGATCTATGCGATTCTACTTCCAGTATTTTCAGCCATCGCTTCTATAAGTCAACCATCTGGTGTACAGACACCTAGCCTATAGCCTCTTTATCTAACTACTAGTCCGCGCTTTCAAAGTCACACAAACTTTAACCCTTTTCGCATCTCGGTGTTTTGGACTTGGTCTATTAGGCTGGAGGTTAGCATGGCATGATATTTATGATAAGCTTTCATTTCGATCATAGGAGCGTCTATATCATGTCGCCGTGTGCCATCAAATTCATTTATGTTAGGTACCTAATACATGGGCCGAAATGTTTGGTTTTCAGAATTGGTTTCATTGCTATTACAATTTCTAAGTCATGTGACGTAGTGCCAGACACGATTGACGCAAGTCTTGAGGAAATGGTATTACATAAATAGGTTATTGGAAACCAAATAAGGAAATTCTTCAACTTAAGTCGAAACAGCAATTCTAGGGCTACCAGGATTTCCCCAAAGTAATTATTGGAGCAGGTGTACTAACTAAGTATCGTACAAGTGTTATAATAGAGTATTTTTGTTAAAACTCAAATATTTTTTTGGCTTATAAGTAATCAACGGAATTTGATTTTTATCTAATAAAAATAAACCTGGTTTACATTTCATTGTGACCTTGGAATAAGTCACTAATTTATGACACAATAGCAATACAATTGTTTGCATCCTCGAGTGGGTTACCGTTTCTTTGATGAGTTTAAGCTGTTTTTGTAATAAAATATCAAAGTTATTAAAATAAATGCAACAATGAAAAAAAATTTAAAAAGCAATCTTTCATAACATAACATAACCTACCATCACGCCTGTATTATGCGAAGAGTAAGGCAGACGTGTACTATACACGGGCTGTGTGTATACGAATAGTACACGTCTGCCTTACTCTCCTTTGCTGGTATATTTAGGTGCCAAAAAATAGGGTGCGAGCTTATAGCCATTCACCGAGCGCCAACCCAAACTGCGAGCTGCTACTAATAATTTCATAGAAAAATCCAATAACACTTTGCTTGACCTGAGAATCGAACCAAAGACTTCTGTAGAAAAAGAACCACTCCCCCCCCCCCCCTTTGAATATCTAGGTACTAATATCGAGAGTTCAGTTTGGATTTTTCATGATATGTTTTATATTACAACGATATGATATCAAATAATTAATAAAGATATAATATTTTAAAGAATTGGTAGTTTTAATCATCCGCACGTGTTTAAACCTTATCAGTAGTGATGACTTGTAAGGGAATCATAAAGATCTTTTTAAAGATTTATACTTATATATATACTTTATCAATTTTATGTATAAAATAATACTTAATTAAGCGATTTTACCACGAGTTCGTGAGTTCGGAACGGCTAACTTCCGACAAGCTCAGTTATTTCGAACAAACTGTACGTTTATAACCTTAACTTTAACAAAACTTAACTTAAACATATACAACAATCAGTTACACTAAATTTGGACTTACATATTATGGCTTTGATGATGTTTATTTAATAGCAGCAATTATAATACTAGCGACACGCCTGTACTAGCGCTATTTCAACAGATTTTCACAAAACTTTTCCAAATGTTACACCCAAACTATCCTCATGAAAACTGCATGAAAATCCGTTCAATAGTTTTTGAGTTTATCGCAAAGAGAGCGGCTGGGGGGACTTGATTTATAATATGTTTTATATTATATTTCACTTACTGTCTTTATTTAATTCGATAATGTTCATAAATTAATAACAAAATAAGGAAAACTATTTAAAAAATAGATATAGTAGTGATAGTATTTTTATTAAAACTACAGCTAAAGAGTTTACACTTTATTCACATTCACCCACAACTGGCGGTTTATATTTTAAAAATGTTGCATGTATCGGTATTGCAAAGTAGCCCGTGACGTTGTCTCTTAAATGCCCAGCGGCTATTTGCATGAAGGCATTAGCTTGGGGTATTGGTGTTAGTATCCGCGGGGTTGCTTTGACGAACAACTCCGCCCTCAGCCCCGGAGGCAGCCAGATCCTGGCTCGAGGGAAGCAACGCCAACTTGCGCCGAGCCGCGCCATATCGCCCCACAGTCCGCAACAATTAAAGTAGATAGAACGTTCAGAGCGATTCCAAATCCTGCCATAATGCAGAAATATGTACCACATATTAACTTTATTTCTATAAGCATAGATTCTAAAGTAAAAAATATACGATAGTAAAACCAACGCTTTTTTGAGTTCTTATCGAATTCTTATGGAATTATCTACTACTGATACACAAAATAACATAAAGATTTGAATTGATCTCTCTCTATACTTATATATTTTTCGTTTTCGCTACTTAACAATATTCTTACCTACCAAAATTTTGATATAACAGGATCCTCCTCCAAATTTAAGCACAAAGTTTTTGGATGCCAAGTAATATGTAACGGAAACTTGGGTATAGGTACAGGAGCCGGGTTGATGTGGTATGGGACTAATTGAGTCACAAAAGCCGCTTTATCTTTCGGTATCAATTGTATCTCTGTGATAGGAACCTGAGACAAGCGAATATCACAATACACATAAGTATGCAATCAAAGACATTTAATACACTAGTAATAGACGGGACATCAAGCCCAAAATCATACGCAAATACTTTGTGCCAAGTGGTACAAAGTCGTTTAGTCTAGTATCGGACGTCAGCCTGGCAGCTCGTGTACAACATGCGTACGTCTGCCAAAACATTCGTCATTTTAAATAATTTCCTGAGAAAATATGCCTGGCTGCGTATTGCGGTACTGTAAATCTCGACATGGTCAGGCGACTGGACTTGACTGCAGTTTTTTTTCGTCAGTATTCTATTAATTAACTCAATAAATAATAATAATTTGCTGAAATCATTCTAGAACATTGCTAAGCGCCCTCTGTTGCTCAGTAGTTTTTTACAATGCTCTGCTAGGGATGTTAAAAAATAATCGATTCTAAAAAAAATCGATACCGATTTCATAAAAATCTATTTTTATGAGCGATTATATTTTTTTTATTTATCGATTTTTTTATTTTAAAAAACATAACATAACATACCATCATGCCTGTATACCCCGAAAGGTTAGGCAGAGGTGTACTAATGTACACCCACATTTCGCCGGTATGTTTAGGTCCCATGTAGGTAATAGGGGGCGAACCTATTGCCATTAACTGGGCACAAATCCAGACTCCGAGCTGCTACTGGGAATTTCATAGGAAAAACCCAAAAACACTTTGCTCGATCTGGGAATCGAACCCAGGACCTCTTGCGTAGCAGTCGCGCTTGGGACCACTAGACTAACAAGGCAGTTTTTTATTTTAAGCGTCCCCTTTTTCGTTTTTTTCTACTGGTACCTATTTAAATATAATAACACGGCAACACGGCGTGTTTCGTTATTATTTTGTAAATTGTTCGCATAAAACATACAACAACACAACGGCGCCCTAAAACTTTTCATCAAAAAAACTATTTTTATATAATCGATTATTTTGAGATAAATAAAAATCGATTTTTAAATAATCGTTTTTTTCTACCCTTAAGTCACATCCCTCTCTGCTACTAACTTACTAGAGGTTGCTGTTTTTTATCGATTCGTGATATCGATAAGCAATATTTTTATGAGTCAGGTAAATAATAAATTATAAACAATGTTATAATTATCAATTTATAACTGACGAAAAACCGGAAGAGGTTCTATATTCGTCTATTATGTATGTATGTTTTTTTCACGTCGGTATGTTACCCGCTCCGTCAATTAAGGAAAGAATTTGCAAACTATTTTTTGTTTGGAAGGGGTGGAGGCCACCTGAATCATTTAAACTTGAATAATTAATTCAGGTAGGGAAATAGGGGATAATTGGTTTCTGAATTTCAAATATTTCACTTGTGAACCGATTGTGGTGAAACTTGTCACACTTGTGTGTGTAGTTCTAATGACACTACAACATAGTGGACACCTAGAGTTGACCTGATGTTGGAGACGGAAGACAGTCGAAGGAAACTCTCAACTTTTACAGCTCCTATCTCGTGTTTAGGTCGTCATTTAACTTTATGATAACTTTAGACATGACTTCGTTAAAGTAAGGTAACTAAGGAACTACTAAGATATTAGACAAAAAAAAAACGAAAAATTAAACCGACGAAAAAAGTAACTTTATCCAAATACTTTTTTCGACGGTTTAATTTTTTGTTAAAAAGTAATAGAGCAAAGTGTAAGGCTGCAAATTCACGAAGACGCGAAAATTCGTACATTTTTATTGATTATCATGTAATCGCTCGGTAACTGTTGTTTATCTGAACTAATATTAAGAAAAGAAAAGATTGAAAGAGGAAAGATTTGATTGTTTGTTTGCATTGAATAGGCTCTGAAACTACTGGACTGATTTGAGGAATTCTTTCACCAATAATTCTCGCTGAGATAGAGGACTTCTATGGCCGATTGTACGACTCGCATGCCGCACGACCACAAACCAGTCAAGAGGATTCCCGAGCCACATTAAGGCGCCATTACACCGACGACTTGCCTGAAGTCAGCCTCGACGAGATCGAGATGGCCCTCAAACATCTCAAAAATGGAAAAGCCCCAGGGGAGGATGGAGTCACTTCGGAGCTTTTGAAAGCAGCAGGTAGACCTGTACTTCGAGAGCTCCAGAAGTTATTTAACTCTGTTCTTACCGAAGGGAGAACTCCAAAGGCGTGGAACAGAAGCGTGGTAGTACTATTCTTCAAGAAAGGAGATAAAACTCTTCTGAAGAACTACAGGCCCATCTCGCTTCTGAGTCACGTCTATAAGCTGTTTTCGAGGGTGGTCTCGAATCGTCTAGCAAGAAGACTTGACGAATTTCAGCCTCCAGAGCAGGCCGGGTTTCGAAGGGGTTACGGGACCATAGACCACATCCACACGGTGCGGCAGGTTATACAAAAGACCGAAGAGTATAACCAGCCCCTGTGTCTTGCTTTCGTGGACTATGAGAAGGCCTTTGATTCAATCGAGACCTGGGCAGTTTTGGAGGCCCTGCAGCGATGTCAAGTGGACTGGCGATACATCGAGGTGATGAGATGCTTGTATGACGCTGCGACTATGTCCGTTCAAATACAGGACCAGCAGACGAAGCATATCCAGCTGCGCCGGGGAGTGAGACAGGGGGATGTTATATCCCCGAAACTGTTCACTAACGCCCTGGAAGATATGTTTAAGACGCTGGACTGGAAAGGAATGGGCATAAATGCGAACGGCGAGTACATCTCACACCTACGATTTGCCGATGATATAGTCCTCATGGCAGAGTCGCTGCAGGATCTCGAACGGATGTTGACCAGCCTAGCTGACGCCTCTCGACGGATCGGTCTTGGGATGAACATAGATAAAACTAAGGTTATGCACAACAGTCTTATTACCCCGAGACCGGTTATCGTCAATGGGTTGTCTCTCGAAGTTGTTCAGGAATATGCTTACCTCGGGCAAATTGTGCAATTAGGTAGAAACAACTTCGAGAGGGAAGTCGATAGGAGAATTCAGTTGGGATGGGCAGCATTCGGCAAACTTCGTCAAGTCTTCTCGTCACCCATACCGCAGAGCCTTAAGACGAAAGTCTTCAATGCGTGCGTCCTACCTGCTATGACCTACGGAGCCGAAACGTGGACACTCACAGTAAGACTGGTCCACAAACTTAAAGTCGCACAGCGAGCTATGGAGAGAGCTATGCTCGGAGTCTCTCTGAGGGATAAAATCCGCAATGAAGTTATCCGTCAGAGAACTAATGTTACCGACATAGCTCAAAGGATTAGCAAGCTGAAGTGGCAATGGGCCGGTCACATCTGTCGAAGAACTGACAAACGCTGGAGCAAGCGAGTTCTCGAGTGGAGACCGCGGCTAGGCAAACGTAGTGTAGGGCGCCCGCCGGCCAGATGGAGTGACGACTTGCGGAAGGCAGCTGGCAGTGACTGGATGAGGAAAGCCGAAGACCGGGCTCTGTGGCGTTCACTAGGGGAGGCCTACGTCCAGCAGTGGACGAATACGGGCTGATGATGATGATGATTTCACCAATAGAAAGCTACATTATTCCTGACATAGACCATATATTATCCCGTAAAATGACAAGAAACATATAGTTCACGCGGGCAAAGCTGCAGGTGGAAAGCAAACATAATAGTTTACGCGGGCAAGGCTGCGGGTGGAAAGCTAGTATCTTATAAAAAGCCTATCGTAGTGATCTTCATAAATTTTATCGATATCTTGTTATCTTAATGGTAGCACCTCTACCAAAGAATTACAAATCCTTTTAAAACACTACACCTATTGTATGATAGCTGAAATATGTTGTCAGATTGCGTCAGTTGTATAATTTTTGCTATTCAAAGATAGATAGCGTTACTGCCACATGGGCTCAAAGTTTTTGTTTGACAATGCTCCCAATGTCCGCTCTATTACTACTACTATTAAATCTCTTTGTATGCAATGAAGATCTTGTTTGGAGATAAGGGAGTGTCTATTTACCTGCTCTGCTTCGATTTTCTTCCGAGGATTCAGGATTATCATCGGAGGTAAATTGGGCTGCAGGGGTTCGTCATAAACTAGTGATAATTTCGACGTCATATTATGGTATTGTATAATTTGCTCTGTAATTACGAGAAGTATGTTTATTTACAAGTGGATTCATGATGACATCTGAAATTGAACCCACAGATTAATACTGTGGTTAAAAGTCAGATAAATACTACAGTTTTTAGAAAAAAACTACACGTCGTCGTTGCCACGATTTAAATAGGTGCAGGCAAACCTCTTTACTGCTTTGTCGGATACGCTCACAAAAATAGCCATGTATTGTAAATAAAATATTTTTAGCAAAAACCCGCGATAATAAATAACGTGTGAACGAAGGCCAAATAACGTAGAAAGATAAATTTGTTAGTTTAGTATACTAGACTTTACGTGTAGGTTCCTCTATTGCGTAATTTAAAATAAATTTTGTGAACTCTAGGTACCTATCGGGTAAATCTGTTTAATGGTGCATACGCTGTTTTTTACCTCGTTCACTTCAGTATTTAAGATCGTAATGTTTAAATTAGATATTTTGTATTGAGTTTTACACATAAAAATGTGTATCTATTGTATCCATGATACTATCAAATGCTTACATCTTCATCTTCACCTAAATCCACGACTTACTGAAAGAAAAGCTTCATAAATTGAATTGAAAATACAAATAGATACCTAGTTACTATAAATACGAAAATAGCTCTGATTGTCTATGTGTACCATTTCACGTCGTAACTGCTAAATGGATTACGAAGCTTTAATACTAGGCAAGGACATAGGTGCATACAATACCTGAGGAAACAAGATAACTCTCAAAAAGATTACAGTAAGAACTTAGTATAAAATAAATTCTTTCATGATAGTTTCTTATAAAATATAACTTATAGCAAATAAATATCTCATAAATATTTTTGAGAGGATTAACCTTACCGAGCTTTAACGGCATTTTCTGTAGTCTACATCTACAACTATTTATATTTCCTAAACTTCAATTTCAATCGAATACACCCAACCAGGATGACAGATAGTCATCAAACTTAATTAAGTTTGATGATGTCAAAAACATCCGTTCTACTTAGCCTAACCCATCTTACTTTTAGAGAAGGCCCACATGCCCAACAGTGGGTTAATGATGATGATGATCCGTTCTACAGGGTGTAGAAGAATAGCAATGGCTATCGGCTTTGCGACTGCTTCGTTCGTTTACTGGTCGCAATCGCGACTGCTAGTAGAGTGGTCTTGAATTCAATTATCAGTTCGACCAGTGATATCGAGTGTTTCTAATTTCTATAAAGGGAAATCAGTAAAATTGTATCAGTAAAACTGTACGCCTCTACCTACTCAATGTCTTCCATAGTTCCCTATGAACAGAACACATTTAATATTGTAGTGTTGTATGTAATATATTGTCGTGAAAGCCGCTGTTGGTAAGACACGGTTGCGCAGTCGCCGCGACGCGTGACGGTGACTCCCGAGGGAGCGGAAGTCTTGCGCACTTCCGCCCGGGCGGCGCACACGCCGGAGATCCGGTCCACTTGTACGATCACGACGTTCCACCGACCGACGCTTTAACGAACATTACACTATTCATTTTATACTTAGTGATTTAGTGCCATGGATAACGGCTGTATAAACCCTACTCATCCCTATACATATGTGCGCTATAAGGAGCGCACGCCGATTGTCGTGATCGAATATCGCTTGCGATTACTATGTTATAGAAAAACGCGATATGGTGCGTCAATGCAGTTCCTTTGCAGTACCTAAAAGCTGCTTATGCGATGTTCTTCACTGATTATTTTAAAAACTTTTGGGAGTTTTAGTCAATTATGGTTACAGAATCGACTTGGTTCTGAACCAAGCGTAAGCGTAATAATAAGCAAGCATCATTTCCACACATAAACTTCGTAATCTACCTCGTATGCATAAAATGCAAGTTCCTTATATCATGCATTCCGGGGAACACTGGCACTAAACCAACATATTCAATAAATATCGTCGTGAACTCATGAGTCATGAAGTAATCAGTTCACATAATCTTTTCAATCAGTTTTGTTAGGAATTAAAAGCGTTCCTGTGTAGACTAAACAATGAGATCAGCTGAACCTATTGCGGGTATGGCGTTAACGTCGGCTATTTAGTCGACAAAGACATCGATTCTATTCGGGCAGCCTGCGCCCGCGGCGCGGCGGCGGGATCGTGTTCGAGTATGTAAACAAGCGTCAAATTATTCCTGACTATTGTTATGAAGTCTTGCTGCGTCGCAGACTCACAAAGTAAATGTGGATGTAAGAGATTTAAAAAATATGATGTATGATTTTAGGTAGATACCTACATATTGAAGATTTCATTATCGGAAGTGAGACAATTGCCACGGAAATGATCACTAATGGACTTAGCGTTTAATACTAAGTTTCGAAATGTTTGAAATGCTGAGAAGAAATAATTTAGAGAAAGATACAGCATCCCTCAACTTTCACTATTTCTTTCGCTTCCGCTTCTGCTTCTCCGTGGACTACAGTACTCAATCTTTTGATGACAGATTCAATGATTGATTAGGTACTAGTCTACAGATTAAGGTCAAAAGGTAAAAAAGAGAATTTAATGCATATGATGAACCTATTTTTAGAAGTGGATGAGTTAGTTGAATTATCTGACAATGTTTCCGTCGTTATTGCCCTTGTTCCGTCGTAATGTTGATTGCCTTGATTGATGGTGGCGCCCTTGACCGACATTCCACCTATCCTTATACACCTAAAGTATCTATTTCATTATTGTTTCCTTTACACCAATTTAAATTTTAAATAAGTTCGTTAATCTTTGTTACTTGACCGATTCATCGTGGCCTTTACCGAATGATTAGTTGGTTACCATTTAGATGTTTGAGAAGACTATTTGGGGCAATGTTGTTATGTTTAGTGAACCAAGATTTTCTAAGAAAGTAATGGAGGATTCGGGAGGTGCGGGGCAGGGTAGCGCGACGAGGTGAAGTAACGGATGAATGTCCGTGGGAACGGTCGCCACTTCCGCTCCGCTCTGCTCGCTCGCGCCTCGGCACTCTCAGCTATTTCCTTTAAGTAGGGTGACCGAGTCATATGGACTTGTCCTGGGTTTTATTGAGCTTTCAAAATAAATTACAATCACGCCTGTATTCCCCGAAGGGCTATGCAGAGGTGTACCTGCTAATATACACCCACACTTCGCCGGCAAGTTAAGGCCCCATTTAGTGGGGTTACGAGCCTATTGCCAGTGACACACGGGCAAGAATCCAGACTCCGAGCTGCTATTGAAAATTTAGAAATTTAGAAAACTCAATAACATGTTGTCCGACTTGGAAATAGAACCCAGGACGTCTAGCATAGCAGTAGCGCTTGGGACCAGTAGACTATTGAGGCATTTATCTTTCAATCATACGTATATTTTCTACATTTTAGCTAGGTATGTACTTACATTTATAAAAATATTAGGGTCCGAATCCTAATGAATCACAAGTACTTGATATTGAAAGCTTTGTTACCGCAAAAGGCAGGCCGTATTGATGTTTGGTAACCATTTATAGAATTTAAGTAGTTTTTCAACTACTTAAGTAAACAACCTCACAAAAGACCTCAGTGTTACCTAACCCCGTACCCGCCCTCACAGGCATTACACACTGAAGTGATGGTGGTCACCGGGATGGTAAGAATCCCACACTCTTTGGTCCAATCTCCGAAATGCGCTCAGTCCATCTAAGAACCACTTTCCCGTGTCTATAGTTCGCCTTATGCTTATTATCTGTGCCCCCATAAGAAATCAATAGGAAAGGAGAGCCTCCATATTTGCATCAATTTTGCGGATGCAGAAACCACAACTCACCAGAATTTAATCGATATATACCTATAGTAACTCGTTGCGTTGCTATACCATAAACCAGGGGTCACCAAATGCCGGACCATGGTCCACATCCGGACCACCGACCTATTTTGTGCGGACCTAGAGAACAAAGCACTACAGAGTACGTAATTTAAAAAATGTGCATAAAGTGACATTTTGCTCATGATATGTAAAAAAAATCCTTTGTTATTTCCGTAATTACTTGTTTAATTTTCTTTTTTTCTATAAATTTGTGCGGACCGCGATGGTCATTTCATTTCTTAAAAAGGACCCTGAGCGAAACTAATTGGGGACCCCTGGCATAAACGAACGTATATTTTTTTTATATAAGGGATAGTATTAAGAAAATATGGTCACTGAGTGGTTGTTATTAGCACAGAACGTTTGGTTCCACTACATTTATTAACGGACCGTCTTAGTTGCACAACAGGACCGTGTTGCAAGACTTGCAATGTCCCCGCTTCGTTTCTCTGGAAATTTTGCAATATTTATCAACAGCTATCGGCACATAACAACTTACGAGATACCGTTGTTTACAGTCAGTCAACAAACGTTACTTATAAAGTTTCATACTTAGGTCATGTTCACAGTTTTCAGAATGCAAGTCTAACTAATATTTTTTCTGAATATTGGTTACCTCATAACATAACATATTTCTGAAGGCACAGGTGCTAGGTAAATATTTATTTAAAAACCTTTTCTAAATAAAGCTGTAATTATATAATCACAATACTTACAATGTCTTTTCGTAGCATTGACGAGTATTGCAAGTGCATCCATAGTAACAAGGCATTGCAACAGTAAGGAGTGAGCGGTTGTTGCCTACCAAACTGAACTCTAAACCCTAAAACTGAACTAAAATAAATTACTATCATAGAAAATTTAATAGTTGTATGATACCACATTCACTGGCAAGGAACGACATAGTAATGATACTCTAGTAACGACATAATTGATCACAGTCACAGTCAGTCCTCCACAAAGATCTGCCTTATCACTAGTTTGCATATGAAACGATTTTTAGACATTTATTAGTATATAAACATAACAGCAAAAATATTGCTATACAGTAAAAAATATTGAGGACATTAGGTGTAATAAAGAATGTTCGTTGAAAGCGGTATATACCTACCTACTGTAAATAAAGTAATCTAGTTACATAGCAATAGCTGTCCATCCGGAATGTTCGATTCAAACATCCGATGTGGCGTTTGTCCGGTCTAAATAGCATAACGACCGTCTAAGTAGGTAGTATCGAGCATTGAGCAAGTCCGTTGACCGTTGTTGTAACTTCGTAAATACCACTTGCAGCGGTCTTGCTGTTATCGGCCGGAAGACGCGACGGAAGCGCGCAATCTCGACCAATTGGACGAGTGAGTTGTCACGCCGCGTGACCATGCCCCTTGCTCTCTACCTCGCTTTTCTAACTCGTGTGCATGTAGTCGGAACACGAAAATAAATATTGAAAGTATGTTCTAAAATATTTGTCAAGATGAAAGTTTGGTTAGGTTTCACACAAATGCAGGATATTATGAAATCTTTAGGTCCCAAGGCTTTCCCAAGATAGTATAAATCTTTCGAGGTGCATCTAGACAATTTCATAAAAAATAGGTAATATTACCATTGTTAGGCATTAAACTTCCATAATTTTCTTGTAGCTTCTGGAATACAGATCTCCCTCCAGACAGACGACGGAGGACGTAAAAGGACGGAGGGAACCCCAATATGTTCTATTTTCGTTCATCATCTTAATTGGCATTATGAGGCGGTGCTGTAATACACAGAATGAGAATCATTCACTTGAATGATTAATGCAATGACATAAAGTGTGTCCGCGTCTATTTCAGAAGAAATGACGATTAATTTATAATGCTCCGATTTTTATTCCGAATAAACGCCGTGGACGTGGACACAAAAATAAATATGACATAAATTCCTCTCTATCCCGTTTCATATTTAGTCGGCTCTTATTAAATTTGTTTTAACACATCTAACAGTGTCTAATACATCGCCAAGAAAAACTAAAATTACAAAGACAATCGATCGGGTAAATTGATTGATTGAAATTGATTTCGCCATTTACAAGATCATCAGCTATATTAATAGCTACAGCTTCTCCCAAATCTATTCAGACTTCTTTTATGGCACCACGAGTCGTAAAATAGGATCTGCATGCTTTTACTCTGACAGTTCGTAGTAGACTAATAACTAGATATTAATGATTGCAATGCACAATGCACAACATTGTGCATTGCAATCATTCTTTTTCTAATTCACCAAAGTTTCATCGTATTTATCTGAATGGTATAGAAACGCACAGAGGTCGAACACACAATAAAATAAAGTTTTTCTTTACTAAACGTATTAGAAGACCAGCTGCGAAATGGACATTCAGCAAAAAGATTATTTGAATTCCTACTAGTAGTTCGAGTGATTAGAGTATTCAAACAAAAAAACAGTAAACTGTAATATTAAGTGGTGTACATTTTTCTCAGACATTTTCACTTCTGATACTGTTCCGTAGATTGTTAACCGCTGTTTTTATTGCCCAAGTTTTTTATTGGACTTTATTCCCTATGGCGATTTGGACACGTCGTAATAAGCCTAATTGGCATTGAGCTTGGTAACGGTAGTGTTACAAAAACTATCATAAATAAATTGGTAAGCTAGCTAGCTTTTTATACCTACAAGAAATAAAAAATCTTAAAACTACCTATATTGATAATATAAAATTTATTATTTGGTCACCTTCATAAATTTTAAGAGTCATCTCAAAGTTTTGACTTAGCATTTATCTTTAGATTTATTTGAAACACTTTCATGGATTATTTTACTCAATCTCTCATGGGTGTATGTTGTTTCGATTCGAAGGACCTAGGCAACTGCAAAACCAGAGTGTTACTCAATTATAGATTTGAAATATACTGATTGGGAGATCACTAACTTGAAGACTAGGTAAATCCTTGTTTGGTCTTAGTAACAAAAATTCGTAGATATTCTAACCACTAACCCGCACATGACCTATCTATAAGGTGTTCAACTCTGTCTTGAGAGCATTCTAAATCTCATCAATAGGAACAATAATTTGGAAAACAAATAAGGTTTAGCATTTAAAGTTTATCAATATCCGGGTTGCCTTATTTTCTGTACTCGACGGTACTCAATGCTTAAACTCATTATGTAATGTTCTCTTTTGTACAAATCTTGTTAAACGATTGGAATTAGGTAAACTAATTAGTTCCTGCATTTTTGTAAACTACCGAAACTAGTTAATGTTTACATTGGACAAAATACCTGTCTCAGAAGTTCTAAAATAAATCTCCCAAAAGGTTGATATTTTTTCATGGGCATGAGGAAACTCAAATTCGCCTGTGATGGTAAAGGCTATATGTATATGTATATGCTATGCTATGTATATGCTATGTATGCAGGTACTCGATTAGGTATACCAAAAGCTCTTAATAAATGGAGAGCTTTTTTAAACGAATTCTTGTGCAATATAGTTCCACTAGTCGAGAAAAGGGAAAACGATTATTTTTAAATAGAATATTGACAATAAGCTAAAGTATTTTGGTGACGAAAAACATTCTGGGACCAAAAAATATCTTACTTCTCAACCACTTTTGTTGTGGACAAGGCCCCGTAAGTAAAGTAACTAATAGAAAAATGTCAGTTTCAAGATGAACTAATATTTTAACAGAGCATTAGCACTGAGGCAGGCATCTTATAACAATATGTGATAACTCTAGGTGTACTTACACCAAGCGGAACCGGTAGTCTCCATAAATGCCAACATAATTTGAACTCTCGTATATTCTATTCTGCTTCGTAAATGGTAATAGAGAAAGGGAAGGCATACTATCTGTGAAGGTTCTTAGTTGAGTGGTCGTATCTTTCAACTGACATTGACCTCTAGAGCGGTCGTCGAGGCCTCTTCTCGCTGGTCATACATATTCATTACAACTTCATCTGCATATTAATGAAGCTGAGATGAGAATAAGACGACGCCATGTTTATCTACTCAGTTAAATATCCTGTCCATTAATATTCCTGAAATGTATGCGTAAGTTGTGCGATCAGATCAGATTACCATTACTAAACGAAGAACTACCAGGCGACTTTTTATAAATAGAGTTAATAAGACAGTAAGTAATTCATTTATTGAAGTTAATTATTTAGGTAAATCATTTTTTTTGCGTAATCTCGTATTTAATGTATTTATTTGCATAAATTGATTTATATCGGATATGGATACGCTAATGTTGTTCCTGTCAATTTTATTGTATATTAAGTATACCAACAACGGTTAACTTGCAATGTAAATATACATAGAGGAAGGTACGCTCCAGTTGTATAAATTGGCATAAATTAATGCACAATAATTATAACTCATATCTTTATAAAACAGTCTTAATGTTACTTGCTCTATCAATTCCATTAAGTTCTTTATTAGTCCTTTGTAATTCCAAGCAAAAATAATTCTCGCCGAGCTAGACTTAAGTTCCTTGTGTGTGACCTTCGATTCGTCCGTCAGTAAAAAGCTGTTGTAGTCCTCCACATATGAACGACACAAAAAAATAAATGAGTAGGTAAACATAATGTGTGATCGGAAAGTCCAGAGTCATCTCGTTTACAGAATAACACTTGCGAAACCGGTCGAGAGCACAACGGCGACGCCAAATATCAACTTGTTTCCTTCCCCTTGCGGACACCCGGTAGGTCTCTACCTAATATTAATTATATACCTCAATGATTTTAGAGAAGCACAAAAAAATTAAGTGATGAATTAAATCTCACCAATTCGAAAACTTATTTCTATTCGTAAAGCGATCGAGAAAAAAAATTATAGGCTGGAGCACATTTATTTATTTCATATAAGTAGTTTTAATTGCTTGACGTCGAAACTGTATCTTTTTTCGGAAAAACCTTTGCACCTCTCTTAGTGTTATACAGGGAGGCGTAAAACTTCTTACACATTACTAATCATTACAATAAACAACTAAAATGGAACACGCCAAAAATATAGATGTCTCAATTAATCTCGAAATGTAGAAACCACTAAGTTGCTTAATAAGTGTACACTGTAGGTACACAGTTACAGATCTAGGATCCTAAAAATTGGGGGAAATTCCAAAGTTATTGGGAAAATTGCGATCAACGCGAGTAACACCAACGAACACAGCAGTAGAAACCTTAAAGATGTTTTAGATAAAATATGTAAAGTACCTACGTTATGCCGATTCTACATTTTGTAGAATCGGCGTGACTTAACATCTTCTTTTTATCCACCATACGTTTGCAAATTTGTAACAACAATTCACCTACGACGTCAATGGTCTAGGTATCAGCAACGACAATGATGGTTTATCAATGTGGATACTTAGAATAATCTGCGAATGAGACATAAAAGAAGTATAACTACTTACTACACATACTTAAATTATTTGCGCTTAGAGTACAATTTACAGTTCATATGCTGAAGGCAGCCAGTCGTTAATAATTCCACACTACCGTTCTTATTCCCGAAGCCTTTCGAAGGCCCACACATAAAAAACACAAAAAATATGCTAATTACCACTAAATAGGGCACAATAACCACCTAAACTGAAGCAGTAAAATTAAGTTTTTGATAGAAGATTTTTCCGAACTATTTACAAGGTAATGTCGTACAGAAAAGGTTTTGGAAACGCAACCCTTTCGGCAAATGTACTAAAAACAATAAGTTTCCCCTTTAGGGCAAAACACCTATGTAGGTAAATACAGACAAATTTAAAAGGCAAGATTTTCCAACTTTTCCGTTGGTGGTGCTTTGTCCCCGCCTGAAACGTTAAAAGTAAACAGGAGACGGAAGTCGTACGTAACGAACATGCAAAACCGAACGGATTTATCGATTGGAGTCCGGCAATATGGCGTCGGTTTATTTATCTTCTCTGTATCTACCCACCTTCCTGGCGCCTCACTTCCGCCGGAAACGGGCGTCGTCTCCGCTCTAACCCTTACCGCAGTTCCGGTTTCCGGCTGCCTTTGAAGTCGGTCGAAGTTTCCTCTAGCTACCCCGTCGTGGAAGAGGCTTTTTGGTTCAGTAGATACAATAATTACGTCAGTATTAACTGTGGTATTAATGTGACTCAGTCAAATTTATAAGCATCTTTATTTTGTTTTAAAAGTTTTGGCAACAATGTCATTGCCAAGTACAAACAACGACCTAAGTTATTTGCATTTTATTTTGCCTTGCATGAATCCAACAAACGTCTTATTTCGGTTTTAGCCGTGACCGCTTGTATACCTAAAATTGTTAAATAAGTATGAGTAATTTCAATCCAAACTTTCGTTATTCATTAAGCAAGGGTTTATATTTAGGTATATACGTAATAACCCAAATTGACTTGGGCTAACATATTCATAGTTTATTTTTAAACATATTCGGGTTTACAGTACCTTTCACCTACCCTATACACATAAGGCATTTCAAATATACTTAATCAGACTGAGATATTAAAATTTAAATAATATTTAATTTAAAAGGAAGCGGATATTTTCTACCCTGAAAGAATAAGTGGCCTGAAATATATCATCTTAAAAGTTGGTTAAGCGTCTGGTGTACTTAACCAGAGAGACGCAGGTTCAAACCCTGCCTGAGATCGAATATTTCTTTCAAAAAGAAAATTTCTAATTTTCTTTAATTAGAAAATTCATATCTTTGTGACAATTTCGCAATATTTAAGACGCTAAAAAATAATAAAAAATAAGCATAATACGCGGTAAGGCAACATCGTTCGACATTGAACTACCTGTAAAGGCAGTCGTGTTGGTTGAAAGACATGGTAATGTCTTCAATAGATGGTGCCGACGTCGCCTCAAGACGATGAATGTGGAAGAGAAATTCGACATCACAGGCAGTGGTCTCGGTAGCTTAGTTGGCAAAGCGTCTGGTTTACTTAACCAGAGAGACGCAGGTTCATATCATCTTAAAATTCATATTATACTTACCTAATACAAGACATACAACTGCCTCGTTAGTCTGTGGTCTCAAGCGTGACTGCTACGCTTGAGGTCCTGGATTCGATTCCCAGGTCGAGCAAAGTGTTATTGAGTTTTTCTGTGAAATTCTCCGTAGCAGCTCGAAGTCTGGATTTGTACCCGGTTAATAGCAATAGGATCGCCCCTATTTCATGGGACCTAAACATACCAGCGAAGCATAGAGCGTACATTAATACAGCTCTGCCTAGCCCTTCGAGGATTAAAGGCGTGATGGTATGTAATACAAGACTTACAAATAAAAGCCTGATAACATTGCAGTTTCGGATAGATATACGGCAAGAAAATATTAGGTAGCAAAAAAGTGTTTTACATCACATACATACATAATTAATTGTATGTATGCTTGCGATGATCTCGTTTATATCCTGATTTTGCGGGAGGCCAATATCCCATATAAATTTTAAAGAACTGCAAAATTTCATGCTTCTATAATCACAAACTGTGCGTTGTACGTTCGTCATTGTATATTTTTTGATAAAAGTATGTAGTTACTAATTTCAGCTTCAGATTATTTTTCTTGTGCTCTTTGTTATAGATTTGGTTCCAATTAGTCCGGCGCGTCTTATGTAGAACGTTTTCACTCACAAAAAATGCTAGTGCCTATCTCCTTTCAACAGTTGGCATAAAATTGTTTAGTCTCAGTGGTACCCGTTGTTTGATTTGTATATGACCTTAAAAGCTTCCCTAGAACCAACAAACAATGTTCAACTGATTTGCAAAACATCTACTATTAGATGTGACAGTTTGAATTAATTTTATTCTTTCAATTTCTTTATTTCGGTAACATGGTGTATGATTATGTTTTTGTATACCAGAATTAATTTTTAAAACATAACATACCATCACGCCTGTATTCCCCGAAGGGTTAGGCAGAGGTGTACTTAATGTACACCCACAGTTCGCCGGTATGTTTAGGTCCCATGTAATAGGGGGCGAGCCTATTGCCATTCACCGGGCACAAATCCAGACTCCGAACTGCTACTGAGAATTTCATAGAAAAACCCAATAACACTTTGCTTGACCTGGGGATCGAACCCAAGACCTCTAGCGTAGCAGTCTCGATTGGGACCACTAGACTAACGGGGCAGTCCGATTGGGACCACTAGACTAACGAGGCAGTCTTATTAGAATTAACTTTTAGTACTAAAACAATTTAAATATGTATAATGTGATTTATTGTAAGTAGGATTCGCAAGACCTGGTATTTCGCAAAGCATCGCAGTCTGTCGCAAGCACATCAGATAACAGAACTTCCTTCATTGCACGAGTCGACCGCGCCGCCCAATTTCTTCAGCGGTGCACGCGCATCGCGCCCCGCCAATCCAGCCATGGACGTTGCCTGCGCCAACGTTGCTGCCGCCCGTAGACTTCCTGCATACTGATGCAATGCTTTTGCGGTTATTTTGTAAATTCTTATGATTTTGACGCAACGAATCTCCCACATTTCTGGTAATGATGTAAAGACTATGAAAGAAGATTATTCTACGAATGTCAGTTCCACTCCTACAGTGTTTATTAAAGCCCGTTGCCCTACCCTTAACTTACCCTACTTTACTTAATGTAAAACTCATTAGCCAATTGTGTCATATCATTGTTCATTTATAATTAAAACCCAAATGAACACTTATGTAGTCACAAATTGCGCAAAAGATAAGTTTTGGCGCATCTTGAATCTCGGCCTAGTTCGTGGCATGCTCGCGCGATGTTCGCTGCTGCGTTACGTCATAGAGCAAGCGGATTGGGTCAGCAGCGGCGCCTGCGCCTTGTCCATACGAGTTATGTCATACAGAGTGCGTGCGTAACACATATACGTGCTGTCTACGGACCCTTTAATAGTGTTGCAAAATAACATTTGTTTTAAATCAAAGAAAAACACACAACCCATTTCAAGACAGTTCGTAGAAGACTTGCTTGGAATCGATGTAGGTACGTCACTTTAGTGGAGAATATTTTTTTTTACTATTTACGTTTTATTTCCGTAGAGTGCAGGGATCAAGGTCACAAATTTTGAACTGACCCAGTTAATAATGAAACAACAATCTTATTAATATACTTAATCCTAGTGTGACATGTTTGTGTATTGGCGGCGTTATATTCACAGGTGCTAGCATCGCAACCTATATAGATATAGTAAACATCAGTATGCAGGCGCGTTGCCAATTACAGCGGAGACCTACTTTCTTACCTTCGAACTTTTACTTCCTGCGGGCCAGGCAAGGCGGCCGGTCGCACCACGCAACGAATTACGAAAGTGGCGCGAAATGCTCGGCCGACATTCGCGTACCGCTTGCGCCACCTTCAGGAAGTGCCGTTGCTGCGGGATTACGTAGCTGCGGCGTGTTGCTGCGCCCGCGCCGCCACCGCCGCCACGGCCACCACCGCGCGCCGCACCGCTGCCCGGACACTATCCTTACTTGAGAAACATACAGGAGTCTGTGGTCGCGACCTGTGTGTTACCACACACTATGCTATGCAACGCCTCAAACATTGCCGGTTACCATCCTTTCTCTAATAGGTACCCGACGATTGCTCTGTTGCGACAATTGCACACTTCTGGTTTGCTAGATAAATCAATTATGATTATTCCATACATGTCATATTTGGAAATTGTGGGCATCGACTCTTCAGTTTTGAAATAAAATTATAGCTCATTTGAATTAACATAAGTATTTATGCATATGAATATTTTATAAGTTGGTAACGTCAAAAAATATTGTGATAAACATCTAGTACAAAGTAAAACACGAGAACGCCTACAGCTATTAGGAAACAAATCTTGTTGCCTCCATCTGCCAAGCAGGATGTATAATCTCTCTCGGAACTATGGCGAGTTACCTAAGCCTATTTAATAAGGCTTGCCCAACATACGGTTGTTATGAAATTGCTTCTTACTGGCAATATAAAATTGCTTAATATTTTATTTTAATCATTACGAGAGCAACACATTACATATTTTTATAACTACTACATTCTGTATTAAAATCATTATCTCATTCTATTTATATCTACTACTCACTATTAGATACAATTTAAATTAAATTCACAAAATTCTAAGAGGTATTAAAGTTCTCTAAAAGCTCCAGGTAATTTATTGAATTAATTATATCGAATACCGGTAGGTATTAGGGTAACCTTATCCTAATTAGACTTCCGGAAGTCGCATTTTCAGATTCCAGCAGTCTATCAAACAGGGTGTCGTAATAATAACAATTACAAGGTAGGTAAACACGAAATCACTAGGTACTAGTTACACAAGATATTTATACTCGTACAATAAAAAGTAGAATTATCAAACTCGAACTTTTAGTATTTGCAGATGTTTCTAAATATCCTAAATAAGTCTCTCTAAACATCTAAATTTGTAAAACCAATTTTGAGAAAATTTTGAAAAAATGATTTTTTTTTCAATTGTGTGTTCGTTAAAGGACATCTAACAAAATTCCTAATATAAATAATTATTAGTTACATCCATTTAAAAGTTTTTGTCACTTTATCATATCTTTTTTGTCTTTGGTCTTCCCGCCAAACTGAATAACAAGGTTATGATAAAATTAAGTTAATGATGAAGTTCCTGTAGATATACTTCTATAAATAACTATCATTGGACATTGTACAAGGTCCATTGATGGCCAAGAAGTTTACCAAACTAGGTATTAGAACGGAGAGTAGCCGTACTCGCACAATGCACGAAGACGGGATTTATGGAAATTCCCACAGTGTCAGGAAAAATTTGGGAACGCGATTGAATAGCTTTTTAAGCTGTCAGCCAATTGTGAATCTAAACAATCCAGAGAGCTTTGAACAACTTTTTTGGATTTTAGCGAGACTAACAAAAAATCAATAGCGATTTATAGATTTAAACATTTAAAATTCGAGTTATCGACTCCAATTTAAAGTTGCGTCCGTTAATCCTCAACTATTAAAAACTGAAGAAACTCATGATTTGATGAGATTTGTTTAGGATACAGCATAATTGGGTGAAGTAAAAGCAGAGCATCGTAAGATAAGAGGCGCGGCACTAAATACCAGAATGTTATTAATTTAATAAATTTTGTTGGTTTACCCCTAGTGAAAAACTAATTATTCTACCAGTACCGTTGGCAGAGAATAAGTTATGAAAGACATAGTAATTAAACGTCTTCAATGGATGGTGCTGACGTCGCCTGAAAACGTAAAATGTGGAAGAGAAATTCGACATCACAGGTAGTGGTCTCGGTAGCTTAGTTGATAAAGCGTCTGTACTTAACCAGAAAGACGCAGGTTCAAACCCTGCCTGAGCTCGAATTTATCTTGAACTAGAAATATTCTTTAATTAGAAAATTCATATCTTTGTGAAGAGTATAATGAATTAATTAATTTTCAAGTAAAAAAATAGGACATATCTAAGTAGTTATAGAGAACAACGACAACCTGCGATATCAGAGTAGTTGCTGATGCGACCGGACAGCCGAGTCTATACTGCTTGAGCCGTTGCCACCTAGAGGGAGTACTTAGATACTAGATCTCACGCGTAAAACTCAGAACACATACCTACAAAGGTGCTCTACGACAGACTTCGAAGTAAAGGTGTTGCCAGCCAGTCAGATCCCAAGAGGTTTAACAACCGACTCAGTTGGTTCTGAATTGTATAATCGTCAAAATACAAGACAACAGGTACCTACTCTAAAGAAGTTTTCGCTGTCCGCAGAACGTAAGGATTCTTCTTCTTAGCTTGGATTTTTTATAATTATTTATTTAAAATTGCAATATTTTTTATTAATAATCACTAGGGAAACCTAGTTCCTTAACTTTATGTAAGTAAATAAAGTTTAGTGAAAGAGATTTGGTAAGTGTTTCAAAGGAACTAAGCTCTAAATATTGGATCCGAAGCCTCAGGAATAAATACAGAATACAGGTGATATCCTGTGACTGCACCGATACTGCAGAATACTTTGACGCTTAGTCGCGCTTAGACGTATTTTTTTATATATGATAGGCTTCGAGCAACACAGAAAATGATAGGCCTACGCTTGACCGCCAGTTCGCCTGATGTTAAGCGACACTGCGATCTACGATGGAGCGCGCTTGCCTAGAAGAAACCGATTCACTCGTGATTTCAAGACTCAGATTATATTCAACGGGGAACCCCACTCGGGAAGCTGATGATATGTAAGTACCAAAAAAATGTATACTCCGTCAATAGAATACTGTTATAGAATTTTATATCACATTATAACAGAAACTTTCATAAGTCGGCAGCAGCAGAAAAGAATACGGACTCAGACTGACCAACAGGATGCGCGGACGGTTGTTTACATACAACATATATATTTCCGTCGTGGAAGATTTTATATATTATTCGTCTTAATATTATAAGTAGGTACCTATATGCAAGTTTGCGTCGTTTACTATACAAGAAGTTTTTAAACAAAGGGCATGCGGAGGTGCCGTTTACCTTCCCTAGTATTATTATTTAACAGCTTTAACATTACATTGCAGCATTGTAACATTGTGGTTTTGTTGCAAAACAATTGCATACCGCTTATTCATCACTATCATGTTACCCACTGTTACTGTTTGTTCGATAATAAAGTAGATACCTACCTGATTCAAATATTATTTGTAGTGACTACGAGGGTTCAGTAATCACTGTAATCAGACACTTGACACAGACACACGTGCTTATTTTTTTAACAACTTACCTAACCTCCTTTAAGAAATGCATGCTGAGATACGTATTGCAGTTGTGTCAACCGTTGCAAAAGTGCCGTCACTAACGTTACAAAATCGGAAAAAGTACGCAAAAACGGTATTAGGGCGAGAAAATTCACATCGGTTGTGTTCCGTTATACCAGCGCAATTCGCTCAGTGCATAACCCCATCTTCTAACACGTAATGTGTGCAACGGTGCGCACCCGATCTCGCACGACCGGTCCCGAAAGTGGGTCATCTCTTTTTGTTCCACCAAGTTATTCCGTAATTAGAAAGAGAGGGTAAGGGTACTTACGCTGTTTTCACATTATCATATAGGATAGGTATGCCGCATGTAAATTAGCTTAGTTAACTGTGTGATTGCAAGAACACGTGAAGCAAGAAGGTATTGATTTGCTTTTAGAATTTGGAATAAGCACTTAATGCAATGTGATGCACATTTCACATTGCATTAAGTATACTTACTTAGGTACTAAGATTCGGACATTGTGAGGTAAAATTTGTAGATCTGTAAACCGAAAATCATGGCTCTAACCTTAATAGGTATTTCATAGTTATACCAAAAGATGTAGGGGTTTTAGTCTCTACGGCTCTACTTATGACGAACTGTGTTGACTACTTTTCCTAGTATTTACCACAATAATTGTTCGTAAAAGCCAGCGTTAAATCTGCGTCTAATCCGTTAAGAAACAGGCGAATCTCACGAGGTGTTAGCCAAGATGGCGGCACGCGGAAGTGTGTGCGACTTCCGCGTTGCCCTGCGCTGCGCGTGCGCTCCACTCGTGACTACTACATACAATATTAACCACCGGCTCGTAACGTAATTATGAGACATCCAAATGGAAGACAATTATTATCAAATGTTGTAACATGATATCTCTGTATAAACACGTGACGCGATTTTCTTAGATGTGTTACTGCCGTGTTACGTATCTTCGCTATCATCACTCGCCTCTTTTTAAGTTTTCATTTACCCAACATAACACACGCACGCATTTTCTGAATCGAGGTGGAGAAAATTACCTGCATGGTCATTATTTTTTCGCCTGGATAAGAAGATCAAATAATAGTAAGAGTAATAATAATAGTAAAGCGAGGGTAACGATACGTACGGTAAAATTATTATTTATACAGGCACTTAAGTATATATTGTAAAGTAGCTACTAAGTAAAGATAAGCCCATCGAGTCAAGCATGTTTACAAATAGGAACCATTACAGGATGTTACGATGTGGATACCTACATATTATTATGATGAACAGTATGATGTTACAGTATATTTGTATGTACTTATATATTTTCTATTTATGCATTTTATATGTAGGCATATTTATTTATAGTGATATTTGAGGGGTTTTTTTTATAATTACCATTTTTTTTTTATTTACAGTTTTCAGCTCCTTTTACGTGAAATTATAGTGATAATATTAAATTATAGAAGCGAAGGTAGCCTAATGGCTAGGGCGTCGGACTTGCGGTCATGTGGTTGCCGGTTCGAACCCCACCCATTGCACTACCGACGTGAACCCACTCGTAACACAAGCATTTTAGCTTAGCACGAGGGGTTTACAAGAATACTAGTAATGTGCGACCCACATTGCTAGTAAGCTTTTGTAAAAAAAAAATACAAATTACAAAATTACAAATTAATATTCACAACTTTTAACAGAATACGATTAAACGTTACGTTAGTTACGTCCTAAAATGAATACGATTTTAATTAATCTTTTTTTCATAAAATATTGGTATCCCTTTCATACATTTAAGCAGGTTTCCCGCTTTTATGGACATCCTTTATCTTACACAATAATTAGCTAAATTAACATTGCTGTTTCACCGTTTACCTCCAACAAAACCGTTTTGCCATCGATGACAAACTCAATTATCAATAGTTACATGGGTTTACAAATTAATTTAATTAGAGTAAGGTAGTGACAATGATATAAGTGCCTACAAAGAAAAATGGAATTGTTTTCTACTATTTTCTATTCACTGTCTACATAATAAGACGAGACGTTATGAAAATAACGTAGGTCAAAACAATCTACCTAATATTTAGATATCGGGACAGCCCTATGATAAATATAACGAAAGACACTGTTCTAACATAAAAATAATATATTTTATAACTGCACTAAGACAGCTAGCACAATGGAATTAATAACTAAGTACCTAATTCAAGTTCAAATGTCTTTATTTCAAATAAGTAATCATTTTTGAAATGTTATGAGTTTATTTTTACCGCACGCCTCTAAAAGGTTTATCCCATAGAGAAGAATCCAGCCAGAAACTCAATGGACACTTTTTTAATAAAGAGGTGCTACAGATTTTATTGGTACAATATTGCGAAACCAGGACATTAAATTTCTAAATCGAGATTATTAAATAAATAGTATTTACTCTAAAATATAATAGGAACATTACCGATTATTCGTTCGAAAACTTGTAAAGAACAGAAACGATGAAAAAGCAGATAAGCATAATGGTGTCAATTACTTAAGGACCGTTTCGATTCGATTGATTTGATTTGCGAATATCAATTAAGTAGTTAAAAATAACGGGTGCTTTGTAAAGATCAAAGTAAATCTATACAATAATTGGAACACTTATTTAGTAAACCGATGATGGGCTGCGATGCCACCAAATTTCAGTGGGAATACTTTTATAATACGTGAGGTGTTACCTAGATAATAAGTGGATATTTTTGCAACCAAATAGATGACAATCCCAACAAAGAAGATATTTTTACCTATTGCTAGGTACCAGTCATGAAGATTACACATGATCTTTTTCCAGTTTGTGACGTGGCGACGGGCGACCGGGGTCGCGGCGCGCCCGGACATGCCGCCCACAATTACTGCCAATTGTGCCAATTGACTATACTGCCACCCTTCCGCTTTCTATTCCACTAGTCGGTGTCATCATCCTCCAAACATCTGCCATCTGTCCTCATCATAAATGTACGTAACTCTATGACTACGTAACTAAAGGACAACGTGCTACTCAGTCCAGTCCTTCCGTTTAGTTCTCTTCGCTTACATCGTCTTACTGCCCAACTAACTAGTCTATGTTGTGCAACAGCTGATTATGTAAAAAAATACCTGTTCCTTTATTGGTATTAATATTATAAGGCATTGCCTGCAAACTTGTACGTAACTCATCTATTTATTTATTTATTTGATCAAGAACAATGAACATTGTGTTTGATTTGTGTAACATACATGCATACATAAAATTTAATTACATATTATGATAAAACAATTATTATTAGAAAAAAAAACTTATAATGACATTTCGTGATTATTTGAATAATTAAAATACTAATTCTAGATTATAATATAAACAATAATTCAAATACGCGGTTTACAATTCACGCCGCTTGATCATTAGTAGTTTCCGCCAAAGAGAACAGCCTACAGATTTAAGTAGCTTTGCAAGTAATTTAGCCGGCAAATTAGTTTTTATAACACGACTTTAATTAGAGAATTAAGGTCATCGTATGTAATACTCGAGCAATTTAACGCTCGTCTGACAATCATGAGTGTTCATTGCTAGGCACGCACACATTCAGACTTTTGATTTCTTTTCGCAAACGTACCAATTGCTTCAATTGGTTGCTGCCAGTTACTGTTACCCTTCCGTTTGAAAGAAGTTACATTTTGTATCGCAAATCTTCTCATAAACAAACTGTGTAACACTTCCTATCAGACTAAATCTAAGAGAATCTGATAATGGAATCCTCATATCAAAAGAGAGTCAACTGAACAACACACATTACATAAAATACTAGCTAAACATTACAATTTCTTTATTAACTCACGTAGTTTGAACAAATATGTTACGTTGTTTCCTTATAAATATTGTTATTGTTGGAAAAATAATTATTCTGAAGAAACGTGGTGCCGCGTAGGTTAAATTCGTTTACTAAGTACGTAAACGTAAACGTTTAGTAACGGCATTTACATTTTTTAAATAAGAATGTATGATTGTAAATGAATAAATAATGTACAGTACCTAAAGGTTTACGTCCGCTATACTTTGTAGTCGGTTACCTACGTCCAACAATTCAACATTGTCGGTCGTTTCCGTGTTTTTATCTTCCTACACGTGTCATATACTAGATTATATAAGACTGACTTGTAATAGTTGTAATAATGTGATATGAACAACATGATTATTCTAAATGACTAATATGGCATGGTACTTTTATGTAATAATTGTTTTAATTGTATTAGCAGGAAATTGAAAAAAATGCTGGCATACGTCCTCCCCGTATGATGCAATACCTAGTCTGCTTCAGATAGGAATAATAAAAGATAAGCATTCGATACCAATTTCATACCTAATCTCTCAGTTTATTCATAGTGATATGTATTAAAAACCGGCCAAGTGCGAGTCGGACTCGCGCACGGAGGGTTCCGTATCATTACGATTTATGACGTATTAAAAAAAAACTATTTACTAGATCTCGTCCAAACCAATTTTCGGTGGGAGTTTACATGGTAATCTACATCATATATTTTTTTTAGTTTTACCGTCCTCTTATTTTAGAAGTTACAGGGGGGGGGACACACATTTTACCACTTTGAAAGTGTCTCTCGAGCAAAATATTCAGTTTATGACGTATTAAAAAAAAACTATTTACTAGATCTCGTTCAAACCAATTTTCGGTGGAAGTTTACATGGTAATGTACATCATATATTTTTTTCAGTTTTATCGTTCTCTTATTTTAGAAGTTACAGGGGGGGACACACACATTTTACCACTTTGGAAGTGTTTCTCGCGCAAACTATTCAGTTTAGAAAAAAATGATATTAGTAACCTCAATATCATTTTTGAAGACCTATCCATAGATACCCAACACGTATGGGTTTGATGAAAAAAAAAATTTTGAGTTTCAGTTCCAAGTATGGGGAACGAACTAATTTATTGTTTTTTTTTCTATTTTTGTGTTAAAATCTTAATGCGGTTCATAGAATACATCTGCTTACCAAGTTTCAACAGCATACTTCTTATAGTTTCGAAAAAAAAAGGCTGTGACACGATCGGACAGACAGACAGACGGACATGACGAATCTATAAGGGTTCCGTTTTTTGCCATTTGGCTACGGAACCCTAAAAATTAATGCGAATGTAACTAGTCTGTCTGTGTTACGTTTTCAGCAGATTAATTTGGCAAGAGAACATAAGCTAACTTCTGTCTCAAAAAGTCTTTTAGGACTGCAAACGAAACCACAGGCAAAAGCTAGTACTTATTGATTTTATTTTTATTGTACGTTACTTACTAACTTATACATACACGTATTACCAACATGCGTCATTCCGTATTTTTTACATTACCTATTTTTTATATACCGGTTGTGTGTCGATGTCCCTTTCAGGGTGAAAGGGAATTCAGTACAAGATACTGGACCCCCGTCCCGCTTTGAAATATTTTCGTCGATTATTAAAAAAAACAGCTGTTCCATACATTTTGGCCGTGTAGGTACTACACTTTTGTGTACAGAATATCAACGCAACGGGCCCAGAATCATGTACTGAAATTATGGTAGGCGGTTGTGCGTCGGTGTGGGATTCCACGCTATATATTTCGTATATCGACCTAAACGCATTAGCTTCGTTCATAATACTAATTCTGGTACTAAGTAGGTTCTAATTAATATTCAGCCGCATCTGGATGGTTAGAATTTAAATATAGTTGGGAACTCAGATCAAATAAAAAGTCAAGATGGAACTTTGCGAACAAAGAAGTGAGGCGTGTAATTGTGTGTTGTACACCGTTAGGCGTAGTTTTAGCCAGCCTCACTTCTTTATTCGCAAAGTTCCGTCTTAACTTTTTATTTGATCTGAGGTTGAGAAAGACTAGAAGGAAGATAAAGAGTAATCAAAGTGTTAATAAAATACTTATGCTCTGGTTACGATTTTGCAGTTCCCGCGGAAAGTTTATTTGCGAGTAGGTACTTGTCTTTGTTTATGCTAATGTTAGAAGATATTATTTTCCTATGATAATCGACGGTTGTTATGTACGGTCTGCGATGACGTCAGTGTTGATATTCGCTCAGTTTCCGGGACAGCTGGCCGCGGACGTCGATAGCTTATCAGGGCCTACAGAGAGGTGGATGATCGATATATCGCACTGTTTGTGGAAGTGCACGTCTTATCATATACATGTAATTTAATTTATCAGTGTATTATTCTACTGCACTAGTTTTATTTATATCAATGTTGAATTCACTTCTGAAAAATGAAATTTTCTACACAGTTTTCCAGAACATTGCTTGTAACTTTGGGTTGCATACCTGCATCCATTCAAATATTGTAACTTAGGTATAATGTTTTTTTTTTCTTTATTATAGTAAAAGCAGTCAAAGTGAACAAGCAATGAAAGCTGATTCAAATCAAATCAAATGTTTTTATTTCAAATAAGCTTTTACAAGCGTTCATGAAACGTTATTGACTCTAGTTGCACGGTTCCAAAAAGTTGATCCTATGGAGAAGAATCCGGCAAGAAACTCCATGGACACTCTTTTAATATATATTGTTTTTACATAAATAATATACCTAATATATTGTTTTTAAATAAATGATATGACCATTGGACTGTTTTGAGTTTGAATCTAAGGCATGGACATGGCATGGTATAAATCATGCTTATATGTAGTACGAAAACTTCGTAAGGTAACCTGCATGTCCGAGAGATTTTCTCGATGGCGTGTGTCTGTGTAGTCTGCCAACCCGCACTAGGAAGCATGGTGGACTTTAGCCTAAAATAGCTATATTTAATTAATCAAAAGAGGCCATTTTATATCCGCTGATTACGTCAAAGCTATTGTATGTAACAGACTCTGATACCGACGGCCATATTTTAAGATATTTTATGTACATATGTTGACCTTTTCCAATCTATACAATAATATACATATATATAAAATGTGTGTATGTTCTTTGTGGACTCCATAATATTATTTTTTTGAAAATGTATTTCAAGAAATTTTCACATTGGCCCAACGACTGATGCTGTGAAATATGGTAGCGATCGGATAAAAAAAACAAACCGCGGGACATAGCTAGTATTAAATTTTCAATAACAATAAAGTTTTCTAACATTTAACCATTTCGTCGCTCTGCAACGAAATCCGTTTCTATGGATATAACATATACCTATGTTTGCAATAACTATCTCAAAACCTAATTTGGCCTAAATTTAAATATAAAATAGGTTTGCTTTGATATGTATTTTAATGATATGTATGTTTATGAATTGTAATTTTTAGGCGATTTCAAAATAAGGACTTTTACAGTCCAAAGGAATGTTTTATTTTTAATTAATGTAGGTATGTTCCCCGATTACTTGAAGAAGGCTGGACCGATTTGGTAAATTGTTTCTTTGTTGGAAAGGGTATATTAAGGGTAAGTTCTGATTATGGCATCCTGGAGAAATCGACTCTTCACATATTATAGGCACACCGAAATATTCATAACGATCCAGTAGCACTGTGTAATACTACATTACGTTTTTCTGCTAAATATTTATAGCATGGACCAAATAATAATAATAGTTTGCAACTACACACTTTGAAAAGAGGTAGGTACTGTCTAAGGAGATCATAAGTTTCACAGTTATTTAAAAAAAAAAGTCTCAAACAATTCAAAGCTTACCAAACTTCCTACAGTGGACGATGGTACGATTAGTGTTTGTAACCTGCAATATAGAAAGAAGACTTTAAATAACAATAGAGGAATACCAACAGATTAAAACAATAATATTCAATAGGTAGCAACAATTATACGAAAAGAATATGTATACTATAGGTAATGCTAATTACTGATAACCCAAACCTTTGACTGCAGGTAACCAAATATAAATCTAAGTCAATACTGTTGAAATATTAATAACTTATCGTCGATAGCAAAAGTTCTTAATCGCATTAAGCATCTCGAGATCGGTTCGCATGATGTTTTTTAAACGAAGAAATCACATTGTTTTCCTCTCAGCACGGTGGAGAGTGACAGCGGCTTGCGTGTGCGGCAGTCGACGCCCCCCGGGTTTCTAAGCGCAGCGCGCGTGACCAATTGGTATCATGTGTCTTCAATTTAGATCCAACTCACTGTTTGGATCGTATTACCTATTGTCAACATGATTACCTATTTTTATAACCCTAAAGATGTCCGTTCTTGTATATGTTTTAGAATTATGAATCGATTTACTGACGTATAATCGTTACCCGCGTGTTTGCTATATCTACTACCAATTATAAGGTAGGATAAGTATTACATTACATAAGTGTAATTTTTAAGCAAAATATTTAATTATGTAACCGAAACGTTACATTATATTAACAACCAAAGTCGCAAAATTATGCGTATTTTTTTTATCGACACTATAAAAAGACGAATAATTTAGCATACTCGCAATACGTCGCAAAGGGTAATAAATAAGGACAAAACTGGACGTATTACACTGTATCAGTATCAGGTAACATCCGGGACACGATAGTACATAAAGAATTAATTAGAGCCTGTTTATATCCTGAAACTCGAGGAAATTCGAGGAGCGGCTGAACTGGTGCCAAGTTGCAGGCAATGAAACGCCAAGTTGCATCGAATAATTAATCGTGTGAACAACGATATCCGGCTTGGATTCCATTCATTTTCCTCTGGCTTGCAGTTTTTCTCGTCTCGCGTGACGCAATCGCGGATGTTTTAACTCTTGTAGTGGCTATTGTACTGACATAATAATTACGTTCGCTCATTAATGATATGGTCAAACATCAACTCTAACAAGGACATATTCTTGAAGTTGGATTATTAATATTAGTATTCTTCGATTCAAACTAGCATTCTATATTATTTTTCTTCAGCTCTTTTCAATTAAGTAATTTTACTGTAAACTGAGAAAATCACATAATTAGCCTTCATTGCTTATTATAAGATACAGGAACATCCGGATAATACTAAACTAGATAGCTGTATAGGACATTAGATACATGTATGGAGAATTGGAGACGTAAATCAAGTAACCGTAGTGTATAACAATCGTAACATTGTGGGTAAGTACTTGTTCTGTTTAACTGTATTTGTAAGTTTTTGTGCTCGCCAGTATACGGTAGAAAGTCGAGACCTTGGCATTAGCCTTGCGCGTGGAAAACGATTGACGATACGGAAGCGCCCGCGCATTGTTTTAACGTAGATTACGTAGATCGACGGGGGCAGAGGCGCGGGGGAGGCGACCGCCGAGGAAACGGATACATTATGCGACTAACGACTTGTATATTTACTAAGCTAATGGCACTTCTAAAAACTCGTTAACTATATTAGTAAATAATTATACTTACTTAGGCACTACCGTTTAACGAATTAAATTTACATTACCTAAATATTAAGAGAGATAAACGGTGCGTGGACTCAACTCTTTGAAAATAAAAAAATACGAGATTAATATTCGAAGGAGATCAAGTTTATTAATAAAAAATATTTCACTATCACCGCGTTTCATTTATTAACAAACATATAAACAAGATATAATTACAAAGTCAATAATAAACATTGTATCGACGGAAATTGCGATTATTATACGTAGTTCGTTGTTTATAGCAGTTCATTCTTGTCTCACTTTACAAAAACATATTGATAACTATGTTGTCTTACTATAGTTACTAGTTATAAGAAGGGTAGTTACTACAAGAAATACTTCAAGTAGATCCAGAACTGAGCTAGTAAATCCAAATGAAAAGTAATGTTTTTGATACCGTTATTTCTGTTAGTCATCCAAAATGGCACACTAATAATAACGCTACAAACAATGCTAAACAATTATTTCCATAATCAAGAAATTTAAATAATTATGATAAGATATTTAGAAAAAATTAAGTTCCCGCCTCACATACAAAACTCTCTCTATGGTTCAAAATAAAAACTTAATAAATACCTGCAGTGTGTGTAGCTATTCCCAAAGGCAGGGACTCTGCTCGTGTAGTGTTACAGTGACCGCAGGGAAACAAAAACAAACCAAGAGCATGTCCTCAATCGTGCGTGTCCTGCGGTCCACTCACGCGCAGGGCTTACTGTCGTCACAATTGACAAACAACGAGCCTTTCCTTAGAAGCATTAACATTGATAAAATGGTAGTATGTAGAAATAGGTTTTAAAAATATTATGCTGGTGGCAAGCTTATTGCGTCAAAACAAAACACGAATGGTCCCCGTATAATATATGTATCTTCCAACAGGTTTAATCTTTCGACTGAAAATTCGATGTTGTAATATTAGGTCTTAGTTTAGAAATACAAACATTTGAATAAATTATTGTCACCATTGGCTGGTTAAAATTGTCACCATTGATCATTTAAATAGGTACGTCAGTCTAAATACAAATCACACTCACACACACTGGACTTCTAGGAAAATTTCCAATAATGGTGTTAAATATATTCTATTAGATCACAACCTACGTTTCGAACATAATTACGTTAGTAAGTTGGATACAAAAGGCTCAGTGGTCATATAAGGCTGATATGTTACGTGGCATATCACCTACGATGTGTGAATCATGACAAATTGCCTCTACCAACTTAAGTGACGTTTGTTTACTATAGACGAGATGTACACTGGTTACTACACGATGCCGTTCATACATAGAAATGGCTATATTTTCAGCAAATTAACCAAGTCTTTTTACGCATTGCAGCGTGCATAGCGTATTTTTTATATATAGAGCTAATTAATATTGATACAAGACAGAACAGTCTGCTAACCAATCATTATTTTCAGTGGATGTTTGAAAATAAAATTAGTGTTTAAAAAATACTTTGAAGAAAGGGGAACGTAGTAATGTAATTAGTGGTTACTTTGATAATTTAACTATGTAATGTTTATGCGTATTTTAGTTTAGATACAACCCTAATCACACCTTTTTCTCTCGCTCCGCGGTAGGCGGGGAAAGGGGCAGGAAGCCGCAGGACATCCGACACGTACAGGAAGCAAAACCAGTTCTCGAGGCTTTGTCCCTCAACAACCTCCCAGTCCCCAGTCCACCTCTCCCCTCTCGCTTGTCCAACCACATTCCTTTAGAGCCTCCGTGCGCTCGCGCACCCTTTCTTCAAACATCACACTGATAACTAATAACACTCAATGCCTCATTAATAATTATAAAGGAAATGGCTGTATAGTTTCATGAAAACGATTGAAATAACAGAAAGTCTTTATCTTTATTAACTTGGACAAAATAAAGCGAACTCAGGTAGACTAAGTTATTTAAATAACTAAAAAACCGGTCTCAATGTTCCTACATAAAACTAACGTCACATTTAAAAGATCGACAAGATTTATATATTATAGATATTCGAATCATACTTATGCAAATAAATTAAATTATAACAAGATTCACAGAATATAATTATACAATAACTAGCTTTTCGCCCGCGTTGTTTCTCGGCTTTTCTGTACTATAATATGTATATGTATTATACATACAATATGTATATGTATTATACATATTATAGTACATATAAACCTTCCTCTTGAAACACTCGATCCATTGGTGGAAACAGCATGAAAATCGGTGCAGTAGTTTTTTAATTTATCGCGAGCAAACAGACAGGCGCGGTGGAGGTCTTTGTTTTATAATATGTAATGATTTCCTGAAGCCAGGCGCCAACTCGCCTTTATTTAATTAAACAAAAAATATAGGTATCTGATTTTTGAACATCAATTATGAAATATATAGGTGCGTACCTATATGATGACTGTAATGATCTAAACAAACTTTGTAGCAAACAAACATTTACCCAGACAGAAGTATGAGACTCTAAATCTAAATGCGTCTCAGCAAGCAATTTTCTCTATAAATACAACGGGCTCCGTCGTCAAGTATATGATTAACTCCGGCGAATGTCTCCGTGAAGCGGAAAAACGTCGGCACCCAAAATAGATGTTGAATATTTCCGACTCGTATTCCTCACTACTTGTGAAAATGGTATCTAAAGACGGCCGGCGCGCGCGCAACTTCCGGAGCGCAGATAAACATGGCGGCGGCGAGCCAACATGGCGAAGTTTCCGGTCGCGCTGATTCACATATGATGGCGTCTGACTTTGGCTTGCTCACTGCATTTCTGTATTATGATTCAACCTTACACAATAAGTAGGTGTCCAGACTATACATCTTTTAGAACTTTCAGTCTAGCAAATATCCGTAAATAAATATTATTATATTATATGTATAAATAACTTTACAAATCCAATTTAAGTACCTACTTTTGTAAAAGAATAGTTTTGTATCAACACACATTGTAAAATCAAAAGTAGATTATTTGAATTACATGATACTTGGAATTAATATACTGAAAAGAAAACATTGGGCCGATAATTTAATTGATATCATAATACTTAATTAATTAAATGATAACCGTAATGGAGAAATGTTGCTCTTGTACAAGACAAGCAACATTTCCTCATGTAATCAATCAATTACATCAAACGCGCTAGATGTGGTTCTTCAAAGTAGATAAACATGTTCGTTAAATTATAAAGTTTATGCATTGATTTGTCGCATCTACATTCAGCACACGCGCCTGCGTCTACTATCGAATACCGCGTCAGTGCGTCTGAGAATCTCGTTGAACCTCGTGATTTCAATTTCTTATTTGTACGTACATATGTGTACGAAATGAAATGAACCTATGTATCATGCGAATGATTCATGTCTGATGGTAAATTGAACGATGTTTTATTACGCTTCGATTGTTGTTACAGTCATTTATGTAATATGAAGTAAGTATTCAAATTATTTTAATTGTGTACGCTTCACGTCGATCTATACAAACTCAATTTACGCTGACCTCTAATTTACGGAAAGCTAACTTAAACTAGAAATGTATAAATTTACCTGTAGCCGGTTGCACGCTCGAGAGCAGTTAGCTTAATTTGATTACTTAGGCATATTTAAATTTGCTTTTATATTATGAGACTGCTTCCACGACAGCAAGCACTGTTCATGAAAAATTTACCCTATCCTAATGGATTAATGAAATGTAACAAAATTTAAGCTTTTTTCTACGCAGCAGACAACGACGACGAAAAAATCACCATATTTAGGTCATTCGTGCACTGTAGAAATATATATAAGGAGGTACCTAAATACTTATGCGATACTTGCTTGTTATGTATAGTAAAATATCTGTATCCAAAATGGCATAAATAAATAAGGGGTTTTATATATGTTCGCGCGTATGGCGAAGTGTATGAACCGGATCCAGGGACATTCCGCAAAGCAACGGTGCGCGTGCGTTGGGCTGGCGCCAACCTCGCGGCGATGTAAGTACTTAGCTACTGGGTATCGCTTCATTTACAATACAGCCTTATTATTCTTGGTTAACAACTGACAAGTAATAATGAGATATAACAAAGTTACCTATAAGAATCTTTCGGTAGTAGATTTTCAGAAACATTTATAATTATTATTAGTTTAATATACAAAACCTCACAAATATTATCTGGTATATGAATACACAAGTAAGCTGATAAACGACTTTTTAAATTTTTATAATCATTGTTCAACAGCATCTTAAGACCTTGATTTCATAAGAGTAATCTGAATGTGTAAATAATGTAGAATATATAAGTCGTAATTTGGCAGTAGACAAATGTTACGTTACGATGAGGAACGACGACTCACAGCTAGGGCTAGCACGCATACATAATTATTATATTCGCTAATAGTATGGTACAATTTACACCTAAAACGCATTTTATTGTTAAACAATAATGAGATCTGCCAGCCGATTACACAAAAACAACACAAAAAAGAAATGTGCAGAAGCAGAGTAGACATCAAAATATCACTTGATAAACACCATTGCCTCCTATTTCATGGGCCCTTAACATGCGAAATGTGGGTGTACATAAGTACATCTCTGCCTATTCCTTCCAGGAATAGACGCGTGATAGTATTTATGATAAACACCATACTGGAACCTGCACATTTACACATAAAGACTCCAGAAATTACTTAAAGGTGTGCCTTGCGTGGTGCACTTTAAGTACAGTTTGTTCGAAATAAGTAAGCCGATCGGAAGTTAGCCGTTCCGAACTACCGCGGTGATAAAATCGTTGATTTAGGGGTTTTAATACATAAATATCGAAATAAGTAAACAAAATAATTAGAAATGTGAAATATATACGATTCTAATTATCTTTACACCGACTCTTTCTATTAAAATTTACCACTTCTAAACCACTTGCTGACAACTTCCGATCGGCTTACTTATTTCGAACAAACTGTAGCCTCGATGAATCTTAATTTCAGAATTTAAGCCCGTGCCCAGTGGAGCTTACTAAGTTATCAACAAAATAAAGTCATTATCAAAATTATATCTTCGAATTATCTTCAGTGTCGTCGAAAAGCAGACAACCCTATGTAAAGCAAGGTTGTCGTACCGCGTGCGGCCGTGGCAGTGAACTTACTTTCTTTGCTCTCGCACAGCCTGCGACCCGACCAAGCGTGAATCGTGCTCGTTTTATAAAACTAAGCTGTCGCACACGCTAAATGAGCTGAGTTTATTAAAATTCTATTTTCAAATATTTAATAATGTAATTAGGCGTGCGGACTACTAATACTTACGAATTAGTAAAAAAATAAAAAAGACAATGGCAACATATTTACCTATATTTTTAAGTGTTATGATTGCAATAACAAGCTCTATTAACAAAATAGTTAAAATAATATCTATAACCATCTAAAATAACACTATATTGCCTTCTTGCGGTTTACAAAAATATGTTATGACCCTCGAAAAAATAGCTAAAAATACCTTCTTAGGCATAAATCTATCCAACCGAGCATAAAACCGACCCAAATTACCCTGACTACGAGTCTACGTGACACAATTAGTAGTGAGACACATTTCCTAAAAAACGTATTTTCATTTTTCATTCTATATAAAAAAATATTGAACACGAATAAAGAAAAAAGAAGTTGTTATTATTTTACAAAGAGGTAAAGGTATATGTAGTCAATACAACCGCATAGGCTTTAATCGCCGTCCGCAATCCTACTTCCGCGTAGTTCATCCCGCTGCGCGACCTAGCCTAGCCTAGGCTGGGCCTCGCCGTTATCATCGAGCCCGTTACGTGACGCGCCTGACCCGGATCCGTGCCGCTCACTCTAAACGCGCACCACATGGAAAAATGCACTAATCTGTCACATTACACACATAACAGTAACGCGATGCTTGCGATACTGTTACACTCTGTGTGATTTGCCGACTGTTAATTGATATAGCTATTGGAAAACCTAACTACACGAATTAACTAACTAACTGGAACCTACTCGGTTTTCTATATGGAATAAGTGTGCCCTGTAGCAGTTGTACCTACATGAAGGTGTATTTTTAAAAGATTAAAGTTTGAGATTTTTTTAGAAACACGCAATAACATGCCTATTACAGTTTCACTCAGATTCATTCATAATGATTTGTAATTTATTGTTACTAATTAGGGATGACGCTCTCATCCTCATTTTAAACCTACATTGAAAATAGGTCATAAGTTCACCGCAGGTCGGTGGTCAAATCAATCAATACTTACTGATTATTATTATGATTACAGTAGTCGCAATAGTAATTTTTCACTTGTTTTAGACATTAGATATGTAAACTAATTCCCTACTTAATAAAATACATAGACAAACATTCTAAGATTGCCTGCATAAGTACAAAACATTGTTCGATATTTAAATGAGAGGAGCTGGAGAATCTGTTTCCTGGCATAAAACTTAGATTTATGACTTCAAAACAGCTTAATTGAAGTGCAAAAAAAATACATACATAATATACTTATATAGAATTGTAGATACCTAATAATATTCTTGACTTAGATATAAAATATTAGCTAAATCTTAAAAACCGCATCTTACATTGACTTCTAGCAATGTCACGAGACATTTATGTTATTGCACATTAAAAGGTTAGAATTAATAATACGACTTCTGCATAAATAAATATACATACATATAACGCTATAATTACCTAATAAATGAATATAAAGATATAGTGAAAGTAAAAATACTCTTATCAAATTTTAATGAAAACACTACTTAGATTTATATAAAGAAACTGACCTTCTCGAGAGGCTAAACAAATGTTTTCCTATTGTGTTTAATTGCTCCTAAAATTAATTCAGTTCAGAGAAGTCCGTTGGGTTCTCTGAACCGAAGTAAATGACTTTTATAAAACAACTAGAGTTGTTGCTATTTACCTAATAGCATCCTCGGTGGACGAGCATATGGCTCGGCAAAGTAAGTAGAGTGCCATGCCAAGATAATGTAATTAAAATCACAACTAGAGTGCAAGGTAGACCGCTATGTCCCTGGGTGACACTTGTCAAACGAACTGGAAGTGAGCGGCATTGTCGGGCACACAGACAACGCCGACGCCAATTTGTTGACGAGCCAATTGTTATTCAATCTGGTCGGCAGTCACCACGTGCAGTCAGAGCGACAAATATGCAGGAGATGATTCTATACCTAAATCAAGCTTGCAGTGGCGAATGGCCAGTTTCGGGACAAGAGCTGGAGCAAACAATCTTCATCTTAACTTGCTATTTGGCAATGATTACTAGACAGTAATAGTGACATTTAAAAAAGGGAAGCCGGTAAGAATGTACTTAGTTGTATGAAATCTTTATCACTGCAAACTCGGCCATATCTGCAGAAAAAGCAGAATGCATCTGCTTGTATTTAAGTATTAGGAGAATTTACATTCAAAATCTAGTTCAATGTTATAATAACCTGTAATAGTGCAAACATGAGGATTTAACGAGTATAATTATTAAGAAAGAGATGACGGTCGAAGAAGAGATTAAATTGGAATAGTATTGAAATTTCGTGTACTGACGTAACACAATAGAAAAGAAACGAAAACCGATCTTGACCTTCTTTCTTATGTAACCTGAAAACTCTATCTCGCTGCACTTACGTAATTATAAGCAGAGCAGATACTGTCAATATTATTTGTTACATAACATTATTCGAAATACTTAATCGAAAATACCAAAAACATCGGCATTCAAGAATAGGACTAAAAGAGATACCAATCTTATTAGACGGATTTGTGCAAAATTTTGTGTAGGCCTGTAGATATCTCGATCTACTTATCAAACACGCAACTATTACTATCACGACGATAAAAAATAGCTCATTTATCATAGATTCTATATTCAGCAACATTCCTTAGAAACGTATTTAAAAAGATAATATTCATCTTTTTTGCCATTGGAATTCAATCATTATTATCCGATTACCACACAAGTTGTACATTATTTTTAGGAGTCAACAGTTAACCATAACAATTATGGTATATATACACGTATTAACTCACACATTACGACCATGGACTACCAAAGCATAACACCTATATAATCGTGCACGCACACATGTCACACTTTTCGAAATAATGTGCGTATGTATAGGTCATAATAATTGATTTTTACTCGCTTCAAATATTTCAAGTTTATGAGCCTAATAGGTATAAGTGAAGCGTCGTGAGGAGACCTACATAAGAACGTGACAGATTTTCTTGACCATTTTTATGAAATCTGCGAACCCGATACTTATAGTTATCAGAATGGAAAGGGAGTTCTTCCAGACAGTGAGACAGTGAACCATCTCAAACTTCAAATAACTGGGATAACTTAAACAAAATTTTCTAAGGAAAAAACCATCGATATTCGGATGGAATAACATATCGTTGAACATTTCCCAGAATAACGCTTTGCTCATTAACATTCTGGGAAAACAACAGGCCACTAATAAAATTGTAGGTGAATACGGTACCGTGTATTGATTTATTAATCGATATTTGGAATTTGAATCTAACAACCCACGAACAATCAATTGTTAAATCATAGTGTTTTCGGTACAACAATTATCTTGGTTGGAGAGGCTCAACTATAAAATTCCTACTAGTTTTCATATCACAGGCAAGAATTTTGGGTTATTTATCTTTCGAACATCAAACTTTGAAGTAACGCCATAAAACATAAATGATATAACATTCACTCAGGTTCGATTGCCAAAGTTCCAAATACTTAGTTGGAGATGTGCTAAGGGAGAAAAGGCTGATCCACAGCGGGGACACATCGGATGAACGAACCTAATCGTAAGGATAACAACTTGTTTTAACTAAATGCACTAAAGATAGGCAGACTAGGCACATTCGTCTTGCGTGGCGTTTCTCCGCAGATTTCGCAGGTTCGATACCTGCCTAAAATGTATGTTTTTGATTGTAATTTTTTTTAGAAGTAGGTAAGTAGGTCTTTTATGCAACATCTATAAAAATATACCTTAAGGCTAAACGTTCAGGACTGTGCGTGAAAATCAATTATTTCTTAGTTTTTCGACTACTTATAACGCATTCAAGGTACATGGCAGTAGAATGCAGCATGGCACTAATATTATTAATTAATATTTTACACCAAAATCTTCTATGATTACGATTTTTAAGCAAACATTTTAATACTCAATCGTGAATTAGTTTTTGTTGATGTCGCAATTTCTACTGTATGTACCTAGATTTTGTTATAGACGAAAACTTTGCGAAAACTATGAAAAATTTGAATTTCGCGCAAAGGCTGCACGTTTAGCATTCGGTAAAAAAACTAAACATAAGAATGCACGGACATACACACATAATTATTAAGTATACTCAATTTTTTTTTCAAATATAATTGGATACTTAAAACAATTGTTGAGTATCTACTTATAACGTAAGAGATAAAGCAAGTCCAGGAAGTACACGGATATAATATACTATGTAGTGTCTCAAGAACCTGTATTTTTTGTCCATGTTCATCGTCTCAGCTCGTTCAGCCTCCGCTGCCCGGTCGTAACTGGTCGACAAAAAGTATGCATATATTTGAATTTAATTTTGCGAACAGGAAATACTGAGACGAGCAGACAAACCAAAGAACAAAAAAAACATAAAGCTAAATATACATATGCCTACGTATTTATGTATTCATATTAATGAAAGAATGTTAAGATGGAATTTTTCCTTCATACGCACTAGCTACTTCAAATACTAAGAATAACAAAAAATCCCTGTATAATGGCATCATCAATATTTAAATAAATTTATTTTAAAAATACTATACGACTGCCTCATTAGTCTACTGGTCCTAAGCGCGACGGCTACGCGGTCCTGGGTTTGATCCCCGGGTCGAGCAGTGATATTGGGTTTTCTTTGAAATTCTCAGTAGCAGCTCGGAGTCTGAATCTGTGCCCAGTTAATGGAAATAGGCTCGACCCCTATTACATGAGACCTAAACATACCTACCATAACATACCATAACGTATGTGGGTGTACATTAGTACACCTCTGCCTAACCCTTCGGAGAATACAGGCGTGATGATATGTTATGTTATTTTATTAATAGCTCTTCAAACCGTATTTAAGATATTATGCCTATCGATTACAATTTTAGAAACTAAGAATGAAAAAGAAAGTAGAGCCAGGATAATAAAAACAAGTAAATAATCGTTATTAGAAAAACATTAATACTTATGATGTACCTTTACTCTCTTTAGGTATGGTTACGCAACCATTATTACCAGAATGTCGCTTTAATTTAATACATTAATTTAAACCCAATTACCATGTGCTGAATCCCAGTTGACGTCAAATGGAACTTGTATAGTCATACACGCATTTACCTGTAATAAGCATAGATTTACATAACTAACTAGTACCTTAACAAAATCAGGAACCAATAGATTTGCTTGATAGGAAAGACATGAACAGCAACGAGACGGTATATTCATTCAGTGAATACACAGCAAAAACAGTCTATAAACGTAAAGATGTGACAATTGCAGGGAGTTCATCAATCTTCGCCATTTGAATGGGGCGTAGGTGCACGATGGTTTAACAATGACGTCGGTCATCCAGAGAAATTATTAATTGGCCCAAAGACATGACAAAGAAGCGGAAATATAAAACTTCTGCGATGAAACCCCGCAGTGCGAGGCGCTTTACCTGACTCTTGCCCTGCCATTGTATACTGGCTCAATAGAAGGTATTTGCTTTTGAGATGCTGTGGGAAATTGCGCAACGACCGTTGAACGTTATAAGACATCTTTTATCCATCATCTTGAACGCAGTATCATGGCAGATAATGAAATGCAGTAAGCGTGAATTAGAGGATTTTTTACAACCCTTTCAGTACTTTACATCGATATCTGAGATAATCCTAAACCAACGAAACATTTACATTCAGTAACAGAACGATCTGTGTTGAAAAAAAAAAGATATATTTTTTTACTGTTAGGTAGTAAGTATAGTTAAATTAAAGACCATGTCAATTATAGCCCTTTACTATACGTTTTTGCTAGCTGACAAAAACATGGAAAATCATATCTATGATCTTAGTTACCGCGTGCAAAATTTGTTGAGTTGTGAATTCACACCTCTTTGCTCCAAGCCGATATCCAAACCATTGCAAGTGTCCGGATTCATCGAACTACCCTGTCCACTGGCCGCTCTATATCTCACAGATGAGTGTCAAACAAATCCGTGGCCGCTTCCTAGAAGGGACACCGCGGCGCCTTAAGACCCATAATTTTTTGTGCCCTTAAAGATAATAAATGATGCACTTAGAAAAAAAGAATCCGACCTGTTCAAGAAGATAACGATCACAACGATTTTTATGGAAATGCTAGCCGGAATTATAATGAACAGGAATCCTTTTGGGATGTGGTGGAGCGAGCAGACAATGCGTCGGCAAAAGAAGCGCCTTAAAGTGTAGTTGTTCCAATACCAACCCATCTGATATCAGATCTGATCGGATCATAATAATCACTGCAGATAAAAATACGTTAGCGTGCAGCAGTTAAATGTGAGTAGCTCCATCTATTAAGTTATACATACTTATAGGGTTTTATTTTTTGTTTCAGCGATACCTAAATATTGGTAATATTTCGTAAATAGTATGTTATTAAAGTACCTGTTTTAATTACGGAGAGGTAACTACTATAGCAAATACGAGGAGGTTCACTGCCACTTACTAGTACCTACAGTAGATACGGTAGATTAGGTTAGTTTAGATACTGTAAATCTCGGTAAATAACTATTACAAAAAGGAAAATCACTTAGCAGTTGAATAAACAATAGGTACATACCTTATTCCGTAGAGATTTTACAAAAGGATGAACACTGAGTGTTATTACATAAAGCGATAGGCTCCTGTACAAATTGTTTTGAGCTTATAATCTAACGCCGGCGTCTATTTGACAATGTGCTTTTTTTAAGTATAATTCCTAACGTTTCGAAAGCATCTTTTGTATTAGCACAAATAATAAACTGGCTGTAAAGCTCTCGAACCTATTATTTCCTTGCTCCTTCCACGGTTTTGTAATATCAATAGACCTCTCAATATCCTATTTAAAGCTTTAGTTTGTCTACTTTCTACGAAAAAGCTTTTTGTATGAGAATATAATATCTATCATGCACTCGTCTTGATGCCGTTAGCAAAATTCAAATCCCAAGTACGATTAGTAGGCTGTCGGATTAGTCGCGGGGATATAAATATAATTATAAAAAAGAGAATGTACAAATTACCTATATAATAACTCCTAATTTATACCTAACTGAACTTCGCAACTGCACCCGCTTTTCTCTGTTCTCCTTCAACTGAATTCGGACTGACACATCGAATCAGCCTACATTAAATTATTTTGCACATCAATAGAACCTAGATGAGCTCTACTTTTATGATTACCCCTGAGCAGCTCTGCATTGGCAATTAGATGGCGTTTGGTATCTTTGTGGGCACAAACCTTGTGTACCAAACGCCGTCCGAACTAAAGAAAAAGATGGAACTAGAAAAGAACCACTGTTTACCACTTCGTTTCCCATTCAAGGTATTGTTCGGAAGTGAAGAAGTGCTTCATACTTGGAAGTATAATGTATCCTTTTGTATGAAAGTTAATATTTTAGCTGAACGAAATTCGTTTCCATTGTGTACCGCAAACGTTACCTGCTATTGAAAAAAATAAAGGTACGGATTGCACACCATATTATGGGACGGTTATAAATAGTGCAAATATTCACAAGAGGTCGGATAATACATCTAAGTGTAAAGCAATATATTGGCAGACATTTTATAAGTGGGCTGGGCATTGTAATTGATAACAGAAAAAACAGGAACGTCTTTAATTTTCAAATAGTACCTACTATGAAACATGAATATTTCTAGGAATAGTTTGGACTACATATGTTCCCCGCATTGCTACTCCCATTCATCAGATTTTCCTTACCCTGCGAGAATTTCCCAAAATCTTTGCTTAGCGTATTTTATCCAGATCACTTTCAAGACCTTATTGTGTTAAAAATATCGTGATTGATTTGTGAGTAAGTGGTAGGTATTTCGCGCATATAAAGAGTGGGTATAGAAGATACAGCCTATGTTTGCAGCATGCAAATGTAAATTCTCTGGAAGCCAATACATTAATAGTCAGGCAACATCTTTTGTCAATATATTCAGAATACATATACCGAAACTTAACTAATTACGGAACAATAGAGGTTTGTCAAGCGAGGTGCCGCTTAACAGCAAGCGTGGTGGATGTAGCTCGTCGCGTTGTCGACCTTGAGTGACGCTAGAACGTTTTCCTACTTTACTTCCTGCTCGATGCCATCTTAGTTTGGTTTGAATCGAATGCCGGCGTCCGGCGCCATACACTCGACTCTACGTGTACATAATTGAACATGAAGCATGTATGTTTGTTACATAATGTATTGTATAACTTAAAAGTATATATGTACCTACCCATATATAGGTAACAATCAATAACTATTTACTTAGTTATAATTAATATCATTGTCGTCAATAAATTTTTACAAAATATAATGAATTTAGCACATACCTACCTGTTAGTTTTAGATCTGTGAATTTAGGTAGATAATTATGTAACTAAGTTTAGGTACCTACTTAATGTATCCTAAACAGAATCATTGTTGCATCAGTAATTAATTTAATGGACAGGTAAAGCATCTCATTTGTGGTTCTAACCCGAATGCACTTTCTTTTATCGTACAACACAGTCTCGTTTCCTTTATGTTGAGAAAAATAAACTTCCTGAGCACAAGGTACGATGTAGCATCAGAAACATTAGAGCGCTAGGCGTAGCGTAGACAATGTGTGAGCGCAACCACGCATACACAAATACACAGTGTTTTGCATCGCTCCGCGCCCTTGCAATCTTCCTAATGAGTGAACCCTTTCACACTCTGGACAAAGCTGGGGTTTCACGGGTGATGTGACACGTATTCATAACATCGTTCTTTGTTAATTCCAACTAAAATGAAATTTTGCTCTTTAGGTAAAGTGAATGAAATTGTAAAATTACAGTAAACAAACAGATACAGTTGACTGCCTCATTAATCTAGTGGTCCTAAGCGCGATTGCTACACCAGAGGTCCTGAATTCGATTCCCAGGTCCAGCAAAGTGTTATTGGGTACCTATTTTCTATGAAATTCTTAGTAGCAGCTCGCGAGTCTGGATTTGTACCCGGTTAATGCCAAAAGGCTCGCCCTCTATCACATGGAACCTAAACACGCCGGCAAAGTGTGGGTGTACATTAGTAGGTACACCTCTTTCCTATCCCTTCAGGGAATTCAGGCGTGATGGTATGTTAACCAACATATCTTTGCACTTATTTTTAATTGGTTATTAGGTCGGTATTAATTAGGAGTACCTATGTGGTATAAGTATATTCAATTAACCACACTACCCAATGTTTAAGAAATTACATGTCGATGCAAATTACCGACATAAGTACGACCCAAATACGGTAGGAACCGCCATTCGACTTTGTTCACCGAGGGGATAGGTATTACTTAGGTCAACAAATTCAACTTTTTAGTGTCTTCATTTCACCTCGGAACCAGTGATATCACCAAAGTGAAACAAATCAATATTTGTGTTCACCTTGGTGAAAAGAGGCGACTTCATAAAAGTCTTGTCACATCTCTATATACTTGCTGATTAATCATCATCACATCTCAGGAACTTCAGATTTAAATAGTGTCAATCGCCAAGTCACCCCCTTCCCTCTAAAATAGCGAGGGGGGTGATGGCTGAACCGTGCGTTATACTCGTGAACGGGTGCTGCTTGTGGTGACTGGTCGACTTGCTGGCCATTGTGTCTTAAATATATTTTTATTTTTCATTCGCTCGCGAGTGGACTGAGTTGCCTTGTAGGTCCTAGTTATCTTGCATAGTTTTATCATCTGTACTTATATAAATTGTAACATTGTCTTTGGATAAGCTTTTGTTTTCATTTCAAATGTGTATAATTAATGTTATATAAAAAAAGGATAAAAATGTAAATGTGAGTACTATGTAGGTTAGCTCTAACTATAATTATTAAGATTTATAATACAAGTTTTCTGACAGCTTTGAGTGTTTCACATGACCTACGCAAATGTCTTGCTGATCTGGTATCGTCATGCGACGGATCGTTGAGCTCCCTAAAAAATGGTTGAGCTACACGAGGACTGATGTATGCGTGCCGTCAGTTAGGACAGGTCCACTCAAAGCTGTTATGGCTCTTTCTTCAAAAGGCCTGTTCAGATTTTGTCCTACATTGTAAAACTCGCATATCTATGATATAACTATTGTCTGGACTTTAAAAGAGACTATGATTCTCTGAGTTTGTTTCGACATTTCTTCTCAGAGGTCGTCAGATAGGAAATGAAGGCGCCATCTAGTTTAAAAAAAATATATGTAAAAAAAAACGACTTGTAAAAGTGTCTTTAAAAGATCAATTTACAGAAATAAATATCATTTATCATTTAAGTATTTAGCTGCTTGCAGCAACAAGATGAGAAGAGCTGAAGATCTGGCCCTGTAGCGTTTATTAAAAAGGCTTATAGATCTAAACAAAGAGTCAAAATTATGACTAATGACTAAGTACAAGAATATCTACATAACAATCCCATCGAAGACGTGAACGAATACTCCTATCTTTGTCAGATAATTTCAACAACAGATTTGATGACGAAAGAGGTCTAAATAAGTATAGGAAATGCCAGAGGTACTGGGCTCTTGAAAATGTAACAAAAATCAGAAACGTAAACATGTAGGTACTATAAGATAAACGGATAAAAAAAAACCTACGGAAACTCACTAAATAAAACTCACTATAAAAAACCGAACATCAATAGCAGTGGACAAATTATGATTAGGTATCCAAAATAAATTATACAAAAAAGAAGAAGGCATTTCAGAAGATTGAAAACCTTGGACCTGGGAAACAAGAAACAAAGAAGAATGGAAACCGGTGAATGATGAAAAGTCACGATTATCAATTAGGTACAAAAAAAAATTACATAAGCTGCTAATTCATAAATAAACTAGCTGTAGCCCGCGGTTTCACTCTCATTCCAAAGGAGTTTAAAAAAAATGGTCTTAGTCCTTGTTCAAAGTAGGTACAATCTGCTCTTTATTGGTCAAAATCAAAATTAATCCAACGTGAAAACGGTAAACGTTATTTTCACATTAAAATATTAGTATGGTTTCAATCATTAGTATGGAATATTATTTCATGCATAAAACGGTGAAGCTTCCTGAATCCTGAGGAACCCTGCATGATGACTGACTCGAAAAAATCTACTAACTGAGTTGATGATGATGATGATGATGAAAGTAACTATAAATTGTTGATTGGAGAATCCGCACATTAGATTATTTCTACAATTTGATACTAATATCTGTAGCACCACTGGCATCAAAATAGGACTATGACGAATAATTCGCGTCTCGATGTAATTGTACATCGTAGAGCACAATATGAAAGCAATGTTGGTAATAAAGGAGGTCTTTATAATTCCAGCAAAATACAAGACAGACAAAATTGTTATCCGGTGAATCCATGCAAACATACTTGAGTTTACACAATTTTTATTGCGTCTACTGTGACGAGAGTCGCTACTATTTTGTTGGAATTACAGCAAAGATATGCCAATTAATGACTCCGCATAAAAAAAAAATCGAATGACAATGATTCAATCACTTTTATTCAAATCGAATATAAAAAATAAATATATTTAACTTAACGTATTTTAAACACGCAGGTAGGTATACAACTTTAGCTTCCTCATTGAAAAGGTTTAAGGGTCGCGGGGCGTATCAGAACAATGTTTACACCTGTGTGTGTATCTTAACGAGGGGCTGAACTTGCCCTTCTTCTCATGCTCTTCCACGCAAGGTGTCGCATTTTATTTACAAGAGCAGACATCAAGGACAGGGTTTATCAAATTATTGACTGCTAAAGACTATAATTACAGAAATGTTGTACCAAAATAAAACTCTTAAATACCATGCTTAGAATTCTAGCAATTACTGTATCTTATCTTAAGAAACATGCCTATCATGATAACTTAAGAACTGACTTATTTACCTATGTATATACTAAATATATTACATAAACTCGATGAAATAGTAAAAAATTTAATGAACGACTAAAACATATTTCAGTAGACATCTTAAATTTATAAATGAATACTTAACATACAAAATTGGTGGGTAGATACCTCCTTGCTCATCCAAAGGAGCAAATTTTAGATTCAAACTTTTAAAAACTATACGAAACTTGTCCGTGAACCCTCATTTCTTCAGCCGCCAGAATTTAGGAACAACAACTGCATTATCCTTCTTGATAGGAGCTATGCTTATACTCTGTATTATGGCATACCTAATTAATTAGAGTTAACATCATACTTTGCAAATTCTCCGTATTGATTACAATACAGACAATCACGTCAGCATATTAGCTATCTTTGTCTGGAAATCTCTTAGCAACAGATCAGGTAAGTGTTATTATAAAATGCAAGTTACCGTCAAATCAACAACACTGCACGATACCTTACAAGTACGTCCTTCATCGCATCCCTCCTTCCAGAACGTAAACATGCGCAACTAGTGTAATTGCATTATCGGCTGTAATACCATCACTGTCATGGGCAATCAAGGGTTTACATCCGGAAATTGATTTCAAAGAGATTCCTAAATCAATCAAAATGTGTTAATGACAATCATAAACCGGTTACGAAAGTTAAACATCGGATTCTTAAATTCCTTAAAAAAGAAACATGTGCGTTATATTTCAAAAGTAATCCCTTACCCTTTCCCTTAATTTAAATCAATTAATGACGTTGTATCTAATCTAGAGTCCATAGAAGTGACAGATGTGAACGACAGGGGGTTCAGCGGTGAAAATTCATAGATCTCCCTCCCTGACTGGGATCGGACCCTTCCGAATTGTGCAAACTGCTCGCTATGCGATGCATCTGTCCACTTGCTGATATAGTGACGTTCCCGACACTGGTATCGATATAATGAATAATTAACTCACTGAAGCAATACATACCTATATGACAACTTGAATTTCCATATTCAAGGATGTCCTTTCAATGCCAAATCTAAGTCACTTTAAATAAGTATTCAGTAACCAAACAACGTAACAGTTCCCAGCCAACGGTTGAATCAACTCAATTAAAGTGCGGTCACTTCCTGAAAGGAGTACAGTTTAGCAAACACAGCGGAACTGGTATTGTTTCATACCGAGAACAGTACAAGCTTGAGACATATTGCGGACTTTATGCTTCCTGTTTCCAATGTGAATATAAACATCAGCTCTTTGTTTGATGTAAGTAGCTAGTTTAAGACGCCAGAAATGACCGCTGCTCCATATGGCGTACTAATGTAATGCAAATATCTATCTAATATCTAATGTAAAATGAAAATCAAGTATTTTGAAGTAGCAAATTCGGACTCAAAATAATAATTTATTTATAAGTTGGAAATATAAAATTCTCGATGAAATAGCTCAACCCTAAAGTAATCGGACTCTGCACTTTGTCCCTCGCTGAGATAAAGTCGCCCTAACATTCAAACAAGTGGCTCACACATACAGACGCATAATCAGGAAGTACAATGAAGATTAAAGAGACTCGTTACACACACGCATAGTTAATGTAATAATATTCGTGTAGGTACCATCCCGAGAGTAGAAGTAGCTGAATATAAATAATATTGCGTACGCACACAAAGGAAGAATTTAAATAAAGAGTCTCGCGCGCTGTACCAGGAAGTAGCAGCTCACTTACTCACACATAGGAAGCGACTATATCAGTTATAGGTTGGAGCGCTATGTGGCGCTGGCGCACACTTGTGCGTCAACTATGCGTGGGACCGCGCGCACATGGCCTGATTGGGACATACCAAGTGAGCCCCCAGACGATACACTTTTTACGACACGTAGTTATTATAATATTATTATTACACACGATATTTTAATAGATTCTGTCTGAAGACAGTCGCATGTTTAAACACGAAAGCGTAAACACAGCGAATATTTTTTCAGAATACGGTATTTTTACTTCCTGCTTTTAATCGTCACTTATCGAAGTTTACAAAATATTGCACGTTATTACATGTACGGTAAACTTCGGGTTGTTTGAAATGTTGAATGGCAAAAAATATCTACATATTACATTAATGTAAGTATATAAACATAATAAAGGGACAACGTAGATGAAGAACATTGACTCGAGTAAGTTTCATACAAGATAGATTAGATTAATTAAGATTTATATAAAAATACCTATATCTGTGCGCGTTAAATAAGTAAGCTCGCTATAAATGAAAACTTGTGAGGGTAGTTCACGAGTACAAAATATTGCTCTCGTCATGTGCCCTCATCCATACAGATGCATTCCCGACCCGGTTTTTTGATCACGCCGATCCGAAACGAACGGAGGGGTCGCTTTGTCATGTGACACTTGTGCACATAGAGACTCACCCAGGGGGTTACTCGTTAAAATCAGGGATTAATTGTCCATTCAGGGCAAATTCGCGTTGTTACATCGACATGATCAATAAATGCCATGTGTTATGTGTAAAAATTCTACGATTATTATGAAGTATACTTTTACATAATTTTTTAATGGAAGGTATCTAGTGTTTATACTAAAACATGAATACCAGTTCACAGTAGGTACTGTTGATACAAACCTTTCTGTAGATAATTAATAGGTGAACGCAATAAAGATTTGTTTTTAAATAGCGACCCGCCCCAACTTCGCACTTATATGTAGTGATGACGCTAACAAAGCGCAATAAATTCAAACTTCTACCGAATAGCTAATAAGATGCTAGGTAATTAGTTAAGTAGAAGAGAAACTATTGCTTGGAACTGGTGTAGCTTTATTTTGTGAACTATATACCTACATAATTATTACGAAAACAATCTTTGGTTTCTGTTGCGTGACCATAAATATATTGCGCGTTGCCATCGGCGGAGGTCGACGGAAGTTGACGATGAAGATCACGGCATGTAATTATCTTTATGCTTTTGAAACAAGAAAAAGAGCACTGCGTATTACAAGACCGCTGCTATTTTAAAGAAAATTAAGTACCTGTTTTTTATTTATTTATTAATCGTTACCCGAATACCGACTATATTGGCAGTAACCAACGCAGGCTGGGCTGGCGCATGGTCAAGAAAGAGGATCATTCGATATTTATATGTCAAGACAAAGGCATCTACCTACTTGAACGAAATTAAATACCTAAGAAAATTTTCAATGATATTCAAAGCTACCAAATTAATAGCTGTTGTCATTAGCACGTAGAATTCCAACATAGGCGTATCTACTCTGTGTATTTTTGCAATCCCGAAAGTTTTTTTATATCGCACTCTTGCAGTAAAGATCCCGGAATAAGGAGGTGGCTTTTTTAAAGCGACGGGGAAATTCGCAGTATTTACTTAAATATTTAACAGCGTACCATTTCAATATTGCTTAACGTTTTCATATCATAGTATTTTATTTATATGGATTACTTAATAAAAGTGGCGTTACAAAGAATAGTTCTGGTCTACTCTTAAGACAAGTGGCGCAATTTTTCGGTGTGACATCGTTGCCTAGTTCTGAGTGGCACCTGATTATGTAATGCGAGAACAACGACGGTTGAATCGGGGTCGCGGTCTGCGAGCGAGCGTTCGGAAGTGCGTCGAGACTCAATGAATACTTCAGATGTTGTAACACCGACCATTCGTCGTGATTGCAAGCACTAGGCACAACCAGTAAGGCGTATAAATGCAAATTACATAACTTTTATACTTACAAAGGAATATTATTAAAGGAATTTACAAAAAAAAAACAACTTGCTTAAGGTAGATAGTAGATACTTAGGTACTCTTTTATCACTACAGTTTGATAATCTGAATAAATATGTAAATATTATGAAGAGAAAATAAATATTTCATACCTGGTAATTACGTAAAGGGAGATGAAACACAGAATAATTTAAGTTCATCTACAACTTAAAAATAAGTAAGGTATAAACTGTAATGCAGTAAGAGGTATAAAATAACAGCAGTGTGAAAATTCTGCTATAGAAATATGTTTTGTAAAAATATGAATTATGACATTCTTGGCAATGTTGTCAAATGTAAGTAATACATCTGAACCGGGTCAGTTTGCAGGAAGTGCTGCTATTTCCATACAACTGCAATTTAAATGGTGCTGTATCCGGCATAGACTTCCGGCCCGTTTGCAATGCTTTTCCCCGCATCGTTTTCCTTTTGCAATCATAAAATAGAAGATTATTTTGTCAGTATTTATTTATTTAAAATTTATGATATTCTACAGTGAAATAATAATGCAGTAGGTAAGTACTAAACGGGAACTAATTGAATATTCTGTTCCGATTCCGAAGTATAACAACACAAAGCAATTACAAATACTTGAAGGCCAGTTCATATTTTTTTACTTCCCACGTATAGCTGTACCATGCAAGATAAATTAATTTATCCTTCGTGAAGATGAAATTTCAGGTAAGTATACATTTAACACTTCAAGTATTTAATTACAGATAAGTACGATGCAAAATCTATTGTTCATTGTAAATTGACAACTTATTAATTCAGCAAATCCCGTAAGAATTGAATTTTAATCAATAATTTGTTAATAAGTACGTTGTTAATTTGATTGTCCGTATAATTATGACTTATGTTGTACAGGCATGAAGAGCAAACCTATTTATACCTACAACTACGTTTCCGTACAAACACAGCCGTTCCTTTTCCGTGGTGCGACCATCATCGGAAGTTGGGACAGAGATTCGCGCGTCCCCCTCTCCCTCTACCCTCCTGCGCCCCTACACGTCCGGTGCCTATAGGCCGCCGCTGTCCAATTTCCTCTTCCCGCGTGTATTAATTTCCGGCTTAAACTATTTCATGTCGTTCATTTCCTTTTAATATTCGTTACGATTTTTATAATGTCATCTTGAAAATAACTGATTAAAAAAGTAAAAAACAAGGGAAAATGAGGTTAAAAATAATTGTATTTGCCGTGGTATTCGTATTTTCGTTAATAAACCACCGAAGTTGGGTAAGTAAAGCCACCATAATGCAAAGTTCTGAACTTACAGTAACAGCAGATCATCCTTGACGAAATATATATTTATGAAAAAATGTTAAAGCCAAAACTAGGGAAAACCTAATATCAACTCTGAATGGTGAAATTTCGAAAAATAGAATACCGCCTTGGATGGTTTAGGGAAGAAGGCTTCGTTGTTTTTTTTATTACCACTCATAAACAAATAGTTGAGTCAAGTCGCCGTCCCCGGGGAATAAAATGGTAACAGCAAAAACACAACTTTTCAGGAAAAATAAAAACATGTTTTTGTCAATTCCTTCTTCAATACTGGTTGTAGACAAATTGGACGTAGTTAAGCAGAAAGGATTCAATCCACACAATGTCACTTTTGAGTGATTGAAGTTTCAGCTGTGATTCCTCTAACACAAAGTTACATTTTTTTTTAATTTTTGACCCTTATTATTGACAGGAGAGTTTATATTTTATTTATCTATCAAAATAATGATATATTTTGCAAAACATTACGAGATATTAAAAGTAGTACGATGGCATATTTAACTCGGCCATTGTGTGGATTGGGTCCTTTCTGCTTAACTACGTCCAATTAATGTCAGCTTTAAGAAAAGCTAATTTTATTACATTCGGAATATTTTAGTGTATTAACCGTAAGAAAATTTAATTTTTTAACACCTTTTTTCTAGTAATTTCAGTCCTAGGTAAAATCTGTGAATACTAATGAATTATTTTGTAACTTTAAACAAATGCATAAAAAATACGAAAAAATTGAGTAGATGTATTAGCACCCATAGATCGCAAAAATGGTTTGGTCTTTGCCATTTTATTCTCCGGGGACGGCGAAGTTATCTCGCAATTCTATTTTCGGTCATTTACCATGTATTTAGGGTAAAAACTAAGATTTACCAAGTAAATGGTGGTAAAGTTTGAAATACTTAAACGTTGATCAAAAAATTTCGAACTTTTACCATTCAGAGTTAGTAAATCTTAGGATTAACCTTAGTTCGGACTTTTACAGTAACATTTATTTCATTATTATTATAAAGCAAATTTTTTATTAACATTTATTTTTAATACATATACATAAATCATATTTTTATTATAGACACCATCTCGGGTTCCGTTTCCGTTGGCTTATTTCCTTTAACACTTCCGTCTAAACTGAAACACCTTATTATATCTATAGCAGATTTTATTTTATTTAGGTTCTTACATCAGATGATTTCTGGTTTTATATTTTAGAGAATTTTGTAATATTACGTCATACTGAGTAAAAGTCAAGTATACTATGCGCACGTAGGTAATATTGAGAAGTATGTGGATTTAATTCGGGTACTTATTCTATTCGGATTCCGGGTTTAAGGGTTCGGTCAGCGATCCCGAATGGATCCTATTATCATATTAAAGTACAAGTACAGTGGAGAAAACAAACGATATATATATTAATATTTTTTTTAGGCAGTTCTAGCGTTTTTAAATTCATATTATAGAACTAGGAATGTTGTTTTTTACACAATAAAATTCCAGTATAATTTTGTCCAATAATTAAATTGTGAATAAGCTCCAGTCTTGTAAATCTTTAGTACCGATAGGTATAATTATTAGAGACAACAATAAACCTATGTAAAACAATATTCTTGTGGTCCTAGTAGGTAGCCCTGGGTTCAATTCCCGGATCCCAGGGCGAGGGTCATTGGGTTTTTGTATGAAATTTTTAGTTTCGGAGTTTCGATGTTTTGTGCATGATTAATGGCAATAGGCTTGCCTACTTACATGGAACTTAGCATACCGACGAACTGTGGGTGAACCTTAGTAGGTACGACTCTGGCTTCAGGGAATATAGGCATGTTGGTAGGTACCTACATATGTCTACGAGTGTCTTTTGTCCTTTGTTCGTACAAAGGACAAATGAGAATAAACACTATTAAAATACTTTATAACAATAAAATTGTATAAATGAAAACAAATCACGCAATACTAAACTAGTAACATTAGAATGTTAACAAAGAAAGTAGCAGCCAGTTCTGCGGTCACGGTCACGTATGACCGAACATCATGGTCTTTTATTCTCTAAATTACTGCACATAACTCCACGACGAACGTCTGCATGCCGCCAGAACACCAAGCTATACCGGCTTGTGAGCAAGAGTGAGACGACACGAGCAGGGAGCGCGGGGCGGGCGAAGGGAGCAACAGGTAAAGATTCCGAGGCCACTTCCGTCTTGGCTGCCGAATATTTCTGTCTCGAACCGGTAGTGGGACGGCGGCCAGGGCACAAACAAGATAATCTCAACCTACACGCATACACGAGCATGTAGGTAGGTAGTAGGTATCAATCTAATGATACCTACTTGCATGTTGTCCTCTTCTTATTTTCATTGGAATTTCGTAGTTATAAAGAGAAAAGGAACCTACGCTACATTCTCATGAAATACCCCACTACATTTATAAGGAATTTCTTGATTGACAAAGTTCCCTAAAACTTTAGAAGATTCTAACCACCTATTATAGCAAAGACATCGCTTCGGTATGTCTGCGAGGTATCAATAATTTTATGCGTGTCGCGGAGCTTACAAATATAATGCACACGTAGCAGTCGAATGAGCTCAACTCAAACCGGTTAGCACTCATATTGTCTCACTCTGCACCAGGAAACTGCCGGCCGGTTGCTGAGACGTTTCCTGTGCTTTGTCTCAGTAATGTCACGATATCTTGAACTGTACATTGATAGATCACATTCGTGAGTTCCTCGTGTTATTATACCAATAGTTAGGCTTTAAAACATTATCGAGTCATATTATTATTTAACTACCTTATTGCAGATTTATGGCGTGGGTATTCCTTTAATCTTATGGAGATAAGATTCAGAAATTTAAAAAATCTACCTTTGCCCGGAAATTAAACGTATTAAATCCGTATTAAAAAAAAACAAGACTCGTGGCTCTACGATTACTGTACAAACAAGGAAATATTGTGAGTTATTAAAAACTGGCGCGCTGACGTAATTCTACCACACTAACTAGCACTTCCGCGTGCCCTAAGCAGGCACACTTGTATAATAATCCTATTCCAACGTTCCTTCATAATATTATAGATAGGTACGGTATTGCTTAAGATTTGCTGCGACAAGTGCAAGTAGTGGGGCGTCGTCCGTCAGCGCCAATCTACCCTGATAACGGTTTGCGGAAACAGTACTCGTACGTTTGGTTAAAAATGGGACTTGGTCTGGCTCCCGAAGTTTTATCTCAATATGTGAGGTGGCGCGGGGTGACAGGGCGTGCGGGAGGGGAGTGGTTGGCGCGCGTCCGTCCGCCCGCGCCGCCACCGCATCATCAGTCCGCGTCGGAGAGTTGCCCGCGACGCTTGTCTGCGAGTTTGATCCCTCAGATACGCTGCTGGTTTACGGCGTGCCGTAACACGACACGTTTGGAGGGACCGCCGCTGCTTCGCGTGTGCCTGGTGCTCTGTGAACACTGGATTCTGTGCTACTAGTGTTGTGACGATGTACATGTGCTGATTTGTCAAGTTACGGTCGACCTATAGGATTTTGACGACGCAACCAGTTCCGGATCAGCTCAGCCGGTAAGTAGCGGTGCTTATCGCAGACCACGCTATCGCGGACTCACGCATTTCCGACCGCGCCCGATAAGGCGACTGACTGTACAGTGCCTACAGATACGGTACGGCAGTAAATTCAACAAACAGCAAACTTAAATAGTTTTGGTTCCCTTTATTTACGCTTAGATCTTTAAAAACAAGTAGCTTGCTTGAACAAAAGGATAGAGGACAAGACGTGCAAGAAACTTTATTCCTTATTTGAAAAACGGTCGACTTGTCAAAGTTATAACTTGTTGGATTCACCCTATTCACCGCAGTCATCCAACAAAAGTACCGACGTAAGAATTAACGGACCGCCGAAGTTAAAAAAGCCAGAGGAACAATAAAAACACAACGACAACACAATTTATAATATTCATACTTAAATGTACTATCCAAGTATTTTTCATAGATAATATTCAAAATCATTGTTTAAATTCATACCAGTAGGTACCAACTAGTTTACCGATTTCATAATAAAAACTTAACGCTTTGCATCGGTTAAGTGCTTTGGGCATGATAGTTAAACCGGTTGCTGGTCTACTTTATACAATAATAGCAAATAATGTGGATCCTAAAGCCTGCTAAGAATGTCTTTTGAGCACCCGTGGGAAGTCGAACTAGATTTAAAACTATCGTCTTTATAACAAATAAATTTCCCGAGTTCATTATAAAATATTTTGTTCCGCTAAATTACAAAACAATGCATTCAAAATCTCAATAAAAACTTCAGATTCGCAATCGCTTACCGATAATAGCTATAAAAGTGCTGATGAAAAGTTCGGGTTATCGACTTCTGATAACCTGCGAGAAGCGGTGTCTAAAGGTAATAATTGGATGGACGTACAATGATTTTCGTTCAAATGATACTTGAACAAAGTCAAATATACTGAGTAATTATAGGTGCTTCCAATTAACAACGAAGATAATGAGTTAAAGAGTTATGTCGCTAAATTCGGAACAGTTATTTGGCACGAACCGTATAAATTGCAAACCTTATATTCGTATCAATTTCACAATAATAAATTGTTCACGTAATATAAGTTAATGTTATTTTACGAAAAAGTTGACAATAAAATGCAATAAAATAACCCACAAGAACAAATATTGATTTGAGTAACGTACGTTTTGCTTATATAACAGCATATAAAATACGTTTTCACAACACATATCACACAGTCATATTATAACTTACTGGTGTGATATAATAAAATTGGAATCCTTACAATAGCGGCTCGGAGTCTGGATTTGTGCCCGGTGAATGGCAATAGGCTCGCCCCCTATTACATGGGACCTACACGTACCGACGAACTGTGGGTGTACATTAAGTACACCTCTGCCTAACCCTTCGGGGAATACAGGCGTGATGGTATGTGGGATCCTTACAAAAACGTAAATACAGTAGAATCATTCTTCACGATAGCAATGCAGATTAGATGTTTCGATATGAAACTAAGTCCGGGGGCATATTGCGCTTCGAAATGGACATTGTAGCGACATCTGTTATTGAATAACTGAACTCTTCTAAAATTATAGTTTTATTTCAACATCTTCAATGAAGCATTATATTATTTTTACAGACAATCGTGATGAAAGTTGTCAGTCTGCAACTCCCGTCGGGGCCAAGCATGGAGCGGTTACCGCTACCATTTAGCCCTACTGAGTTATTGTGGCGGTATCCTTTGCCTTGGGCTCCGCCGCCACCCTCGCCACTCGGTGATACCAAGGCGCAACTGCCGGCAGGTCTTCCCCCAGAACCAAGATTATGGACTCGAGAAGATGTTTCAGTTTTCTTAAAATGGTGCGAAAGAGAATTTGATTTACCGAACTTCGACATGGATCTCTTCCAAATGAATGGTAAATAAACAATATAATTACATATGCTAATAATTCAAGAAACGTACTAAATTTAATGAATCTATTGGATTAACGATGACTTATTCTTTTCAGGAAAGGCTTTGTGCCTTCTAACAAAAAATGATCTGGGCGAGCGCTGTCCGGGTGCTGGAGACGTACTACATAATGTTCTGCAAATGTTAGTACGTGATGCAGCATTACTGGGAAGAGTTCCCTCTTCTCCAGTCACACCTACAGCGCGTGCTGCTCCTTATCCACCTTCGCCACATTCTCACCCCCCAACTCCAACATGGACCGTCGACGGTTTTCACCACTTCCATAGTGCTGCTGCAGCAGCAGCTCACCCCAATTCAGTGACCTTAAGTCCTGCTCCGTCAGTAGACAGTTCAGGAAGCCCACAAAGAGGAGAAACAGTTAACTATGCACCAAATTATGCCCCTTCTATGCCTGCTACAACTCAGGCTGCCAGTTCAGGAAGTAATCATTCTGATTCTGATGAAGAAGGTCAATTCGCACCACCACCACGGTCTCCTAAGGAAGCGCCTTTGCCAAACCCGGCACCTCAGCCTCACCCAGCGCCACAACATTCACATTACCGCGCTCAACACAGAGAATTCTTCCCGAATGATATGCCGGAATCAAACACAAGTGAGTATTCAATGATAATTTGAATAGGTTTAATCAACCACATTTCTTCAACATAAATTGGATCAAACTAATTCTGTATTTTTTTAGATGGAAGATTACTTTGGGACTTCCTTCAGCAGCTACTAAATGATCCTTCCCAGCGATACACTAACTACATTGCTTGGAAAAATCGAGAGACGGGGGTTTTCAAAATAGTTGATCCCGCTGGACTGGCAAAACTATGGGGGATTCAAAAAAATCACCTATCGATGAATTATGATAAGATGTCACGTGCGTTAAGATACTACTACCGCGTTAATATTCTGCGGAAAGTGCAAGGCGAAAGACATTGCTACCAGTAAGTATCAATTGGCATCAAATTTTGATTTTCCACTAAATTATTTATAATTTCGTTTAAAACTAATTACAATTAATGATTACAGATTTTTAAGAAATCCGACTGAACTTAAAAACATCAAAAATATCTCACTGTTACGGCAACAAATGAGTCCAACGAGAGTAGTACCTCAAGCGGTCGTGAAAACAGAAATGAAAGAAGAACGTTGCGACGAAGAACAAGTCGACGAAGATATGCCTACTGACCTCAGTATGGCAGCGTCAGAGCCATGGCGGAAACGTGCGCGACCGGACCCTGCCCCTGTACCGTCGCCACATGATAAACACCACATAAGCGCTCTTATTGGTGACAACATGATGATTAAAAGGGAATCTGAATACGCCACTGAACATTATGCACTCAATCTCAAAAGTGAAAAATGTGAACAATGATTACAAAAGACTACAAAAGTGGGACACTTAACTGTGCGAAACATATTTTCGGCATATTCAGTATGCAACTAACTCCACCCACTAAAATTCTAGTCAAATTCCTCTCAGAAAGGATATGTAAGTCTTCCTCTAAAATATAACGTACCTACTTGATTAACAATCACTGAGAGTACTTTGACAGATTTAGGATGGTCATTGGAGTTTAACAGGGTATGGACCTTAATGATGCCTTTGTGCCAAGTGATTTTTATACCTAATAGTGTCAATTATCTTAAAAATAGTTAGCAAAAAGGGACAGATTTTATTAGTATTGAAGTCATAGAATTTATAATTAGATTTGTGCAATGGACTTTTTACGTAACTCTCGACGGAGATCTTGCAGTTACAGATAATTTTGCCAAAACTCAGTATCAACCCATAACTATGTTACGTGCGTATTTCGCACTCGATGAATGCATTTGCGTAATTTAATTAGATTTATAAGTGTTTTATATTTTTGTTTAGATTTGCTAAAAAGAGATGATTTATAATCCGAAAGAACTAAAAGGGTTGAGAATTTAAAGAATATAATCATTATGTAACGTCTTCCATTCGTTCTTTTTGGCAAACCTTCAATTGTAGCGTGAGAAATATAGGGACTATTACATCTACCACATCATTGCGAAATAACATCGTATTTGGCAGCTTAGAAAATTTATTTGAGTTTGGTATGTATAGAAATTGATATACTTAAAAAAGATATATTTAAAAAGACAATGAATTGTCACCTTATATGAAAATTAAAATGCCTTGAATTCAATAAAACACACCCACTGTGATAAAATAAAAGTGGTAGACATATTAATAGTACGGTAGGGACTTTACTCAAAGATTTCCAGCTACAATTTTCTGTGATCTCTTTTATCAATGTAGGTAGGTAGGTAGTTTGTTATAGAGTATAAATAATGTCTTTGTAAATATTAGTTTTAGTGACCAATAAGTTAGAATAATGAACTGACTGTAAAGAGAGTGTAGTGTACCTATGTATGATTTGTAAAACAAAAAGTGGAGCTTTATCAAAGTACCTAGTATAACAGTAAGTTCTATTACAACATGAGTTTGTATTTTTACAATTATTTTTATTTGGCGCGGGTGCCAATACTTCCAGCGTGCATGTACACAATACAATAAACATGAAGTTTCACATTAAAATATTGTGTCAAATATATTATAACTTAAAATAAATGAGAAATAATTATTGTCTTTATGAAGTTTATTATTAAACCAATCAATCAAGTAGGTAACAGCTCAGAACAAATCATGAACAATGTATCCGCCTATTCCTTGGTAACTCTGTCGAATTCTACCTACCTTCCGCATGACGTGATTCAAACAACATGGAATCATTTTGTTTGGTATCACATTGATACTAAGTTCTCTAATGATTCATTTCACCATATTTTTTTATACGCATCAACCGCGTTGGCTTTATGATTGGTGAAGAGCTCGGAGCAGGCCAATCAACACGCAGAATATTGTCGATGCGTAAAATGAGATGGTGAAATGGAACAAGGCCTTCTGATGACGTACGCAACACCGTCAATCATGGGACACGGCTACAGGTCAACCTATACAAAACCAGTTTAAGCTGATCTCGCATTGTATAGGCTTCTTATAATACATATAAAAGACCAGCGTAAACTGGTTTTGTATAGCTTGATGTGTGGCCGTGCGTACCTATGTACAGAACTTGCCGAGCAATACTCCCGCAAGTCGACATTCATTATTATATTGTTGTTTTTATTGTAAATTAAATAAAAACAGCATACCATGCCAATAGCACAGCTAATCAATGGGCTCTTCAAACCCAACCTGGGATACGATAGCAAATTTTGGGTTAAATATTTGTTGCTGAAATAACTGGTATTTCGGCAGGGAATTAAATAATACTATGATGCTCTTTCATTATTGGTTTTTCAGTTTTTTTTATTGGTTCTTTTGCAGCCTAGTCGATGTTATGTGACTACGACTCGTGTTCGCCACTAAACTTTGAAGCCATTAGGTATAAAGTGCAGTACTGCACATTATACAGATGCACATCTTGCAGAAGGTGATATACATGTTCAAGTAGAAAAATAGTTGTTTACATATTTTTCTACTCAAACCAGTTATTAGGATAAGGCTTGTGCCTTGTATTACATTGTAGGTTTTAATCATAGCTTCGTAGTGGAACAAATCACGAAGTTTCATTGAGCAGGAGTTTTTGGTTTTCCACAGAAGGGCACAGGCTACGCACATAGAACCCAGCTTCTCCAAGTTCATCGGCACAATCATTGCCAAAAATGCCAATAAAAAAACTGACAGGTTGCAAAAGAAAAATTGGTAGGTTTTATTATATTTGCCATAAATCAAGAAGATATTTCACTAGTCTTGTACGCTTTTAGTTAATCAAAGCATGCATCATGAGGAGGAAAATAATACACACTATCAAAAGGACTTTTTTTATTTCTCTATAAAACTACAATTACTCTTAAATCTAATTAAACAGTTCTTATTTTATGAATGATCTGGTGGAGCATTTTGGAAAAATATGACATCATCTGCTATAACTGTGGAGGCTGACCTAACCTGGCCATCATCAGATTTTACTTCTCCATATGACAATTTGCCAGTTATGTAAACTCTTTGACCTTTCTTTAAATATTTGTAGACTGTATCTCTCAGACCAGGTTTAAAAATACTTATTCTATGCCAGTCAGTTCTTTGCAATATATCACCTGATTCATATTTGTAACTGAAATGAGTAGCTAGTGGAAAATTTATAACAGGATGTTCCTCAGAACCTCGTTTCTGTGGGTCAGCACCAACACGGCCCAGTAATGTAACTTGATTTATAGCTGGAAGAAAAAAAAAATATTGTAAATATTAGTTGTGTATTTGTAAGTGTTATAGGTATAGTGTAAGGATTTGTCTTACTAACTTTTCTCAGTTTTTTGGGTATTATTACATCTGATTGATATTTGTTGAATCCCAACAACTTGCCTCACAGTTGGTATCTGCAAAACAATATTTTAGATAAACAAATTTAATCATAGCATCAGGGTGTCCTTCTATCAATAATGCACCTTGGGGATCCTCAATATGGCAGCTTGAGTTGGGAAACCAAACCTATTCATGTCAGTTTAGTCAGTAGATGTATTATTTATCTGGATTATTATTTATTGTTCACCACAAAAAAAAAACAAAGTTACAAAATTAAGTATAATAATATTGCAAATAAAATTGGTAGGTAGGTACATTATGTGATGCACAAGATTTTATAGTGGTTATATTTCAGCCGAATTTGGCTAACTAAATAAGTAACGAAGCTAGGTTGCATATAATCAAAATATTTCACTGATAAACACGTGATTTCAGTTGGGGATTTATATAATTACAAGAACATCGACGCCATCTAGTTAAAAAAAATATGTAAAAAAAACGACTTGTAAAAGTGTCTTAAAAGATCTATTTACAGAAATAAATATCATTTCATTTCATTTCATTTCATTTCATTTCATTTCATTTCATTTCATTTCATTAAAATTAGACTTACCATACATATAAAAACATTTTCTATGGAATGAATGTGCCTATTTGATGTTAAAAATCTGGATTAAATCAAACAATAAAAGGATCGAGAAATAATAGGAATCAGTTATTATGTCATACATATATTTTATAAAGGTAGGTATAATTTGTACAAGCTAGCTAAAAGCCCTAACATGGGTCGATAAAAAGTAGATTTTAAAGGTACCCAATACTTAAATTGTTGTTCATAGTCGCCGTTATAAAATTTTATTATAAACTGGTCGTTAAAAGCATCCGTTAATAGTTTCTGCTTACCCCTATGGGACAAAGGCTTTAGTTTGTTATGTTATGCTTTGTATGTAATGTGTGTACCTATTCTACGCAGTGTAACTAATATCAGTTTAACAGCCCTCTTCGTCGGGGTTAAAATGTTTACCGGTGCAGCGTTGAAACTAGGACAAATACGGAAAAGTATTATGATTTACTTACCCTGAGGGCCGAAAACATGATGAATTCAAAGTAGGTATCTCCTACCTACAATATAGTTTTTTTAAGAAAGAAACAAAATAATTTCGCTTAAAATATAATTTTCAGATGTACATAAATAATTACAATAAACAAAACAACCTCCATATATTTATATACTTTTATAACCTACAATAATTTTATACCACAACCGGTGAACCAGAGATTACATAGACTCAATAGACTGACATAGACCATAGTAACTTTTTGTTTTTAGTTGAATATTTTGTTATGGCTATATAGGCTTTTGTACTAAACCTACAGCTACAGACTGTTATAGCCAAATATATAATATATAAATATATAATATAATATAGGCTAAAGCGTTGGGGTTGGGCGAAAATTGTTTTTTTTTCGCAATTTTTTCAGCTTTATCCTTCGAGCAACAAAAAGGCTTTATCACATTCTAGATACATGGCAGTAGAAGTTGCGACATCAACAATAATTTGTGAAAAACCAAGAAAAAATTGAATTTCGCGCCAATCCTTGACGCATGTATTTAATTCTATGAAATCAGATATATTTTATTATGGACATCGAAATAATTATACCAGAGGCTGGTCAAACTATTTTTTTCCGCTTTTAATAGCATAGGAATAGATTTAATTTACTTACGTACGGCTACAATTCAAACTATATTAAGGCAAAAGCGTCAGGGTTGAGCGCAAAATTATTTTTTTCTTGGTTTTTCGCAACTTATTTGGCTGTCGCATTTTTTACTACCATACTAGAATGTGTTATAGCCGTTTAATTTGCGTAAAACCAATGCTTTAGCCTTTGAAGATTTTTCTCCATACTCCACACCGTTGGAAAATGGACAGACTCTAAGAATTAGAAGATTCCAATAGCTTTGAGTTCTTTTTTCACAGAAATTTTTAATTGACTTTTATGTGTATTTTGTTTTCAGAAAACTTTGTGTGATTTATGAAAAGAGACTAGATTCACAATGATATGAATTTTCTAATATAATAAAATTACAAGTGAATGAAAAATTCGATCGAATTTTTCGAAGATTATTAAGTTCGAAAGTTTGAATTTCGCGACCAACCTTAATGGCATTCCATTCCATTTGGCAAACTGCATCAAACGCTCTAGTTATTAATTAATCAACAAAAATCAGCTAATCTTCACGCGAATGAACTTATTTATCGATCATGAACAGATGAACGTGAGGTAATGGTGAGGTAGTTCTCAGAGTTCTCTTAGTGGTCTGTGAGAGGCCTCAGCATGACCAGCAATTTACCAATTTAGAAAACCTATAGGCACCTTTTATTTCCATTTATTTTTTAAGCTCGTACTCAAGCGTGTGTTCCCCCCTTTAAAAATCCTAGAATGTAATGATGTAAAGTAACAAACTAACAATACTATAACTATAATTATAACAATATTTTTTTCAGTTCTACCAACCGTATGGAAAAAAGTGCTTTTTTACGTTTACAAAGCGAAGTTGCCGACTTGCGTCGTTCGTCTTGGAAATTCGGAATGACAGTTGTTTTGTGGTTATAAAGATAGATAGAAAATTCTATCTCTATCTCTTTAACCACCACCATACGCAATCCGGGAAGAGTTGTTGCCTGTGAAGGATGCCTTCAGCTGCGAATGCAAAGTCTGAGAAACCAGCCTCTTCGGAGGCTATGGATAATTCTCCAATACGACAAATTATGACCATTATTGAACACAAAATCCGTAATTTGGAGAAAAGAAAGGTATGTATACTCGTCAACAGTAACAACTAGTAAAATCGGTTATATCCTCTCCCTAGGTGATGTCCACTTGAAACTTGCAATAATTTGCCTTTGTTAAAAACAATAAATTTTTCTTGTTCATATCTTCAAAACGCTAAATATTGCCGCAGACTTGACGCCATTTTCACACATGTGCTCATGGAATGTTGACGATACAAAACCATGACGCCCTAAAGTTTACATGTCATTGTTCCTTTTAAACGGTGCTTTTGGAGGGTAAACCTCCAATAGGTACCGTTATTGTTGCAGTTGACCAGTTTGATCATAAATGCGGCATTATAAACATTGTAAAAATATCAAATTATACACAGTTAAATATTCTTAATTCCCCTTAAGCAGATCTTTTGTAGTGGACCCAAGTGTGTAAAACCTATTATTTAGTAAGGTTAATGCCTAACTAATGTAACTTATTCCTACTATGTATTAATATGCCCCAAAAATGCAGTGTTTTTATATCTTTATAAACAATAATAAGTAAGCTTCCATACTGTGCCTGAAAGCCTAAGAAAGGAGGTACTGCTATAATAAAATTATTCACAAACAATAAATCTTTAGAAGATGACAACCTTAACCATTAGACCAAACATGCAGTAAATATAAATAAGATATCTAAGGGCAGTGTTAAATCATCAACCTGCCAAGTTCTTTATTAAAGACACATTGTTAAATTTATTATTTTGGTAACTAGGAGTGGTAGTGGTTCAGGTGTCAGTGAAATAATTATAAATTAGAGTGATAATTTTATTACAGAGCAAGCTCACATCATACAGGGACTTGCAAAAAGCTGGAAAAGAACTAAATAGTGATCAGAAAGTAGCAGTTGCTAAATATGATGAAGTTGCTCAGACTCTGGAGTTTGCAAGGGACCTGTCTAAGCAAGTCACATCAATTGCTATTTCTGCAGAACGAGAGGCCAAAAAACAAGCGAAGAAGGTACTAATCTCATTTAACAATTATTCATTTTAAATAAATATATGATACAGATATATATCTAATGCTAATATTTCAAGCACAAAAAGATAACAAGAAAAAGTAGATAAGTAGTGATCATCCAAGGAGTTGTACTTAGTAATTTTTTTAGGGTAGTAGTAGGGTATAAATTTTTTTAAGGTCATCTGAAACTGTGTCTAGCCAAATGAGATATACATGGTAGAAGCCATTATACTGCCACTGACACTTATCATATATCTACCCCATTTATGCAATTTGACCCTAATTATGATGTATATTACATGGATTTATAACCCAGCAAATATTTAACCATTATATTAATAATAACCATTCTAATCTATACTAATATTATAAAGAGGAAAGATTTGTATTGAAGTATGTTTGTAACAAATTGGCTCAAAAAGTACTGGACCGATTTTAAAAATTCTTTCACCATTTGAATGCTACATTATCACTGATTAATGTAGGCTATTTTAATTACAAGATTTTTTTTTAAATGTATGTGTCTTAGTTCCCAAATAATTTATACACTCGTAGGAAGATTTGCTTATTTTAACATCTTGGATCCTGACATACCCTACAATGTATTCAATATAAAGACATATACTTAGTTAGAATATTTGAATACAGGATGCATGGGTCCGCTATGCAGCAGAAACCAGCAAAATCCGTGAAGTCTTGCTTGTGTTAGATTGTCTTAACCAAATGGGCAACACAGAAGCTAGAAATGATTTTCTGAATGGAACCAATGGCGCAGTAAAGCTAACTGAAGAAGATCTGAAAATTTTGGATGATTTGTAAGTGTAATTTTATAAACATGATCTACTCAACAAAAAAATATAAATTATCTGTTTAGGTAAATATTTTTATTAGCACTAGCATGCATTATCATCAAATTGATGATTATGTGATTTCTCTTGTAATCTTTATCCTACATACTACAATTTTATTACTAGTAAAATATGACCACTCCTTTGGGCTTTATTCTTATATAAAGTTAGTAACATTATAAATATGAATTTTTAGGTACCCTGAAGTGACACCAAAACATGAGTTAAATGAGGAAGGTCAACCTGGATTCCATATTCTCACAACAAAAGCAGCTGAACATTTGTATGCAATTATCGATGGCAAGCCCAAGGAGATATTAGGCACTACTTATACTCATATCAAGCAGATTGTAAGTGCAGTTCACGATTGTGGTTATTTTGATCGCTCAGTGGACATGGTAGCATTGGAGATTGAAGAGAGCCATGTCCCAGTCTCGGAAGTTGAACCTGTAGAAGTTATAGACAATGAGGTGGAGCCTGAGGTGGCGGCGCCGTATCCGCCGGGGGCGTTGCCTGTACCGCCCGCGCCCGCTGTGGTGCCGGCGCCCGCCTATCCTCTCAGGCCCCTGCCACCTATCACCTTACAGGAAGTCGAACATGCATACTTCGCCCAGCAATATCCTCAGCAGAGACCCATAGCTGAAGTCATTGGGTCCCAGAACTTTTTCTTCCTGCAAGAGTCTGAGATCGACAGTCCCGTCGGCACACCACAACCTCCGGCGATTTCCAACCAGCCGTCACCGCCGGCACCGATTCCGACTCAGACTTTCACCAACCAGCACTTCGTGCAGCTGCCGGGCGGGCGCGTGGCCGAGCCGGGCACGTTACCGATGCCGCCGCAGCCGCATTTCCCGCCGCACCCCGAGCACCCCGGGTTCGCTGCCGCTGGCGTGCCGCTGGCCGGCGTGCCGCACGGCGCCCCGCTGCCGCCTGCGCACGTGCCGCACCCGCTGCCGCTGCAGGCCCCACCCGCCGCGCTCGCCGCCGCGCCGCCCGTCATGGAAGAACGTCCGGTGGCGTCTCCCCAAGACGACAAGAACGATGATGAAGTCAAAGAGAGTGGAAGCCCTGAACGCGACGACACCGGTGATCGAAAAATTCACGGACAAGGTGACGGCCAAGCCAGGTACCGACGATTCGGCCGTGGCGGCAGCGGCGGCGGTAGAGGCGCTCCAAACGGACACCGCGGCCGCGGGGCTTTCCAGAACAGACAGGGCGGAGAGGGCTATCGGGGCAGGCACCCTGGTGACTATCAGGGCAGGGCCGGTAAGGACAACTACCAGAACAGGCAGTACGACGGATATCAGAACAGGCACGGAAAAGACAACTACCAGAGTCGCGGAGGAGATGATCGCGACGGGTACTACGG